>LR738714.1:288966769-289062319 GCA_902687465.1 Secale cereale
TTTTTTTTTGCCGAAAATCACTATAATGGCGAGTGTCTCAAAACACTTCCCAAGTCAAACTAAGATGATAGGCACGAAATTTTTTTGACGAATTTTTTTTTCGGAATCAGGGCAGCGACGACGAAAAAGTGCGGGAAAAAATCAGTATGGTGGCACGTGTCTCAAAAGACTCAGAAAAGCCCAAAAGTAGGATAGGGAAAAATATTTTCACCTGGCGAAATTTTGGCCTAAAAACTGCCCGGGGGTCTCCAGACTTTTTTTTTTCGAGACCTACGCAGGCAAGGAAACACAAATCCGAAACCTAGATGGATTTCGAGAACAAACCTAATATGAAAAGAACTCGGATTGGTGGCAGCGGTGGTAGGTTATGGCAGCGGTGGTGGTATATGGATTCGGATTGGTGGTGGTATATGGATACGGATCGGTGGTGGTATGTGGCAGTAGTGATGAAGATGTTGCGGCGGCGGCGTGACAACTTATGACCAGAACTCGAAACTCTAAAAGACTAGACGCTAAGACCAGCAACTGGACACGACGATGCAACCGCAAATTCAACAAAGCAAATACAGAAAAGATTATGCAAAGGCTCAGATTGGTTCGGATGGGATGAACTAACCCTAATTTTTTTTTGCTTTTTCGTGGACTATAGGTATGAAGAACAGACTCGATCTAAACTATGAAAAACTGTAAAATCTCACCGAGCAACCTAGAAATCTGATACCACTTGATAGAGGCTAAGGTGTCCCGTCTTTCGATGAGATGGTGGTTATCGTTTTGGAAGAAGTCGACTTTGACGATCCGACTACGAACGTGTGAGGACGTCGCGCCTTAGCAATCGCTAAACCAACTCCGAGAGGTTGTTGACCACGCCGGAGCACGATCAACCTGACCACGAAGGTCTGTTTCCTGCAGGCAAACGAAGAACAAGCAAGAAACTAAGATTGCAATCTGGATATTGCGAATATAAGAGGAAAGCTTTATTGATCAAGGTGGGGTTCTGTGACGCCTTGGTCTGGTCGTTGAACACAAACGAAGTACGCGAAGTTGCAGCTATGGCGAACTTTTAATCTAAACAAAACCCAAAGTCTAAACGACGCCCTAAGGGCTGTATATATGAGGGAAAGAGGGGGGAATTTCGTGGCCCTTGGTGGAGGGGTCCGAAACCAACCCTAACTCTTGTTTCCCCACACATACGGACTCTAAAAACAGCCTATACTCAAGTATTTCGAAATTACATGGGCCTGGCCCAATAATAAGGTGACGCAGCACCTAAAATAGCCTCTGGACGAAATTTATGAAGTGGCATCTTGTATATTTCGTCCAAGGCTTCTCGCACTCATTATGGTGGCTTCAAAGTCCTGAAATCATCTATTGTAACTCCATTCTTGTCCCCCTTGCGCATGCCATCATCTCCATGCTTGATCTTGCTCCAATGTTCATCCTTCTTGTCCAAGCTAGGCCCTTCATTTGTAAGCAAGACAAATGTATCCAATTTAGGCAGCATCATATTCTCATGAACATTAGATTCATTACCAAGAAACGAAAGTACCTGGTAATTTAATTGGCGTGCGCGAGCTCTAGTAATTGGTCCTGTATATGTGTCAGTTGGAGCTGTGGGTGTAACCTTGTTAGTGATGTCCTCATCACGCGGCTCCTCCACTTCGCCTCCAGCGCCTCGCCTCCTCTTCGCCATCCCGCCGCCGTGCTCCATGGCGCCGCCCGAGCGGCCCTGGCAGAGGAAGGAGCGGCCCTGCGCCCGACCTCCTCCTCACTGCCCCGCAGCCGAGTGCCTCCAAGACCGCCGCCTGCCTCGGCCTCGCGACCTGCGCCTCTGTCCGTTCGCCCGGAGCTGCCCCGTCACATCGTTCGGCTGCGCCTCGAGTTTAATCACACGGAGCAGCAAGTATGTCTACGGCCGGTTACGCCAAGACCGGCAAGTTCAACTACGACTCGAGACCGAGACCGGCAAGACCGCTACGAACGACTACACGATGCGTCAAGTTCCTCTCCGATGCCCAAGTTCGACTACACATGGCGAACACCAAGTACCCCTTCATTTTTGTCAAGACCAACAAGTTGAAGACCCAAGTACCACGACGACCGAGTACACTACCGTCGCCAAGTCCCGAGTCCGGCAAGTCCGAAGACCCTCAAGTACCTCTACGGATCGTGTACGACGACCGTCGCCGAAGAACCGTGAACCACTACATCAATGTGTACCACTACCGTCGCCGAGGACCCGTGTAATGCAAGCGTCAAGTTCGACTACCGTCGCCGTGTACCACTACTTCCTTTTGGCAACGTGAACGACTACTTCCCTCTACGAACGTGTACCACGACCCGCGAGTACCACTACTTCCTCTACGATCTCGAGCCGCCCCGAAATGAACGTTTCGAAGGTATAACCCTGAGACGATGACCCGTGGACGAATGCTTGTGGTTGTATGAGATGCTCCACTTGTGTGCTCCGTGCCCGTATCGTCTTTTGTCGTGCTCCTCGGTTGCCTCGTCGCCGACCCGTGGGAACCCGGTGACGGGATCACCCCACCTTTCATCTTGTTTCACTCGCTCACGCCACCTTTTCTTTTGCACCGGCCTCTCAATGAGTTACCGAAACCGAGATGTTGCCGTTGCATCATTTTCGGATCGTTGTCGTGGCACCCTTTCCTTTCACCACGGTGACAATACTTCATATCCCTTCATGTTAACTTCTACTAAAATTGCATAAACTTGATCATGTCATCCGCATCATGTTAACAACCTTTGAATGTGTGAATTGTTGTTGCTTAAAATTGCTAAACATGCTCATGGGGATTTTTCCGGAATTGTTGTTTGCCATTCCGGCCTCATTAAAACTTTCCTAGATAGGTAGTTTACTTTTGATTCACCTCTTGCTATGTTAAAAACATTTAATCTTGTCTTGTAAATAAACGGGAGTCAACTAAATAAATAACATGTGGTGTTTCGTCAATATGCAACTCGTTAGATATTGAGCTCCACTTAACTTGTAGTTTTGTTTGTGCACATTGCCATGCCATGCATATTTAAACCGGACATGCATCATACTTGGATGTGCATCGTATGCCATGTTTATGCTTGTGTGTTTACCGTGTTGTATGCTTCTTTCCGGTTGCTTCTCTTGTTAGCTTCGGTTTCATTCCGGAGTTGTGAGGATTCGCTCGACTATGTTGCTCCGTCTACTTCATGGACTTGTTCTTCTCCCTCGCGGAATCCCATGCAAGATGATCATACCCCTGGATACCTTTACTACCATTGCCATGCTTAGTTGTCTCGATGTTATCGTTACATGTCGCGCTACCCATCTTTTATGTCAGCCTCTCCTTGTTGCCATGAAACCTCTAACCTTTGAAACCTTCCTAGCAAAACCACTGTTCGGCTATGTTACCCGCTTGCTCAGCCCCTCTTATAGCGTTGTTAGTTGCAGGTGAAGATGAAGATCGTTCCAGGAGGGAACTTGTTGTTGGAATATCACAATATGTTATATATATATAGTAACACACCTATATACTGGGCATGGGTGGAATGCTTGGCCTTTTGCTCGGTGTTTTGTTCCACTCATGCCACCTTAGGCGCCGATAAACCGGCATTATGTTCCTTGATTTTGCGTTCCTTACACGATGGGTGGATGGGGACCCCTTGACACTTCGACTTTGAATAAAACTCCTCCAGCAAGGCCCAACGTTGGTTTTAATTTTCCTCATAATAACAACTTAATTAATTAATTAAATTTGCATAGGGGGTCGCACCCTCAGGGATTCTTTTCTACATAGCAGGGGGGCCAGTGTTGATGGTGTTGGTCCCAAACGGGGGTTATGCGGGGCCACCACGGGGAAACTCGAGGGTTGGTTTTACTCGTAGGATCACCCATCCGGTCGTGGCCTGAGACGAGATACGCGTGGCTACTATCAGGGTGTCAGCACGTCGGGAGGTCTTGCTGGACTTGTTTTACCATTGTCGAAATGTCTTGTGCACCGGGATGCCGAGCCTGATCGGATTTCCCTAAGATAAGGGGTGATGATATTATATTTATCACTTCAGCTAATCGTGAGAGCTTGTGATGGGCTAAGTTGGGACACCCCTGCAGGGTTATAATCTTTCGAAAGCCGTGCCCAAGGTTATGTGGCAGATTGGAATTTGTTAATGTCGGGTTGTAGAAAACTTGACAGATGATCCGAAGTAAAACACACAACTGTGTGAGTAACCGTGACTGTCTCTTTTCACTTTGAGAAGAGAACACGGTGGGGTTATGTTTGACTCGTATGTAGTTTAGGATCTTTAGCGATCACTACTAGTTTGCGACCGTTTGCGTAGATGCTCATCTTATTCTTGTACTCGTAAGTTAGCCACCATATTATGCTTAGCCGCTGCTGCAACCTCACCACTTTACCTCTTCCTACCCATAAAGCTTTGCTAGTCTTGATACCCATGGTTATGGGATTGTTGAGTTCTCGTGGCTCACAGATACTACAACACCAGATGCAGGTTCAGCCGAGAATGATGCAGGAGCTAGATCAGAACTTCACTGGGAGCTCGATGAAGAGAGTGGCCGTATGCTTGTGACGTTTTCAACGATCAGTAGTGGTTTCTACTAGGGGCAATTCAGACATGTGGCTTTATGTTTTGGTATCTTTCTTTTGGATCTTCGCCCATAGTCGGGTTGTGATGTTTTGAATGATGATTTGCTTATGTAATGTATTGTGTGACGTGGCGAGTGTAAGCCAACTATTGTTTTGCAATTTCATCCCTATTTTTTACATGAGTCGTGCAAAGATACCAAACTTGAGATCATTCCAGAATGGGCTTCTACCTTTAAGTCGTGCCTCGACACGTAGGAGGTATAGTCCCATCCTGGGCATTACATACACCCACTGGACGAGGTGGCAAGGACGGCAAGTTCAACGACCAAGAGGAGCTGCCCAAAGAGCTACAGGCTCTGGACGACCGGCCCACACCGGACGTCCGACGCATCGCAGGCTCCGAACGACGGGCGACCGTACGACCGACCTCCTTCGAACATCCGTAATCCCACGACAGAACAAAATCACGGACATCCGAGGACTTCCGGACGCCTGGTCCCTCCCGAGCCACCGGACGTTCGGTGCCCAGCGGACGTCCGTTTCATGTGCGGCGTTTACTTATGGGCCGAGGCCCTTGTCCCCCTTCGCCCCACTAGATTATATATACTCTTCCACCTACCTCTTTTTAGGGTTAGCATTGTGATAGCTCAAAACATAGAGCCTTGCTGAGCCACTAGTGGTTCATCTCCTCGAGAGTGACTGCGGCCCCTCTACGGAGAAGATCCACACGGATTCAAGACCTCCTCACAATGAAGATCCTACGGGATACCGTCAAGACCTCCTCACGGAGAAGACTACCATCATGTGTATCGTCCGTTGTTGACCTTGTACCGTGTATCTCTTTATGTATCCAGATCTAGCACTTGTGTGATTACTTTCTTGTTGATTTTGAGTGTTCCTCTTTCGATTCCCTCGTGATTTCCCCTTTGTGTTTTTCGTGTTCCTCATGGGATACCCTCCTTTTCGTGAAAGATCGGCCTAGATCGGGTTGACCCTGCATCACATCGCCAAGTGAATGAAGAAAAAGACCGTCAAGTGTTTTGCAAAAATGACTCGAGTCCCAATATCGTTGTCTCGAAGGTCTTGACACTACAACATCATCAAGATGAAGATCAACGATGTCACATCTTCCACACCAAGGCCAACATCAATGGACGTTCCGTCGAGGTTATCGTCGCTGGAGTAAGTTGTCATAACTTGGCAAATGAAGAGCTTTGCGACAAGCTACAATTGGTCAAGTCAAAGCACCCTCATCCCTACAAGGTCCAATGGCTTAGCGACGTTGGAACTCTTCAAGTCGAGCACACCGTGCAAGTATCCTTCAAGATTGGCGCCTACGAGGACACACTTGAGTGTGATGTGGTCCCTATGTCCGTGTGCCACCTTCTTCTTGGACGACCATGGCAATATGATCGCTGAGTCACCCACAACAGATAGACCAACCATTATAGCTTCAAGATGGAGGACAAAGAGTTCATGCTACGCCCAATGTCACCAAGTCAAGTAGACGTCGACAAACAAATACCTACCAACCATCATGGAGAGAATGGTGAGAGAGTGAGTCACCACAAAGAGAGTGAGAGCCACAAGCCAAATCCGAGCGCCTCCACGATGAGCGATAAGAACCAACTAGTGCTATTCGCCACCAAAAGTGAGATGAGAGAAGTGTGTGAGAACCCTTCGAGCGTTTTTCACCTTGTGCTTTTATGCAAAGGGAAGCGAAACCTACTAACACTTCACCACCTCTACCTTTAGTGTTGTCTCAATTGTTTGCAGGAATTCTTGAACTTCTTTCCCAATGAGGTACCACCGGGTCTACCTCCACTTCGCGGCATCGAAAACCGCATCAACCTCATACCCGATGCATCACTTCCGAACAAGGCTCCTTACCGCGTCAACCCCGAGGAAACCAAGGAGATACAACAGCAAGTACAACAACTCATCGACAAAGGTCATGTACATGAAAGCTTAAGCCCTTGTGCCGTTTCGGTTATTCTCGTGCCTAGGAAAGATGGAAGTTTTCGCATGTGCTCCGATTGTCGTCCGATAAATGCCATCACCGTTCGATACCGTCACCCTATTCCACGCCTAGACGACATGCTTGATGAATTATGTGGTGCTACCATCTTTTAAAAAAATGATCTTAAAAGCGGTTATTACCAAATTCGCATTCAAGAGGGTGATGAGTGGAAAACAACTTTCAGAACCAAGTTTGGGCTATATGAGTGGTTGGTCATGCCGATAGGCTTATCGGAAGCACCCGGCTCATTCATGCGTCTCATGCATTTCGTTCTCCGACCTTATATAGGCGTCTTTGTAGTGGTTTACTTTGATGACATCCTCGTCTTTAGCAAATGGCTAGAGGATCACGTCACACACATCAGTATGGTTTGCAAACCCTTCGAAAAGAACGCTTATATGCTAACTTGGATAAATGCACTTTTGACGTTGATAAGGTTGTTTTCCTAGGATTTGTCGTTTCTTCACAAGGTGTTCATGTTGATGAAACAAAAATTGAAGCAACTAAAACTTGGCCCCAACCAACGATTCTCCAACAAGTGCGTAGCTTTCATGGTTTAGCCGGTTTCTATTGACACTTTGTGAAGGACTTAAGCACAATTGCGATGCCTCTACACGGCTTGAGAAAGAAGAATGCACCCTTTATTTGGGGTCCTTCGCAAGACACCGTGTTCAATGAGCTCAAAACCTTGCTTACCCATGGACCACTTCTTTCCCTACCCAACTTTGAAAAACCGTTTGAGATACATTGTGATGCTAGTGGTACCGGCATAGGAGGCGTGTTAATGCAAGAAAAGCGCTCGATTGCGTATTTTAGCGAAAAACTTTCCGTAGCGCAAGTTAACTACCCCATCTATGATAAACAGCTCTATGCCTTAGTGAGAGTTTTGCGTGTTTGGGAACACTATCTTCGACATCATGAATTCATTCTTCACACGGACCATGAGACGCTCAAGTATATCAAGGGTCAAACTAAGTTGAACAAGTGTCATGCTAAGTGGAGTGGGTTCATAGAGTCTTTTCCTTATGCCATCAAGTATATCAAAGGCAAAGAGAATGTTGTGGCGGATGCGCTTTCCTGCTAATACATGATTGTTACCCAACTTGAGTTGAATTTTATTGGCTTTGAGCATATCAAAGATTTGTATGAGCATGATCCTTTCTTCGCAAATCCTTATGCCAAATGTGCAACACACACTTCTTGGGAATGATACTATATCAAGGATGGATATCTCATGAGAGCTAACAAACTTTGCATTCCCGAGTCGTCTCTTCGTTTGCTTCTCTTGCCGGAATCTCATGGAGGAGAACGTATGGGACATTTCGGACGCGACAAGACATTCACAACACTCTCCAAGAATTACTTTTGGCCCAAGATGTTCCGTGCCATCTTACACTTCACCAATCGGTGCTCTACGTGCCGCAAAGCTAAGTCCAAAGATCAATCTCATGGTCTTTACATGCCACTTAATATTCAATACCAACCTTGGGAGTACATTAGCATGGACTTTGTACTTGGGTTGCCTAGAACGCAAAATGGAAAGGATTCCGTGTTTGTTGTTGTGGATAGATTTTCCAAAATGGCTCATTTCATTCCGTGCAACAAGATAGACGATGCTTCACATGTTGCGAATCTCTTTTGTAGGGAAATCTTGCGCCTACATGGAGTGCCCAAGACGATCGTCTTGGACTGCAACATCAAGTTCTTGAGGTACTTTTGGAAGACCCTTTGCGCCAAGCTCGGCATCAAGTCACTATTCTCTTCAGCATACCACCCACAAACCGACGGCCAAACAGAGGTGACGAACCGGACATTGTCGACGCTTCTTCGCATGTTGATTAAGAAGAACATCAAGGAATGGGAGCAATGCTTGCCCATCAACGAGTATGCCTACAACTGCGCAAGACACACCACAACCGGCAAGTTCCCCTTCAAGGTCGTCTACGGTTTCAACCCGTTGTCTCCATTGGACATTCTTCCTCTACCTCTCCAAGAGCGCATCAACACGGATGCAAGTGCATGTGCAAGTTATCTCAAGAAGATGCACGAAGATACAAGGGCAATGATCGAGCGACAAGTACATCACCTCGCCACCAAGCTCAACATCAACAAGGCACTAATGGTGCTCCAACCAGGAGATCTCATATGGCTTCATCTTCACAAGGACCGCTTCACAAACGAGCGCAAGTCCAAACTACTACCTCGAGCCGACGGACCCTTCAAGGTGCTAGCACGCTACAACAACAATGCCTACAAGATCGACATCCCACATGACAAGTACAATGTGAGCGATACATTCAACGTCAAGGATCTCTCTCCTTTCCATGGTGATGAAGATCTTGATCCGAGGTCGGATCTTTCCCAAGGGAGGGGAGATGATGCGGAGCATCCCAAGGTGATGTAGGGTGGAAACCTATGTGGCCGATCTTTCACGAAATGGAGGGGATCCCACGATGAACACGAAGAACACAAAGGGAAATCACGAGGGGAACACTCAAGAACAAGTCCAATCACACATCCACTAGACAATCAAACACACAAGATCACAAGATACATGGACAACAAAGGGAAAGATACAAGGTAGAGTTCATCTCCAAGAGGAGGTCTTGAATCCGTGAAGGATCTTCCCGTTTAGGGGTCTTGAATCCAAGGTGGATCTTCTCCGTAGAGGGGTCGCGGTCTCTCTCGTGGAGTAGATCCGGGATGGATGAGCAGAGCTCTATCTCACATATGAGCTAAACCAATGCTAACCCTAAAATGGTGGAGGTGGAGGAGTTTATATAGTCTATGGACACCAAGGGGTAAGTGAGGGGCGAAAGGGATACATGGGCCTCGAGCCCGAACACTGTACGCAGACAGGTGTCGGTCGTCCGCTGGACACCGGACGTCCGGTGGCTCGGGAGGGACCGGACGTCCGGTATCTTCTCGGACTTCCGGTATTTTGGTTCTGTGAAGGATGTCACGGACGTCCGGTGGCTGTCGGTCGTCCGGTTGCCTGGGACACGTCGGACGTCCGGTAAACGCCGGTCGTCCGGAGCCTGTAGCTTGCAGCAGCTCTGTTTCTTCCGTCTTCTCTTCCACGCTTCCCTCGCGGATGGTGTAGGTGATCCTTGGGACTTGCACTCCATCTTGTCATCCGTGAAGCTCCGACAATACCTATGCATGCACACGAGTGGAGTGTCAAGTAGTATACCATCCTCGAAGGGGTCAAGTGGACACGTGTAAAGGAGATGATTCACCTTTTTGTATGAGAAGTAGAGGTCACACGTGTCACTTGCCAAGTAGACTCTTGACATGGTGATGTCCATAGGATGCTCTGCATCATCCCCTCCCCCTTGGGAAAGATCCGACATCGGATCGAAAACCAAATCACCATGGGAAAGAGATGGCGTCGCCGTGTAGAAGTGGACGATCACAAAGTACTCATCATCTTGAAGCTCAACATGGGCGCTCTCCAATGTCGCACCATCTAGTGATTCCTTCAAAAGGAGCAAAGACAACAAACACTTGGAAAAACAAATGTGGTTAGCGTTAGTGCAAAACCAAGCATTCAAGAGGTGATTCACCCAACAAGTGTTGTCATCAAGCATAGCATAGGGTGTGACAAAGGGTTGTGGCATGGCATTTAAGCACATCAATTGAGCACAATCAAGGTCATCATGGAAACAAGCATGTAAATGTGAGGTAGAGATGCACATATGTGTGTTAAGAGAATAAGCATCTACCTTAAAGTCATAGCAAGCATGCATAAAGCGCTCAATGAAAGGTCTATGGTAGGCATACGAATCATTCACAACACCAAAGAAAATGAAGTGTCTAAACACAAAGGTCAAGTGCAAGACAATCCAAGCATAATGTGCATAGGGTGTAGTGGAAATCGAGTGGCACTCAACAAAATAGAAATTGCAATTGTTCATCATGTGTGAGGCAAACATGTCAATCATGTGACAAGCAATGGGACATGGCATATGTGAAGAGATGACATTGTTGCAACCAAGCATATGATAGGGACAAGTAATCCACAAGTCGGATGCAACACACAAGGCATATATATCACGAGGCATGGAGGTGTGTAAATGGCAAGTCAAATCAAGATCTCTAACATGTGTGCAAATAAGTCTCATGGTGCAAGCAACACATGTAGTGTGATCCATAATATCCATGCTCATGGTTTTGGGTGTCTCGAAAGAGAAGGATATCACCTTGAAAACGTGTCCTTGTGCATCCTTCACAATGCCGAAGCACAAGCAAGTGCGATGTAGAAGCGTCGTGGTAGAAAGTGGTTCGCTCTCAAGAGCTCGAATGGTCAACTCACGTGAAGTGGAAGTCGACACGAAGTCCAAGTATCCTACACATGCACACAACAAAACAAAGAATGTATGCACATGGTAGATAAACACATCATCCATCATGATAGTTCTCTTCTCTTGCACATAACCATTAGGAGCAAAAGTGCATGAATAATATGATGCAACAATGGCTATATTCATGGCACTAGGCATATGGTGCAAAGAGGTAAAACAAGCATGCTTCACAATAATGATGTCACCATCTCCAAATAAATGCGAGAATGCTATGGGGGCAATCTCATTGGCAAGACTAAAATCATGGTTGCGCTCAATACATGGTAGCATGAGAGATGCAACATGTGGAGACATATGACAACAAGCAATATCAATCATGTGCAAAGCATGGCAATAACAAGTGATATCTCCACCAAGCTTGCAAATACACATACAAGTATGAGAATCAATCATCATGTGTAATGCAAAGCATGGGTCACAAATGCATGGCAAATGCAAAGGGATTGACATATCATGCAATGTGAACATGGCAAAAGGGGCATAAGAGATATAATGGACAATAACCCATAACCATGTGAGTGCCATGTAGAAGGAATGCGCGAAGTCTTTGCGCGAAGGGAGCGGTGGGAAAGATAATCCACGGAATCCCAAGTCATCATTGCTCTCTAGAGCTCTTTTCGTCAACTCGTGCTCTTGCGAGGTTGACGAATAAGTATGGGGACCTACACAAAAGACACACAAACCAAAGAAATTGTGCGCGTGGTAAATGTACACATCATCCATCATGATGTGTATGTGCACATTAGAGTTAGCACAAGATAAGCATCTCTCAAAGAAATTTGATGCATGGTATAAGAACATGTCATCCATCATGAATGAATAGTTATTGTGTATAGCATGATGTGGATGCAAATTGAGCATACAATTATATGGCACATCTATAGCATGTTCATTCATGGGGAGCATATTGTGCACACAAGCATGGGGATCATGCAAAGGATGGGATGGATCAAAATCTCCTAAAATGTATGAGGAAACTATGGGTGTCTCCTCATGAGCAATATCGGAAACATCATATGGAGAAAATGGACAATATCCAAAACAATGCATATCCGAAGCTAGGTGTTCATGGCATGGCATATGATGGATATGATGCAAAGGAAGCATGTCAATATCATCACAAGAAAAACAAATGCCAATAACCATGGGCTTGTCATCTATGCCATAAGTGCAAATTGGGTTTATCTTAATGGCATATGCATAGTTACTATGAAGAGATTGCAAATATGACATATTGTTGATCTCATGCATAGCATATGACAAGTCAAGTGGATTGTCAAACATGATGTGACCGAGAGAATTATCACAAGAAATCCTATGCAACAAGGCATCACAACTAATAGACTCCAGATGACAATCATCAAACTCATCATAAATGGGTAAATCATTGCATGGGGAAATCATACTAGAATGAAGCATGGCAATAGGTGGATCAACATCATGCAAGCAATCAATGTTAACATTGTCCACTAGTGGGACGAGATCATCACCTTCACCTTTGTTACCTTTCTCATTCCACTCATGTGGTGTAGGTGAGGTGGGAAAGACCAAATGGTGGTCATCATCTTCATCTTGATGGAACCATGTGGGGGGTGCATCATATTCCACCATGGCCATCATCTTGTCCAATGGAAGGACGAAGTCGTCACGAATCGGCGCGTCATCATAAATGGGACCTAGCACCAAATGAGTAGACACAATAGAGGTGGAGGTTAAGTTGTTAGAAATCGAAATGGCCTCACATGCCCTATCAACTACCTCACTCTCTCTATGTGGTGGCTCACTCACTCCCTCAAGGTAGGTGCACTCAAACGCACATATGGTGGAGTCACTCATCTCACTCAAGTGGTGGGGGTTGTGGCTCTCCTCACATGGGAATTGGGGCAGCTCATCATATATGGGGCTAGTGGTGAACTCGCTCTCACTCTCAATATGGTGGCACAAGTCACTCAAGTCATCATACGTCGCCGTGGTCGAAGGGAAAGTCCCATGCTCAACCATCTCGTCACCGTCGCTGTGGATGAAGGACAAAGATGGCACATCATCACTCTCGCCTCCTAAGATTGAAGCATCATCCTCGCTCGCCACCTTGTCGCTCGCCTCCAAAGCTCGGTCCTCGAATGGCTCCGTAGTCGTAGTCGTCGCCGCGCCGTCTTGAAAAAGAGTCAAAGTAGACTCGGCATCATCAATGCCACAAAGAGGGATGGCGATGAAGTCGAACTCGGGAACGTTGTCTTGGAGCTCGTCGGGCTTGGACATCATGGTGGTACTACCCTCATGCTCGCCGTCTTGGAGCTTGGTCTTCGAGAAGTGTGCTTGCGATGGAGAAGCCTTGGCCTTCATTAGTTCTTGTTCCGCCTTGAGAGCACCAATGTAGTTGTCGTCGAGGGACTTGTAGTTCTCGAAGAAGATAGTCTTGTAGACGTCATTGTGCAATCCCATCATGAAGTGGAGCTTCATTGAAATGGGGTCGTCCACGCCGGCTCGTCGCAAGGCCATCTTCATCTCCTTGAAGTACTTGTCGATGGACTTGGATCCTTGAATGGTGTTCTCCAATTGGCGTAGAAGTTGTTCCGTGTAGGTGGAAGGCACAAACTCTCGTCGCATAGCTTTCTTCGTCTTGGGCCAATTCATGTTGAAGCTCGTCGAAGGTGTGTGAAGCCACCATGTGGACGCGTTGTCGTGGAAGTTTCTTGTGGCGCACTTCACTTGATCTTCGTAGGGAACTTGGTGTAGCTTGAGATAGTCGTCCATCTTGCGCTCCCACTCGAGATACTCCTCGGGGTCTTGAGTCCCATAGAAAGGAATCTCATGGTCGTTGACGAGGTCGTAGTAGCTTGTGGTAGTCACAGACTTAAGCTTGGGGAGCTTCTCTTGAGCATAAGCTTGGGGTGCTTGTAGGCGAAGATGTCGTATGTCCAAAGGCGAAGATGCCTTGAAGTCGCTTGGCGAAGATGCCAAGGTACATGGTGAAGTCGTTGAGCGGTTGTTGGTGTTGAGCTCATGACCTTCACGTTCTTGTCGTTGATGGTGTCGATGCCGATGAGATCTTGCCGGAGATGGTAGCTCGGAAGGATTTGCACTAGAGCGTCTTCTCGAAGATGAGGGAGACCTCTTGCGGTTCTTGATGAGGGCTTTGAGCTCCTCCATTTGAGCATTCATGTTGGCGCACAAGTTGTTCGTCATGGCATCGAACTTGTCGTTGTTGTTGTAGACCGAAGTAGATGAAATGATTTTCCTATCCATCACAAGACTCGAGCAAAGGTGAGTAGGAGATGAGATAAACAATACCATGTTACCTTTTCCCAACGTTGAGGATGTATCCCGTTTCACTCAATGTGAAATGAAAGAATAGTGGAATTGGTATCGGACTTGTTCACTCACACCTATCAAGTAAAGCTTTTCGAGTCGCTCGGTGAGGATAGTGGCACAAAAATTTGATGCAAAATGTTAGAAAGAGTCAATAATGTTGAAAGAGATTCACAAATTTGCAAATGTAACAAGTAGACCAATAGCAATATGTGGCACACGGAAACACACACATGGATAGATAGATGGGGTCGTGCAACCAAGGAATGAGCACAAAATGTGGAGTCCACGGAAAACGCTCGTGTTGCACAACTCAGAGAGACGCTAGCACGATTGCTCTATAGGCGGATACGGCACTTGTGCACAACCTATAAGATGCAAATGTATGAACTTTCGATCTCAAGTATGCTATTTTTGTATGATGTTCCGGTGCTTTTAGCACAAGATGATCCAAGATGATCAAGTATAATATGATATTTTGTGATGCTATGGCTCTTGCTTACAAGCTTCTTTGTCTTTCTCTTTTTGCTTAAAAGCTTTATTCTCTTTTTATTTTTTTGTATGGCCACGATGCGAAATGCACAAACCAAGATAGCAATTGTGTATATGCGGGAACAATCTTGTGACACAAGGGATGATAAGATGATACCAATGATGATATGGTATATATGCAATGGAAGAGCGGATTGATGATCACTAATGTGCACAAGTAACGTTGCCGGCAATACTCAAAGGCTAGTCTCGATAGGCAAGTGACGCAAAATGGGCTAGGGTTTAACAATGCAATTGCAAGGGGAATATACAATGATGTCGTCTAGGTTACCGTCCGAGTCGATGATGAGAGGCGGTATTCTTGATGTAGACTCGTTCCTAATTAGCCGAAACACCTTAGGAAACGGAAAAACCACAACTCAAAATCTCAAGGACAAATGTCAAATGGTGATAGCGGACAAGCGGTGGTGGTTGCGGAAGTGGAGTGATGGGCTATACACGATGTTGGAGTTGAAGTCACGGTCCCTAAGTAGCCGAAACACCTTAGGAGACACGAGCCACAACTCAAACAAACTCGAACAAAATTTGGTTTAGTTGGGTTGGCTATGTATAGTGGGCTATGCTATGCGGAAGTGGTGGTGGTGGTTGATGAAGAAGCAATGGTCCCTAAGTAGCCTAAACACCTTAGGAGACTCAAATCACTACTCAAGCAACCACAAATGCTATGGTGGACAAAATGGGTTAGGTTGCGGAAGTGTAAGGTGGCTATGCGGATGATATGGTGGAGGCCCTAGGCAAAGATGCCAAAATCCACAAAATATGATGGAGTCAAATGAATATGGTTGTATTTTTCTGGTATGGGGAATGTCAAGAGCTTCGAAACGAGCTAAAGAACGTCCAAATCGGAGTTCGTATGAATTAGTTATGACCAAAACAAAAATCAGCCGAAGTCAAAATCTGGGTGTACCGGACGTCCGGAAAAGACCAGAAATCCGGTATTTTCTGCTGTATATGTGGTTCCGGTCGTCCGGTGAGTTCCGGACGTCCGGTGCTTCGTGAGGGTCCGGACGTCCGGTAAAACGCCGGTCGTCCGGTGGGTCGGGGTCAACGCGAGATTTGAGTTCCGGGACACGATTTTGGGCGGAAAATGGAGATTTTGGGGTCAAAATTGATGAGATTTCGTGGATGAAAGATGGGGAAACTTGGGGAAATGCTAGATCCACTTGAAAACTAGCAAATCCACGGATCAAAATCAACAAAACGTCATCAAACCAATAGATCACAAAAAAATAATTTTGGGGCTATTTTTGGTGTGGAATTTTCGAATTTTGGGAAGAACACAACAAAACAAGGCTAGAAAATGGTGAGGAGGCTCCAAATTCATGAGAAACCGTGGCTCATGATACCATAATGATGTAGGGTGGAACCCTATGTGGCCGATCTTTCACGAAATGGAGGGGATCCCACGATGAACACGAAGAACACAAAGGGAAATCACGAGGGGAACACTCAAGAACAAGTCCAATCACACATCCACTAGACAATCAAACACACAAGATCACAAGATACATGGACAACAAAGGGAAAGATACAAGGTAGAGTTCATCTCCAAGAGGAGGTCTTGAATCCGTGAAGGATCTTCCCGTTTAGGGGTCTTGAATCCAAGGTGGATCTTCTCCGTAGAGGGGCCGCGGTCTCTCTCGTGGAGTAGATCCGGGATGGATGAGCAGAGCTCTATCTCACATATGAGCTAAACCAATGCTAACCCTAAAATGGTGGAGGTGGAGGAGTTTATATAGTCTATGGCCACCAAGGGGTAAGTGAGGGGCGAAAGGGATACATGGGCCTCGGGCCCGAACACTGTACGCAGACAGGTGCCGGTCGTCCGCTGGACACCGGACGTCCGGTTGCTCGGGAGGGACCGGACGTCCGGTATCTTCTCGGACTTCCGGTATTTTGGTTCTGTGAAGGATGTCACGGACGTCCGGTCGCCTGGGACACGTCGGACGTCCGGTAAACGCCGGTCGTCCGGAGCCTATAGCTTGCAGCAGCTCCGTTTCTTCCGTCTTCTCTTCCACGCTTCCCTCGCGCATGGTGTAGGTGATCCTTGGCGCTTGCACTCCATCTCGTCATCCGTGAAGCTCCGACAATACCTATGCATGCACACGAGTGGAGTGTCAAGTAGTATACCATCCTCGAAGGGGTCAAGTGGACACGTGTAAAGGAGATGATTCACCTTTTTGTATGAGAAGTAGAGGTCACACGTGTCACTTGCAAAGTAGACTCTTGACATGGTGATGTCCATAGGATGCTCCGCATCACAAGGTCATCCCCATGGACCTACCTTCGCCTCACCAAGTGCCTCAAGGACCAGTGACACGTTGCCATGCAAGAACTCTCGAGATCGATGTGACATCTCTCCTAGTCCAACTTCCATATGAATCATGTGATACATGGCTACTACCTCAGGCGAATGTGTTTTGTGTGCTCAGGTACCAAGAAGATCCTATCAAAGAGGTTCATGAAGATGGACAAGTCCCCAAGTTCACAGATGAAGCATTGCATCGAGTGAAACGGGAGAAGGTCCCAGGCCCCGGACATCCGGCACCCTCGCCCGGACATCCGTCCCCTGGACCAGCGTCTACAGAAGAGCCCTCGCAGCCGAAGCTATAGGGCCCGGACATTCAGCCCGTGCCCCGGACATCCGGCGGGCCCGGACATCCGGCGATCGGCCTGGAAATCTGACGCCCACTCCAGGACCATACCCGTGGCTAAACCTCCCTAGCCCGGACATCCGGCGCCTCACGACAGCCCGGACATCCGGCCTGACGCCCGGACATCCGGCTCCTGATGCATGCGTGCATTCCGTCTGGGCCGTGGCCCATGTACCCCTTCACCCCCTAGACTATATATACTCCTCCACCTACCTCTTTCTAGGGTTAGAATTGTGATAGCTCATCTAAACCTAGAGCATTGCTCATCCTTAGTGGTTCATCTCCTTGTGAGTGACTATGGCCCCTCTACGGAGAAGATCCACACGGATTCAAGACCTCCTCTCAGAGAAGATCCACACGGATTTATGACCTCCTCCCGGAGAAGATCCTACGGGATCTGAAGACCTCTTCCCAGAGAAGACTACCGCCTCTTGTATCGTCCATTGTTGATTGTGGATCGTGTATCTCTTTTGTGTTTCCGGATCTAGCACTTGTGTGAGTACTTTCTTGTTGATTTTAGTGTTCCTCTTTCGTTTCCCTCGTGATTCCTCGTGATCCACCCTTTGTGTTCTTCATGCTCATCCTCGGGAATACCTCCAATTGTGAAAGATCGGCCTAGATCAGGTTGACCCCGCATCATATATGATATCTAATTAAACAGGATATCATGATACAAATTCACATATATGATGGCTAACTAAACATGATAGAATGACATACTTCAAAAAATGATGACTATGTAAAAGGATGACATGATATAACTATACGATGTGTCTATTAAAGTGGTTGTCATGCCATAATTCACATACATGTTGTCGATGGAAACATGATGGCATGATATAATTTACAGATAGAATGACATAATTCAAAATATGATGACTATGTAAATAGGGTGAGATGATATAACTATATTATTTCTTTAGAAAATGGGTTGGAATGCCATAATACAGATACATGACGTCTATGTAAACATCATGGCATGATATTATTCAAATATGTGATTTATATACAAAGCAAGTGAGTAGATGGCAATCGTAGATATGATGTGTGAACTAAGCAGATGGCATTCAATATTGTGTATATGATGTAAAAACTAAGCATTGCAAGATAACATGTGCATGATATGAGTAATATGACCCTGCCAAGTTTGAGCATACACCTCAAGGGGGAAATATGACTGGTCATATGTCTCTGAATGCTCCTGTGAGGAGCTATCTGTAACCAACAAGATATCTGCTTTAGCAGGTAGCATTGTCTGCTCTGAAGACCCTGTTTTCACTCCAGATTTTTGCATCACCAATTCAAATGGCTGATGCACAGGAAGAGTAGTTGAATATACAAACATTGTCGGCAAATGGAATATGTAATACAAAAAAGGATGGCATCATGCAATTCACACATATGATGCCTGGCTAAACAACATGGCATTGCATAATTCACATATATAATGCCTTGCAACAAGATGGTATTGCATAATTCACATATATGGCAACTAGACATGAAACATGTGGCATTCACACAAAGCACGTCTAAACTAAGCAAATAATATGGAAATGCAAGACACCATATGCATGATATGAGCAGTATAACCCTGCCAAGTTAGAGCATGCACCTCGGGGGGGGGGGGGAATAGGACTGTTCACATGTCTATGAATCCTGCTCTGAGGAGCTATCCGTAACCAGCAAGACATGCGCTTCGTCAGATAGCATTATCTGCTCTGAAGACCTTGTTTTCACTCCAGATTTTTCCATGACCATGTCGAATGGCTGATGCACAGGATGAGTAATTGAATGTATTAACATTGTTGACAAATTTATTACGTAATAAAAAAGGATGGCATGATATAACTCACAGATAAGATGACTGGCTAACCAAGATGGCATTGCAAAATTCACATATATGATGCCTGGCTAAACAAGATGGCCTTGAATGATTCACATATATGATATAGAAACTAAACAGATGGCATTCACACAATACATGTCTAAACTAAGCAGATGATATATTTTATGTGTAAAGTAAGCAATGCAAGGCACCATATGCATGATATGACCAAAATCAGCATGCTAAGTTAGAGCAAAAGACATGAGGGGTTAAATAGGATAGGTCTCCTCCCTCTAAATCCCCATCTGAATAGTTATCTTCCTCTTGATTACAGTCTGGAATGGGGGGAGGGGGGTTCTTTTGCGCCCACCATGGAGCGACATTTGCATGAAATTTTATTGCCACCCAAGGCTCGTCTCTTTTGCTCTACATGTTCAGTACCATTGTGTACAATAACTGACATGCATAGGAATACAACATAGTGAGATCATGTAAGGGGTGTATACTGTGGATACACCCAAAGCCAATGATAGCAAGCATATAATAGCTTCAGTTAAACGATACAGATAATGGATCCTTTAATGTTTGTTTCCACCCAACATGAAACTCACAGTAGACACCCGAGATTAATCAGATAGTAGACATAAAGTATTGATTGCTGCCCCAATATGTATCCTACAACCATTTAAAAACTCAAGTTTGAGCATTAGTTTGGACCTGACTCGGAGTCTAATCGGTGACAGGACGATAAAGTAGCATGTCATCATGTTAACCGATGCATAATGTAAGCATGCATGAAAGATTGCGACCTCTCTTTGCAGACCCATGTAGTCCTCAAGGTCCTCTGCTCAGTTCATGATGGTAATGCAGTTGTCATGGCTGCTAGCGGCGGGGAAGAAAATCTGAGGCGGCGAAACACAGTCTGGAGGGCAGATCCCTGCTGTGGTGAACCCTTCCATCGTTGGAGCAGCTGAGCCGAGGTGGACCACGACGCAACAGGAGCGGGACAAACCACACAAGGTTTTCTTTGACACATATCTGTAACAGAAATAATTTTCTAAGGGCTTGTTTGAATTGGAGGATTCTAACAATGCAGGGATAGGAAATACATAGGAATAGGATAGGAACGCATGTGCAAAACGGAGAATTTAGAAACACAAGATTTCTGTCAATTTTGGTGTTTGATTCACAAGAGTTGGAAGATCACAGGAATGCAAAGAAAATGTACAGTAATAATGCTATTATGCTACTATCCCATAGTCTTGTGCTCGATGAATAGGAATTTGAAAAGGAGGACAAGCGGATATTGAAATTCCTATAATTTTTCTATCTAGGAGACACTAAAGGAACAAATCCTACAGTTTACCTTTGCTCCATTCCTTCGAACCAAATGCATGAATAGTAGTACCATAGGAAACTTGCCAATTCCTATGTTTTTCCTTCATTTTTTCATTCAAGCACTAGCGATTCTAGTAGGCAGGCTTGAAAAGGGAAAATCCAACACTCCAAAAATGTTTCTGTGCTACATCTACTACTTTGGACCTAGGCCACTGCCCTACTAGCTCAACTCCCAGGCCCATCTAGAAATCCACATCTCAAATGCGCATAAATAAATAATGATGGCTTTCAAGAGAGTCCACCACAGATACCTCACTGCTTGTTATATAGGAGAAACTAATCGTATTTCACGTTCCTACGTGTGCTCAGTGGACAATTCTGATCACGGGATCAGAATATTATTCTGATCACAACACGAACTTCCCTTTGTAGGAACCTGACCTTCGGTCTATCTTCGCAACCGTGTCTCCCCGCGCGAATTATTCTGGTTAGTCGTGTTCTATATGATGTAAGTGTAATCTAGAAATGGGTTTTAGCAACTAAATGCCCGTTTTAAATAGGAATCTCGCTCGTTGACGGATTTTGCTCTCGGGTTGTGATGAACTTGTGTTTTTTGCAGTTTTACTGCATGAGTTGTTCGATCTGAACTTCCCCGTGTGCTAGGTTGAACTTCCGCCAACATGGCCCAAATGAGGCTTGCAATATACCATTAGAAAGCTAGTATCATGACCCAAGTTAAATTTTTGGTAAAATGTAAGCGGTTTAAGAGCAGTTTTGAAAACCATTTTTTATTCATACAAAAAACATGACTCGTATTTTCGATCGCATTTGTAAACCGTTTATCGGAATGAGGAAAATAATATGGCGTTGGAAAGCTTCTGCAAAATGCTCCTTCCACATGTCGAAAGTTTTCTCTAATTCCGTATGGTTAAAGAGTAATTTAGAAAATTGTAAAATTTTGCAAACTGAACAGCCGAGTTCGTATTTTCGATGACGTTTCTAAATGGCTGATCTAATTGAGGCAAATGATATGGCCTTGGAAAGCTTATGAAAATGTGCTACTTTTTCATGTTGCAAGTTTTTTCTAATATTGAACGGTTTAAGAGTAATTTTGAAAACAGTACTAGTTCCACCGAGTTTGTATTTTTGAGCTAATTTTTTAAACGTATGTCCGAATGCAGCAAATGATATGGCATTGGAAATCTTGAACTAATGTGAAACTTTTTGTCATCGGGTTCAGCAGCTTGTCAAGAGATAGAGCGTAGAGTATAAGAAGCGTGATTAGGAAAAGGGTCAGAATGTTGTTAGCGGTAAGGGCCGAGGTGGTGAAGTAAATCGCCCCGGCAAACCCCCTCAGAACCAAGGAAAGCCCGCCAGAGGTCGAGAAAAGGGAGCCTGTGATAATGAGAGTGATGGAGGGGATGAAGAGGAAACAAGTGAGCAAGAGTTTCAGAAGGCTACTAACACCTTGTGCATTGATGGAGGTGCATCTCTGCACGCCTCTCACAGTCAAATCAAGCGGTGGGTGCGAGAAGTCAATGCCGTGGAGCTAGCGCCAAAGGCCTGGAAGCCTCTCAAATGGCCGCGTACGCCCATCATTGATAGAGGCAAAGGTATCCCGTCTTTCGATGAGATGGTGGCTATCGTTTTGGAGGAAGTCGACTTTGACGATCCGACTACGAACGTGCGAGGACGTCGCGCCTTAGCAATCGCTAAACCAACTCCGAGAGGTTATTGACCACGCCGGAGACGATCAACCTGACCACGAAGGTCTGTTTCCTGCAGGCAAACGAAGAACAAGCAAGAAACTGAGATTGCAACCTGGATATTGCGAATTTACGAGGAAAGCTTTATTGATCAAGTGGGGTTCTGTGAAGTCTTTGTGATACAGGGTGGAACCCTAATCAGCGGATCTTTCACGTTTGGAGGTTGGCACACGATGAACACGGGGAAAACACGGAGAAAGATGGGGAAAACACAAGAGAGAACACTCAAATCAACACGGAAGCAATCACACAAGTGCTAGATTCGCGATACAAGGTCGAGATACATGATCCAAAGTCAACAACGGTGATACAGATAGTCTTCTCCCGGAGGAGGTCTTGGAATCCCGTGGGATCTTCCCGTTAGGGGTCTTGAATCCAGAGGTGGATCTTCTCCGTAGAGGCGCACCGGTCTCGTGGGAGAAATCCACACAAGTGTCAAATGAGCTAAAACCACAGCTGACCCTAAACGGAGTGAGGAGAGGAGTATATATAGTCTACGGGGCGAATGGGTACATGGGCCTCGGCCCAGGGAATGCGCGCAGGCATTTCAGGGGCCGGACGTCCGGGCGGCGGGCCGGATGTCCGGGGCTTCACGGGTCGCCGGATGTCCGGGGCGGGGGCCCGGATGTCCGGGCTGGGGCAGTCGAGCCTCGGGCGCTCTCTGGACAGAGGCGCCGGATTTCCGGGCCCGGGGCCGGATGTCCGGGCCGTGCTTGGCCGGATGTCCGGGCCCTGGCCGGATGTCCGGGCCCTGTAGCTTCTGCTGCAAGCGGCCTTCTGTAGTTGAACGCCCAGGGGCCGGATGTCCGGGCCAGGGGGCCGGATGTCCGGGGCCTGGAGCTCTCTTCTGCTCTTCTCGATGCATTGGCTCGTCCACGACCTTGGGGACTTGTCCATCTTCAAGCTCTTCTCCGAAGTGGTCTCCTTCGCACCTGAGCACACAAAGCACGCCCGCTTGAGGTAGCAACCATGTCTCGCAAGATTCATAAGGAAGTAGGGCTTGGAGTGACGTCACCTCGGTCTCACAAGCTCTAGTACGAGCACGTGTCATCGGTCCTTGAGGCACTTGAGGGGGTGAAGGAGGGTCCATGGGGATGGCCCTAGGATACACCGTATCATCTCCCCTCCCTTGGGAAAGATCCGACCTCGGATCGAAATCTTCATCACCATGGAGCACCTTGAATGGTCCGTCGTCACGAGGTAGAAGATTGGACTTGTTCTCTATCGCGAAGTGGTCCTTGTGAAGATGTAGCCAACTGAGATCTTCCGGGTGAAACGCCATTGTTGCCTTGTTGACGTTGATCTTGGTGGTGAGGCGATGTACTTGTCGCTCGATTGTTGCCCGTGTTTGTTCGTGCACCTTCTTGAGTATGTCACTACAAAAGAAAGTGGCAACATGTGAAGCATCGTCGATCTTGTTATGGGGAATGAAATGAGCCATGTTAGAGAATGTATCGACCATGACAAGCACGGAATCGTTTCCATGTTTAGTCCTAGACAAGCCAAGTATGAAATGCATGTTTATGTCTTCCCATGGATGAAATGTAGTAGGAAGAGGCAAGTAAAGACCATGAGATTGAGCTTTGGACTTAGCTTTGCGGCATGTCGGACATCGGTTGGTGAGGTTTGAGACGTCACGTAGTATCTTGGGCCAAAAATAGTTCTTAAAGAGGGTAGCAAACATCTTGTCGCGTCCAAAATGTCCCATGAGTCCTCCTCCATGCGATTCCTGCAAAAGGAGCAAACAAAGCGAAGACTCGGGGATGCAAAGTTTGTTAGCTCTCATAAGATATCCAGCCTTGGTGTAATGATGTTCCCAAGAAGTGTGAGTCAAGCATTTAGCATAGGCATTTGCAAAGAAAGGATCATGCTCATATAAATCTTTTAGCTGCTCTAAGCCAATCACATGCAACTTAAATTGTGTAAGAAGTAAGCACTTGCGTAACAAGCATGCATTTGCGTGAAAACTTCCATGTTTCGTAGGCAATAGAATAACCGGAGCGGCACAAGTGCTAAAGTTGTCACGTACATGACTTTTGTCGATGAGTTTGGGTACTTGCCGTTGTATCTCGTGGTTGACACGGTAGAGAGCTTTGTTGGGAAATGGCGCACCGGGTACAAGTTCGATGCGGTGTTCTATTCCGTGAAGTGGAGGTAGACCCGGTGGTAGCTCATCGGGAAAGGCGTCCGAGAATTCCTGCAACAAGTGAGACAACACAAAAGGTAGACGTTGTGAAGTGTTAGTAGATTTGTCTTCCCCTATGCATAAGAGCACAAGGTGAACGACGTTCGATGGGTTCTCACACACTTCTCTCATCTCACTTTTGGTGGCAAATAGCACTAGTTTCTTCGTGTAGCTCATCGTGGAGTCGCTCATATTTGGTTGGTGGCTCTCACTCTCTTTTTGGTGGCTCGCTCTCTCACCATTCTCTCCACGATGTGTTGTAGGTAGAAGCTTGTCGGCGGCAACTTGACTTGGAGTCATAGGTCGTAGCACGAATTCCTTGCCCTTCATCTTGAAGTGATAGTGATTCGTCCGTCCATTGTGTGTGACTCCACGATCATATTGCCAAGGTCGTCCAAGAAGAAGGTGGCACACGGACATGGGTATCACATCACACTCGAGAGTGTCCTCGTAGGCGCCGATCTTGAAAGAGACTTGCACGGTGTGCTCGACTCGAAGAATTCCGGCGTCGTTGAGCCATTGTACCTTGTAAGGGTGCGGATGCTTCGTCTTGACCAAATGAAGCTTGTCGCATAGCTCATCACTTGCCAAGTTGTGGCAACTTCCTCCATCGATGATAACCTTGACGGAGCGTCCATTGATGGCGGCCTTCGTATGGAAAATATGGCATCGTTGGTCGTCATCTTGTTGATGTTGTAGTGTCAAGACTTTGGAGACAACTAGGTTCGGGCTTGAGTCATTGTCGCAAAACACTTGACGATCTTCTTCTTCATTGATACGCCTGTGGATGGCCAAATGCTTGATGGCGTCCACTTCGTCGTCGCTCATCGAGTCATATGTGCCGTCGTCGTGGAAGATCATTGTTCTCTTGTTGGTGCACTCGAAGGACTTGTGTCCACGGCCACCACATGTGAAACATTTGATGGAACTTGTCTTTGGGTTCTCTTCATTTGGAGTTGTAGATGATGTAGCTCTTGGCTTGAAGTTGTTGGTAGAAGGTGGATGACTCGATGTAGTCTCGTTCTTGTATCTTGGCTTGTCGCCTAAGTTTGTAGATGGCTTGGTAGAGGTAGGAGGGATATCCGAAGTCGTTGAAGCTTGGTTGTAGGAGCCGAAGTTCTTGGAGTTGAACTTGGAGTACTTGTAGTCCTCTTGAACTTGTCGCTCCGCTTTGGTTGCTTGGTGTACTAGCTCGAGGAGATTGTTGTATGGTTGGAAGTCCGCAATCTTCTTAATGGAATAGTTGAGTCCATTCAAGAATCTCGCCATTGTTTGCTCTTCATCTTCCATGATGTTTGCTCTTATCATAGCAATCTCCATCTCCTTGTAGTACTCTTCAACGGACTTGGTTCCTTGCTTGAGGAGTTGGAGTTTCTTGAACAAGTCGCGGTTGTAGTGTGTAGGCACAAAACGTGCTCTCATCACTTCCTTCATTTGAGCCCAAGTGGTGATAGGAGGTTCGCCTTTGGCTTCTCTTCTCTCTATGATTTGCTCCCACCAAATGAGAACATAGTCTTGGAACTCAAGTGATGCCATAGCGATCTTCTTCTCTTCATCGAAGTTGTGAAGGCGAAAGATCTTGTCAACTTTTAATGCCCATGAGAGGTAGTCTTCGGGATCAATGCTTCCGGAAAACTTTGGCATGGTGAACTTGAGCTTGCCATAGCGATGCTCATCATTGTTTCCTTGCCTATTGGGAGGATGATCTCTATTTTGGCGGTTTGCCGTATCGTGTTGCTCTTGAGGATGTAGACGTTCTTGTTGGAGTTGATGTTCATGTCGCGCTTGAGGAGGAGCTTCTTCTTGCATTCTTGCTTGATGGCGCCGTTCTTGCATCTCATCTCGAAGAAAATCCTCTTCTTGACGAGTGTGTCGATTGCGGGCGGCCACATTGCGGTGTGCATCTTGTAAAGCACGTTGCGCCTCCATAGCTTGAGCGTCACGACGTTGTTGTGCTTGGCGGTTAGCCTCGGCATCTTGTTCTTCTTGATATTGACGAGCTCGCTCTTGTTGATGTTGGCGTAGTCGTTGCCGTTCTTGTGCTTGCTCAAGTGTAGCTTGGTTGTGACGACGTCGATTTTCTTGTTCGTCGAATAGCTCTTGGGAACTCTTGTCATGTAGAGGTTGCCGATGTTCATGTCGAGCTTGACGTGCGGCTTGACGAAGAGTGTTTGACGTAGGTGTACTTGAGTCTTGCGTTGAGTCGGTATGTCGACTTGAGCGGCTTCGTCGATGAGATGATGTTGAGGAAAAACGTCGGTTGATGATCAATGTCCGTAGCTCATTGTATTGAGTAGACATGTTGGTGTTGATGAGGTCGATTTGCTCCTTGGTGCTTTGTTGGAATTGTCGCGCGTCCTCGGCAACTTGACCAATGTACTCTCGCATAGCTTCACTCTCTTGATGTAGAGCTCGTTGGACACCGAATAGATGTAGTTTGGTGACGTAGTTGTTCGCTTCTTGAGGGTCATCGAAGATCGGGTTGGTAGATGAACTTGGCCTATCCATCATCACAAGCAAGTAAGTGAGTGGAGAAAGGAGAAGACAATATCAATGTACCTTAACCGAGGTTGAAAATGGATCAATGATCACTCAACAATGTAACCCGGAAATAGCACTATTGGTATCACTTCGTGTCGATTCTCACACCTACACAAGTAAAGCTTTGAGAGGAGCTCGGTTAGGATGTGGCACAAATTCAATGCAATCGTAAAAATGACTCAAAGATGTTGAAAATGGTTCACAATTTGCTCATGCAACAAGTAGATCACTAGCAAAGAGTAGCACACGGAACACACGCACGGATAGATAAAAGTGGTTGTGCAACCAAGGATGAGCGAAAAATGTGGAAAACCACGGAAAATGCTCGTGTTGCACAACGCTAGAGAGACGCTAACCGATTGCTTAATAGGCGGATACGCACTTGTGCACGACCTATATGGGCAAAACGTAACGACTATCTATCACAAGTATGCTATGAGTGTATGATGTGCCGATGCTTGAGCACAAGATGATGTTGCTATGTATGATCTCTTTGGATGTAAGGCGTATGATGCTATTGTTTCTTTGCTTGGATTGTCTCTTTTGCTTCAAAGCTTTTGAGCTCTTTCTTTGGGCACATATGTATGCTTCTCGTATCAAGGTAGCTATTGTGTATGCGGAGCACTCTTGTGGCACAAGGAGATATGCAATATACCAAGATGATGTGGTATGCAATATATATATGAGTATCACTAATGTGCACAAGTGTCGTGGCCCGGCAATACTCAAATGGCTAGTCTCAATGGGAAAGCTACGCAAAGATGGTTCATAGGGTGACAATGCAATTGCAAGATAGAATGATCGAAGTGTCGTCGATGTTACCGTCCTTGCCGAAGTTGAGCGGTGGTGTCGTCGAAGTCTTGCCGTCCCAAGGTAGCCTAAACATCCAAGGAAACGGTGAAACCACAACTCAAGTATCCACGGCAAATGGAGACAAATTTTCTAAACTCGAAGCGGGTAAGCGATGGTGGATGCGGAAAAGGTGGTGGTATGCGGAAGAAATGGTGGAGCACCGAACGAAAATGGCGGAGAAGTGGAGAAATGGCTGCGGGAGGCCGGATGTCCGGGCCAGGGGCCGGATGTCCGGGCCGGGCCGGATGTCCGGGGCACGAGCCGGATGTCCGGGGTGCCCGAGCCAGGAAAAATTCCTTGCAACCGGTGGTGTTTGGGGAAAAATTCGGTGGATTTTTCGGATGAAATTTAGGGAAAAGTGGAGGAAAAGCTAGATCCACACGTGGCACAGCAAATCCATGGAACAAATTCAACAAAATCTTGCCAAATCAACAGATCACAGAAAAATTTTGGGGCTCTTTTTGTGGGGCAATTTTCGAAATTAGGAAGAACACGACAAAAACAGGCTAGAAAACAAAGTGTGGGGCTCCAAAATCGTGAGAAACCTTTGCTCTAGATACCATAATGATACAGGGTGGAACCCTAATCAGCGGATCTTTCACGTTTGGAGGTTGGCACACGATGAACACGGGGAAAACACGGAGAAAGATGGGGAAAACACAAGAGAGAACACTCAAATCAACACGGAAGCAATCACACAAGTGCTAGATTCGCGATACAAGGTCGAGATACAT
This sequence comes from Secale cereale, assembly GCA_902687465.1. Lineage (NCBI taxonomy): Eukaryota > Viridiplantae > Streptophyta > Magnoliopsida > Poales > Poaceae > Secale > Secale cereale. Next base: position 288,995,508 of record LR738714.1, read on the forward strand.
GATCCAAAGTCAACAACGGTGATACAGATAGTCTTCTCCCGGAGGAGGTCTTGGAATCCCGTGGGATCTTCCCGTTAGGGGTCTTGAATCCAGAGGTGGATCTTCTCCGTAGAGGCGCACCGGTCTCGTGGGAGAAATCCACACAAGTGTCAAATGAGCTAAAACCACAGCTGACCCTAAACGGAGTGAGGAGAGGAGTATATATAGTCTACGGGGCGAATGGGTACATGGGCCTCGGCCCAGGGAATGCGCGCAGGCATTTCAGGGGCCGGACGTCCGGGCGGCGGGCCGGATGTCCGGGGCTTCACGGGTCGCCGGATGTCCGGGGCGGGGGCCCGGATGTCCGAGCTGGGGCAGTCGAGCCTCGGGCGCTCTCTGGACAGAGGCGCCGGATTTCCGGGCCCGGGGCCGGATGTCCGGGCCGTGCTTGGCCGGATGTCCGGGCCCTGGCCGGATGTCCGGGCCCTGTAGCTTCTGCTGCAAGCGGCCTTCTGTAGTTGAACGCCCAGGGGCCGGATGTCCGGGCCAGGGGGCCGGATGTCCGGGGCCTGGAGCTCTCTTCTGCTCTTCTCGATGCATTGGCTCGTCCACGACCTTGGGGACTTGTCCATCTTCAAGCTCTTCTCCGAAGTGGTCTCCTTCGCACCTGAGCACACAAAGCACGCCCGCTTGAGGTAGCAACCATGTCTCGCAAGATTCATAAGGAAGTAGGGCTTGGAGTGACGTCACCTCGGTCTCACAAGCTCTAGTACGAGCACGTGTCATCGGTCCTTGAGGCACTTGAGGGGGTGAAGGAGGGTCCATGGGGATGGCCCTAGGATACACCGTATCACTTTGTCTGGTCGTTGAACACAAATGAAGTACGCGAAGTTGCAGCTATGGCGAACTTTAATCTAAACAAAACCCAAAGTCTAAACGACGCCCTAAGGGCTGTATATATGTGGGAAATAGGGGGGGAATTCGTGGCCCTTGGTGGAGGGGTCCGAAACCAACCCTAACTCTTGTTTCCCCACACATACGGACTCTAAAAACAACCTATACTCAAGTATTTCGAAATTTCATGGGCCTGGCCCAATAATAAGGTGACGTAGCACCTATAATAGCCTCTGGACGAAATTTATGAAGTGGCGTCTTGTATATTTCGTCCAAGGCTTCACGCACTCATTATGGTGGCTACAAAGTCCTGAAATCATCACTTGTAACTCCATTCTTGTTCCCCTTGCACATGCCATCATCTCCATGCTTGGTCTTGCTCCAATGTTCATCCTTCTTGTCCAAACTAGGCCCTTCATTTGTAAGCAAGACAAATGTATCCAATTTAGGCAGCATCATATCCTCATGAACATTAGATTCATTACCAAGAAACAAAAGTACCTGGTAATTTAACTGGCGTGCACGAGCTCTAGTAATTGGTCCTGTATATGTGTCAGTTGGAGCTGTGGGTGTAACCTTGTTAGTGATGTCCTCATCATCCTCCCCTTCTTGAATTGAAGTCGTCCTCGACAGAAGCTCATCTTCCTCACCCAGGTAAGGCTTCAAATCTGCAATGTTAAATGTGGGACTAACCCCAAAATCTGCAGGCAACTCAAGTTTATATGCATTATCATTTATTTTCTCTAGCACCTTGAAAGGACCATCAGCACATGGCATTAGCTTTGACTTGCGCAAATTAGGAAACCTATCCTTACGCAAATGTAACCAAACAAGATCTCCAGGTGCAAAGACAACACGTTTTCTACCCTTATCTCGAACAAGTTTATATTTAGCATTCATGCGCTCAATATTTTCCTTTGTTAACTCACACATTTTTAAGATCAATTCAGCACGTTGTTTAGCATCAAAATTAACCTTCTCCGAAGATGGAAGAGGCAACAAATCAATAGTTGCACGAGGTAGGAAACCATATACAATTTCAAAAGGGTGCATCTTAGTAGTAGAATGCAACGAACGATTATAAGCAAATTCAATATGAGGCAAGCATTCTTCCCACATTTTCTTATTATTCTTCAAAACAGCCCTAAGCATAGTAGACAAAGTTCTGTTGACTACTTCAGTTTGACCATCAGTTTGGGGGTGACAAGTAGTACTAAAAGCAGTTTAATCCCCAACCTAACCCATAAACATCTCCAAAAGTGGCTAAGAAATTTAGTATCACGATCTGAAACAATAGTATTTGGCACACCATGCAAGCGAATAATTTCACGAAAGAACAAATCAGCAACATTACCAGCATCATCGCTTTTATGACATGGTATAAAGTGTGCCATCTTCGAGAACCTATCCACGACAACAAATATGCTATCTCTCCCCTTTTTTGTTCGAGGTAAACCCAAAACAAAGTCCATAGATATATCTTCCCAAGGAACACTAGGGACAGGCAAAGGCATATATAAACCATGATGATTGAGTTGTGACTTAGCATTTTGACATGTAGTGCAGCGACCAACAAAACGCTTAACATCCCGTCGCATCTTTGGCCAAAAGAAATGTGTAGCAAGTACGTCCTCCGTCTTCTTCACGCCAAAGTGTCCCATTAATCCTCCTCCATGCGCCTCCTGCAACAACAAAAGACGAACAGAGCTAGCTGGAATGCATAGCTTGTTAGTACGAAACACAAATCCATCATTAACGACGAACTTGTTCCATGTTCTTCCTTCTTTACAATTCTGCAATATATCTTTAAATTTAGCATCATGCACATATTGATCTTTGATGGTCTCCAAACCAAATATTTTAAAGTCAAGTTGTGAAAGCATAGTATAACGACGAGACAATGCATCAGCAATAACATTTTCGTTTCCCTTCTTGTGTTTAATAACACAAGGGAAAGTCTCTATGAATTCAACCCATTTAGCATGTCTACGGTTCAGTTTTTCTTGACTTTTAATGTGCTTTAAAGATTCATGATCAGAATGTATAACAAATTCTTTGGGCCATAAATAATGTTGCCATGTCTCCAAAGTCCGAACAAGAGCATATAATTCCTTATCATAAGTAGAATAATTCAGACTAGGCCCACTCAATTTTTCAGAAAAGTATGCAACAGGTTTACCATCTTGTAATAACACACCTCCTAACCCAATTCCACTAGCATCACATTCAAGCTCAAAAGTCTTATTAAAATCAGGAAGTTGGAGTAAAGGAGCATGTGTCAACTTATCTTTCAATACCGTGAATGCTTCTTCCTGTGCAGTACCCCAAACAAAACGCACATCCTTCTTTGTAAGCTCATTGAGAGGTGCAGCAATGGTGCTGAAATCTCTCACAAAACACCGATAGAATCCAGCGAGGCCAAGGAAACTCCTCACGTGTGTGACCGTTTTGGGCTGCGGCCAACTCTCAATAGCTTCAATATTGGCTTTATCAACCTCAATTCCCTGTCGAGTAACAACATAGCCAAGAAAAGAGACTCGGTCGGTGCAAAAGGTGCACTTTCCAAGGTTACCAAACAAACGTGCATCACGTAGAGCAATAAAAACAACACGAAAATGTTCCAAATGTTCCTCCAAAGATCTGCTAAAAATCAATATATCATCAAAGTATACTACCACAAATCGTCCAATGAAAGCACGTAAAACTTCATTCATTAATCTCATGAAAGTACTAGGTGCATTAGTTAACCCAAAAGGCATGACTAACCACTCATATAATCCAAACTTAGTTTTAAATGCTGTTTTCCATTCATCTCCCAATTTCATACGAATTTGATGGTATCCACTACGCAAATCAACTTTGGAGAATATTGTAGAGCCACTCAATTCATCAAGCATATCATCTAGCCTAGGAATAGGATGACGATAACGAATAGTAATATTATTAATGCCTCTACAGTCAACACACATACGTGATGTACCATCCTTTTTCGGCACTAGAATAATAGGAACAGCACAAGGACTAAGGGATTCGCGTATATAACCTTTGTCGAGTAGCTCCTGTACTTGACGCATAATCTCCTTCATCTCTTCTGGATTGGTACGGTATGGTGCACGGTTGGGTAGCGATGCACCGGGAATTAAGTCAATCTGGTGCTCAATCCCTCGAATAGGTGGTAATCCCGGTGGGACGTCCTGTGGAAAGACATCGGCGAACTCCTGCAAAATGTTAGTGACAGCAGGAGGCAAAGAGGAAGGGACATCCTCGAATGAAAATAATGCCTATTTGCACATAAAAGCATAGCAAATAGATTTGCTAAAATCTAGCTCATCAATATCAGATTTGGTGGCAAATAAAGATGCACTTTTCAATTTAATTCCGGAAGCAACAGTAGATGGTTTATTATTAGGCTTCATTTGTTGCTCAAATTCTTTTGTCACAATCTGATTTTCACTCTTATTTTGCTCCTGTTTTGCTTTACTAGCTCTATTAATATCATCTTTCAAAATGGAATCAGGAGTCATAGGAAGCAAAGTAATATTTTTATCCTTATGAACAAGAGTATACTGATTGTTTCTACCATGGTGTACAGAATTTTTATCAAATTGCCATGGTCTACCAAGTAATAAGGAACATGCTTGCATAGGTACCACATCACAATCAACATAATCAGCATATGTAGAGATACTAAAATGCACACGAACAGTACGTGTTACCTTAACCTTGCCGCTGTTGTTGAACCATTGGATGTAGTAAGGATGTGGATGTGGTCTTCTGGTGAGAGATAGCTTCTCCACCATCTCCATGCTAGCCAAGTTGTTGCAACTCCCTCCATCTATGATCACGCGAACAGAACGTTCCTTCACGACTCCCTTTGTATGGAACAAATTAAGCCTCTGATTTTGCTCAACTTGTGTAACGTGCACACTCAAAACACGTTGAGCAATTAAACATTCATACCTGTCAGCATCTTCTGGAGCCATGTATTGCGTCTCATGATCAGAATCATCTCCACCGTGTTCTTCACGTGTAATAAGAGCCAAAGTCTCCTCATCATAGTCACTAGCGGATTCATATCCACCATCCTCAGTAGCAATCATCACACGCTGAGATTTGCAATCTCTCGCAAAATGTCCTCTTCCCTTACAACGACGACAAATAATATCACTGGTGTGCCCTGTTGATGCCATGGAAGAAGAATAACTCTATGCAGGCCCAATAGTTGTGCTCTTGGCAGATAATGGTGGTTGTGCCTGCTTCCTTGTATCACGGCTAGAGGTAACAGCTGATGGAGGTGTCGGTGCTGTAGAATGTGTGGAAGTAGAGGATACACGCGGTGTCCATGATGAAGGTCGACCTGCAGAAAAGTTAGTCCACGCCAATGCCTGTCGATCCTGCACTTCACGTTCAGCTTTACAAGCAAGATGGAATAAACGAGTGATATTATTATAATCCTTATACTCTAGAATGGTCTGAATCTCTCTACTTAATCCACCCATAAAACATGCAAGCATAGCTTCATTCTCCTTAACTATACCACATCTAATCAGGCCAGTTTGTAATTGCTGATAATATTCTTCTACAGAATTTTTTCCTTGTCTTAAGCGCTGCAATTTTTGAAGTAATTCACGTTGATAATATGGTGGAACCCAACGAGTACGCATAGCAGTTTTCAAAGCAGCCCAAGTAGCTGGAATAGGATATAATCTACAATGTTCAGACCACCAAACACATGCAAAACTAGTGAAAGCACAAACAGCAGCAGGAGCACGTCTCTCCTCGGGATAGTGTAAACATGTAAAACATTGTTCAGTTTCTAACTCCCAAGTAAGACATATATCAGGAACATATCTACCCTAAAATGGTGGAATATTCAATTTCAGTTTAGGAAGATGGTCATGTACCTCAGGTGGTGGTGCAGCCCTACCGTTGCGATGATATGCATGAGGACGACCTGGTGGTGGTGGTGCTGGTGGTTGCACATAGTTCTGATTTTGGTCAACCTCATCCTCGTAATGGTCCTCCACCTCTGCAGTAGCAGCAGGGGCTACAGAAACATGAACAGCGGCACCAGAAGCTTGACCAGGCTCAAGGGGAACGCGCTGTGCTCGTCCCACTTGATTTGGAAGGCGATGTTGTTGTTGTTGTTGTTGTTGTTGTAGAGGTGGGACAGCTGCAGCAGCCGGTGGTGGTGGAAAACGCGAAAGAAATTCAACAAACTTGTTATCGAGCTTTGTTTCAAACGTCTTCTCCATGCCATCTATCTTCTCCATGGCCTTGGCAAATCTGTTTAGCACATCTTGCACTTGTTCACTCATCATTTGCTCAAACTTATCATGAAGCTCCTTGTTCGTCAAGTTCTCCCAGTCAGTCTCGTCGGCTTGTGATCCTGGCATGGTTAGCAGCAATAGAAACACACAAGAATATGATCCTCCAGACTACTAGAAAATGGTGGTGGTCGGGCGTCACAAATCCGTCAAGCAAATCTCAAATTCTTACCAGTTCTTACCCAGTAGCAGTTGGTGATCGGCACCCGTGGTAGTCAAAGCTCTCAAAGGTTGGATAAAGCGATTACCAGGGAGAGTCAAAACGCACGACGTAGATGTATGTGGAGCTGGGAAGGCTTATAAGATGGTAGGAAAAAGGGTCAGCAATAATCAATTCAGAGAAGCAAAGTTGAATAAACGCTCAACGATGGTACTGTGCTGGTCCTAGGCTAGACTATACTAGAGACGCGAGCCTAGAACACTAACAAAATCACGGCGCTGCACGTAATCAAGGGGAAAGCACACTCTGGAAATTTTTTTTTTCCGCCTTTTTTTTGCTCTCTTTTTTTCGCTCTTTTTTTTTGCCGAAAATCACTATAATGGCGAGTGTCTCAAAACACTTCCCAAGTCAAACTAAGATGATAATCACGAAATTTTTTGACATTTTTTTTCGGAAACAGGGCAGCGACGACGAAAAGTGCGGTAAAAAAATACAGTATTGTGGCATGTGTCTCAAAAGACTCAGAAAAGCCTAACATAGGATACGGAAAAAAATATTTTCACCTGCCGAAATTTTGGCCTAAAAACTACCCGGGGGTCTCCAGACTCCTTTTTTTTCTGAGACCTACGCAGGCAAGGAAACACAAATCCGAAACCTAGATGGATCTCGAGGACAAACCTAATATGAAAAGAACTCGGATCGGTGGTGGATATATGGTGGTAGGTTATGGCAGCGGTGGTAGGTTATGGCAGCGGTGGTGGTATGTGGTGGCGGTGATGGGATATGGCAGCGGTGGTGGTATGGCAGCGGCGATGAATATGGTACGGCGGCGGCGTGACAAACTGTGAACAGAACTCTAAACTCTAAAGAACTAGACGCTAAGACCAGCAACTTGACACGATGATGCAACCGCAAAGTCAACAAAGCAAATACAGAAAAGATTATGCAAAGGCTCAGATTGGTTCGGATGGGATGAACTAACCCTATTTTTTTTGGCTTTTTCCTGGACTATAGGTATGAAGAACAAACTCGATCTAAACTATGAAGAACTGTAAAATCTCACCGAGCAACCTGGAAATCTGATACCACGTGATAGAGGCAAAGGTCTCCCGTCTTTCGATGAGATGGTGGCTATCATTTTGGAGGAAGTCGACTTTGACGATCCGACTACGAACGTGCGAGGACGTCGCGCCTTAGCAATCGCTAAACCAACTCCGAGAGGTTATTGACCACGCCAGAGCACGATCAACCTGACCACGAAGGTCTGTTTCCTACAGGCAAACGAAGAACAAGCAAGAAACTGAGATTGCAATCTGGATATTGCGAATTTAAGAGGAAAGCTTTATTGATCAAGTCGGGTTCTGTGACGTCTTTGTCTGGTCGTTGAACACAAATGAAGTACGCGAAGTTGCAGCTATGGTGAATTTTAATCTAAACAAACCCAAAGTCTAAACGACGCCCTAAGGGCTCTATATATGGGGGAAAGAGGGGGGAATTTCGTGGCCCTTGATGGAGGGGTCCGAAACCAACCCTAACTCTTGTTTCCCCACACATACGGACTCTAAAAACAGCCTATACTCAAGTATTTCGAAATTTCATGGGCCTGGCCCAATAATAAGGTGACGCAGCACCTATAATAGCCTCTGGACGAAATTTATGAAGTGGCGTCTTGTATATTTTGTCCAAGGCTTCACGCACTCATTATGGTGGCTTCAAAGTCCTGAAATCATCACTTGTAACTCCATTCTTGTTCCCCTTGCGCATGCCATCATCTCCATGCTTGATCTTGCTCCAATGTTCATCCTTCTTGTCCAAGCTAGGCCCTTCATTTGTAAGCAAGACAAATGTATCCAATTTAGGCATCTCATGAACATTAGATTCATTACCAAGAAACGAAACTACCTGGTAATTTAACTAGCATGCGCGAGCTCTAGTAATTGGTCCTGTATATGTGTCAGTTGAAGCTGTGGGTGTAACCTTGTTAGTGATGTCCTCATCAATCATCTTTGACAAGGAGGATCATCCTAGCCGTACCACTGTGGTAGGATGCTTTCCCTTGTTGGTCTCCCCAACAATTCGCAACGTCAAGGTCACAAAGATGTTGGCGGACGGCGGGGCCGGGTTGAATCTAATTTCCCCAACCATTAGCAGCAAGCTTCAGATAGAAGAGGAAGAGCTAGAGGTTACCTGCCCGTTTCAAGGAGTTAATCCCGGCAGGAGTCATCCTAAGGGAAAGATCACGTTGCCGATAACGTTTCTGGGAGTATTGAACTAACGGTCTGAGAGGATTGTGTTTGATGTGGTTGATCTCCCCCTGTCATACAATGGGATTCTTGGACGCCCGGCCCTGGCTAAATTCGTGGCGACACCCCACTATGCCTACAACACCTTGAAGATGCCTGGGACACTGGGAGTTATCACCTTCCCATCAGATGAGAAGGAGACAATCATTCGTGTGGACAAGATGTACCAGGACGCGGTTGCGGCAGAGGCAATGGCAGCAGCAGTTCCCGCAAAGGAAAGTAAAGGAAAGAAGAGGGGTTGTAGGACCTCCGGCAAAGAGTCCGGGAAGCGTGCCCCCACCAAGTGCACGACACCCATTGACGATGTGCCGGAGTATTCCAACAGCAAGAGATCCAGGGTCGCTGCACCTCAGGTCAAGAAGGTCCCGGCAGGGCTGGCTGGCGTTGACGATAGTTTCACTATCAGCGCCACCCTCGATGACAAATAGGAAAGCACGCTCATTGCCTTCCCGCGGGTGAATATCGATATGTTTGTGATGAGGACATCACTAACAAGGTTACACCCACAGCTCCAACTGACACATATACAGGACCAATTACTAGAGCTCACGCACGCCAATTAAATTACCAGGTACTTTCGTTTCTTGGTAATGAATCTAATGTTCATGAGAATATGATGCTGCCTAAATTGGATACATTTGTCTTGCTTACAAATGAAGGGCCTAGCTTGGACAAGAAGGATGAACATTGGAGCAAGATCAAGCATGGAGATGATGGCATGCGCAAGGGGAACAAGAATGGAGTTTCAATTGATGATTTCAGGACTTTGAAGCCACCATAATGAGTGCGAGAAGCCTTGGACGAAATATACAAGATGCCACTTCATAAATTTCGTCCAGAGGCTATTATAGGTGCTGCGTCACCTTATTATTGGGCCAGGCCCATGTAATTTCGAAATACTTGAGTATAGGCTGTTTTTAGAGTCCGTATGTGTGGGGAAACAAGAGTTAGGGTTGGTTTCGGACCCCTCCACCAAGGGCCACGAAATTCCCCCCCTCTTTCCCTCATATATACAGCCCTTAGGGCGTCGTTTAGACTTTGGGTTTTGTTTAGATTAAAAGTTCGCCATAGCTGCAACTTCGCGTACTTCGTTTGTGTTCAACGACCAGACCAAGGCGTCACAGAACCCCACCTTGATCAATAAAGCTTGCCTCTTATATTCGCAATATCCAGATTGCAATCTTAGTTTCTTGCTTGTTCTTCGTTTGCCTGCAGGAAACAGACCTTCGTGGTCAGGTTGATCGTGCTCCGGCGTGGTCAACAACCTCTCAGAGTTGGTTTAGCGATTGCTAAGGCGCGACGTCCTCGCACGTTCGTAGTCGGATCGTCAAAGTCGACTTCCTCCAAAACGATAGCCACCATCTCATCGAAAGACGGGACACCTTTGCCTCTATCAGTTTGCCTGGCAACCATCTGATATCCCCGGTGTTCCCAGGGAGGTAATCGAGCACCACCTTGCTATCTGCCCACATGCCCAACTTGTCAAGCAGCAAGTCCGGAAGCAGGCCTTGGAGAGGCAGCAACTCATTGCAGAAGAGATCAAGAAACTTGAGGCATCTGGTTTGGTCAGAGGAGTGCTACATCCAACGTGTTTGGCAAATCCAGTGGTAGTCCGGAAGGCTAACGGGAAGTGGAGGCTTCGCATAGATTTCTCATATCTCAACAAGGCTTGCCCGAAGGACCCGTTTCCCTTGCCGCATATTGATCAGATTGTGGATTCCTCTTCAGGTTATGATTTGCTCTCCTTTCTGGATGCATACTCTGGGTATCACCAAATCTTCATGTCCAAGGAAGATGTAGAGAAGACATCGTTCATCACTCCATGTGGTACGTACTACTTTGTCCGCATGCCATTCGGATTAAAGAGTGTCGGGTCCACTTTTGCAAGGGCAATCCAGATTGGTTTTAAGCCATAGTTGCACAGAAACAGAGAAGCTTGAATGGATGATATTGTAAGACCAAGGATAGGGCCACCCTTATCCAAGATTTGGAGGAGACATTTGCTAACCTGTGCAAGATCAATCTGAAACTCAACCCGGAGAAGTGTGTATTTGGTGTTCCCTACGGCAAGCTGCTTGGGTTCTTTGTATCCCATCACGGGATCAAAGCCAACCCCGACAAGATAAAGGCTATCGAGCTAATCCAAGAGCCGAGGACAGTTAAGGATGTGAGGCGTCTAACAGGATGCGTTGCCGCGCTAAGCAGATTCATCTCCAAGTCTGCCGAGCGCGCCCTGCCATTCTTCAAAATTTTGAAGAAGGCAGAGCCCATGAAGTGGACCCCGGAAGTAGATGCAGCTTTGCAAGATTTGAAGGCCTATTTGTCCTCTGTGCCTACCTTAGTTGCTCCCAAACCCCAGGAACCGTTGCTGCTGTACTTAGCGGCAACCAACCAAGTGGTCAGTGCAGCCTTGGTATTAAATCGCGAATTGGATGAGGCAAAGAGTGGGTAGAGGCCAGAAGAGTCAAAGAACGATCAGGACAGTAGTGAGCACGACATCGAGAGCAACCCCAAGGACGTGGCAAGGAAGAAAGTGGTGCATCGCCTAGTGTACTTCGTCAGCTCCCTGTTACAGGGGGCTAGATCGAGGTACTCTCGCGTGGAAAAGTTGATCTTTGGTCTCATCATGGCCTCAAGGAAACTGCGCCACTACTTCCAAGACCATGAGATCACGGTTGTCACTCGTTTCTCGTTGCAAAGGATACTCCGAAACAATGAGGCTACCGAGAGAATAGTGGAGTGGGATTTGGAGTTATCCAGCTTTGGTTTGAAGTTTGAGAGCACATCGACTATTAAGAAAAGGGCATTGGTAGAGTTTATTGTAGAATGGACGCCAACCCCTCATGAGGAAATAACAGAGACAGTTATCCCCGACAAGGAATCCCCCTAAGAATGGATTATGTATTTTGATGGTGTTTTTTCCCTACAAGGTGCAGGAGCTGGCGTGCTCCTCGTCGCCCCCTCAGGGGACCACTTGAAGTACGTCGTCCAAATGCATTTTGCCCGGGAAGAAGCAACCAACAATACAACTGAGTATGAAGAGCTCCTTGCCGGGCTAAGGATTGCATCGGAATGGGGAATTAAGAAACTAATCATTCAAGGAGATTCACAGCTTGTGGTGAGACAAGTCAACAAGGATTACCAAAGTCCATTGATGGAGGCATACGTCGAGGAAGTGAGGAGATTGGAGGAGCACTTTGATGGATTGCAAAAAGAGCATGTACCCATGTGGAAAACAGCATAGCTGATCATCTGTCGAAGTGTGCTGCGCAGAACCTTCCTGTGGAACCAGGGACTTTTGTTCTCCATCTCACTCAGCCCTCCGTATCGCCAGCAACAATGTCCCGGAAAAGGAGAAAGTTGGACACCGGTAAGCCTCTCCCGGTAGAGTCGTCCACTCCTGGCAGAGACCCTGCCGGAAACAACTCCTCGCAGCATGCCGGACCACCCCTCTAGCTGGCCCCATGGACCCTATGAATGAGGCGTGTCGCTAGTCCTCATTGCCGAGCCCCAAGGTCCAACTTTGGCAAGGCACATTGTTCACTTCCTCCAAACCGAAGAGCTTCCCATCGACCAAGATGAAGCTGAAAAAGTAGCCCAGAGGGCCAGTATGTATCAGTTTGTCGATGACACTCTGTACAGAAGGAGGCCCAACGGTGTGAAATTGAAGTGTGTCTGCCGGGAAGAAGGAAAGGAACTGCTAGCTGAAATACACAAAGGCATACGGCTCCCACATTGGATCATGTGCATTAGTTGGGAAAGCTTTCCGACAAGGATTCTATTGGCCTCAGCCCTCCAAGATGCGGCCGAGCTAGTCACGAAATGTGAAGCCTGCCAGTTCCATTCCAAGAAAACCCACCTGCCTGCCCAAGCTCTTCAAACAATCCCTCTATCATGGCCATTTTCGGTCTGGGGGCTCGATATCCTCGGCCCCTTCCCCCGAGCAATTGGGGGCTTTGAATTCTTGTTTGTTGCTATTGATGATACGTCCAAAACGTATCTATAATTTCTGCTTGCTCCATGCCTCTTTCGGGTGATATTGCTATGATATTTATACACTTCCATACACTTTTGATCATATTTGGACTAACCTATTAAATCAGTGCACCCCAGTGCCAGTTTCTGTTTTCTGCTGTTTTTGTATTTCAGGTTTTCCCGTGACGTAAACTGCCAGAAAAATCCCGGAAAAATTATATAAAAAATCAGCGTTCCGGAAGCTTCCACACGGTCGAAGTAGGGCCGAAGGGGGGCCACCAGGGCTCCAGGCGCCCTGGTGGCGCGGCCCCCCTCCTGGCCGCGCCGGGGGGCGCCTGGGCCCCCCAGGCCTCCGCTGATGCCGGCATATATTTAACACGCGTCCTGAAACCCTCGAGGACGGAACCCTTTTTCGCGATCTCATCTCTGTTCCGCCGCCGCCGCGCTTCCAAGATCGAGAGCACCAGGAGAACTCTTCCCGGCACCCTGCCGGAGGGGAGGATCACCACCGGGAGCCTCTCCACCACCATGGACGCCTCCCGGATGAGTTGTGAGTAGTCTCCCTTGGACCATGGGTCCATGACCAGTAGCTATGTGATGTTCTCCTCCCCTTCTTGTGCTTAATTAGACCTCGTGAGCTGCCCTACATGATCGAGGCACATATGTAATGCTTATGCTGTTGCTATGTTGAGTTTGCTGGGATCCGATGGATTGTGAGATTATGTTCAGATTGTGTTTGAGTAATATATTTGATTTACCTCTTTTATATTTATGTTCTTAAGTAATTCTTGCATGTTCTCCGTTGCTATTTATTGCTTTGGCCAAGTAGTAGGTAGTGACTCCAAGAGGGAACGTTATGCTTGATTGTGGGTTCATGCCCCTCGATGACTAGCTTGAGTGACAGAAACATGAGTCTAGGGGATGTGCTGTTGCCACAAGGGGGAAAAACAACGGTGCTTGTACTCGCGGGTGCAAGGATTGTTTACTTTACGCAAAGTTCTTTTAATGCAGTTGTCTGTTGCTTTGAGTTTACACTATGGGTGGGACTCGCAACTTAATACCAGCGAGATGTTCTGGATAGATATCTCAAGGTGGATGATTAGTAGTAGATGCAGATGGATTTCGGTCTACTTACCTTGGCGTACCGCCCATGCTTTGAACCTCTACCTTTCTTGCAACATAGTTAGCATTGGTTTGCGCACATAATTCTGTCAATTGCCCAGCTGTAATTCGTTTACCTCACATAGCTGTTTTATCGTCTTTTGGGAGAGAGACATCACTAGTGAACATCATAGGACCCCGGTCCATATTACCATCACTGATCACATCCGCTATTTATTTTCTGTTTTACTTACTAGTTGCAGCAATATCTATCACTTTTATCTCTTGCATTTGATCCTTTGTAAACGACAAGGCCGGAGGGATTGACAACCTCTCTGTACTCGTTGGGAGCAAAGTTATTTGTATCTGTGTGCAGGTCCAAGTTGATTGCTAAGTATCTGGCGCCGTTAGCAGTTGACACCTTCTTGTTGAACCTTGGAGTCTCAGGGGAAATCGATCCTTGGTATGTTTGCCAAGGGAAAACTTCCGCTACACTGCATCTCAAACCTTCCACTTGGGGTAACCAACGAGGGGCGAGAAGCCATCAAGCAAAGTTTTCTGGCGCCGTTGCCGGGGACTCCACTCTTCGGGATAGGGGAGTTGCACGCTATCTTTTACCTTTGCTTTTTAGTCTTGTTAGTTACCTTTCAGTTTTGCTTTAGTATCTTTTATCGAAAATCACAAAAATAGTTATCTTGTTTGCTTGCTGCTATGGGTTCCACCAAAAACACTAAATGGGAGGAGTACACCCCTTCTTCCATCACGCCAATCACCACTGTCGGGATCTACAAAAGTAATAAACCTTGTGATTATGTTAGTCTTAATGGAGAGTTATGCCCATGGCATGGTCTTCCCGGAAAAGAGTATGAGCCTCAGTTTAAAGTTGCTCCTATGCTTCCCCAAACTTGGGAAGACGTTCAAACTCTTATAATAGAGAGCAATTCAAACAAAGAGGATGACACTACAATTCTGCTCAATAATGATAAAATTGATTTTGATAATTGTAGTATCTCGGAAGTTATCACCTTTTTACAAAGAATGGCTAAAGATCCCCGCACTAGCACGCTTAATCTTGCCTTCACAGAGCATATCACTAATGCTCTCATCAAAGCTAGGGAGTAGAAACTTAGAGTAGAAGCCTCCATACCTAGAAAGCTAGAAGATGGTCGGGATCCTATGATTAAAATTAAGTTGAATAACTTCTCTTGCTATGCTTTATGTGATGTTGGAGCTAGTACCTCCGTTATGCCCAAAAGAATATATGATATGCTTAAATTGAAACCTTTTGATGCTTGTTCTTTTGGTGTTCGACTTGTTGATTCTTCCATAAAGAAACCTTTGGGGAGGATCGACGATGTTCTTATCATTGTCAATGACAATTATGTTCCCGTTGATTTTACTATTATGGACATTGAATGTGAACCTTCTTGTCCAATTATTTTGGGACGTCCTTTTCTTCGCACCGTTGGTGCCATCATTGACATGAAAGAGGGGAATATAAATTTCCAATTTCCTCTCAAGAAAGGGATGGAACACTTCCCTCGAAAGAAGATTAAGTTACCTTTTGAGTCCGTTATACGGGCTAGCTATTCTTTTACTCTTGATAAGACTTGATCTCTATGCATTATGCCTAGCTTAAAGGCATAAAAGAAAGCGCTTTTGGGAGGCAGCCCACATGAATAAAAATTTATTTTGCTTTTGTTGTGTCTTGATGTTGTTACTACAGTAGCATCATCATTGTATCTTTACTTTTCAACTTTGTGCCAAGTGTAGCCTCTGATTGCAAGAAAGTTCAAAAGTTGTGACGTGCTGTCCAGGAAACAGATTCTGTCCTTGGATAGAAAAATTCGTATAAAATCACCAGATCATCTTTTTGGTCTGAATTTTTTCGACAGCGTGCTCTATACAATTGTCTTTCGGGCGTCTGTTCTGAGCTTTTTGATTAGAGTTGCAGAAGTGCCCCGAAAAAATCATTTACTACCTGCTGTTCTGTTTTTCACAGATTCTGTCCTGTTTTGCCTTTCCTTCATTTTGCAAACCTTGAGCTTGCTTTTTCTTTGCAAAAACCTTTTGGAAATCTTGAGAAACAGTAGACCTTCAAGAATATCCTTATTTCCAGCAAGGAACAATTATATTATTATGGGTACTAACCTCGCTAATCAGATTATGATGAGTTATGTATGAAGGGAGTTTTCAAGTGTGCGAGGGAAGATGATAAAAAGATTCAGGAGTGTCAAACGCTCAAGCTTGGGGATGCCCCCATGCACCCCCAAGAAATATTCAAGAAGACTCAAGCGTCTAAGCTTGGGGATGCCCCCGTGCATCCCCTTCTCCATCAACATTATCAGTTCGTCTTTCGTTCCACTATATTTTTATCACTTCATGTGTTATGTGCTATGCTTGGAGCGTCTTGCTTTTAGTTTCCTTTTTAGTTTTCTTTAGCTTTTCATAACGAGTCGGAACTCAGATTTCTTTGTGTGGGAGAGAAACACGCTCCACTTCAACCTAGAACATAACATAGAATTTTCATGTCTATCTTTCCTGTGTGTGTTCTTTGTCTTTCAATAGCTACTATCATGTTCAGCTTTTAGTTTTCATGCTTATCTTTTTAAAGAGCTTTTGTTTAGTTGGTCGTTGGAACTCTCTTTATTTATCATGCTTATCTTATTAAGAGAGTTGGCTTCTGTTGCATTGGTCGATATGTCTATGATAAAAATGCTACGTGCATAATGGTGCTTAGTAGTTCATGTTTTCTTATGGTTAGTCTCAAATAGCTGGGGGGTTCCCAATGTGTTATTGGAGTACCAACATGATTTGTTTGCCTATGATGAGGTATGGTTTAGTGATATCTTCCTTCAACAATTTATTTTGATTGACTTGGCGTATGCTCACGCATATTTAAGACTGTAAAGAAAGTCTGTCAAGCCTTGATGATCTTTTATTTCTGAGTAGCGATATAACTTCCATGCCTGATTCAATGTTGCTTTGTCGCTCTTCATGATTATGACCGTCATTGCTCTTTTAGTTGGTCGCTCCCAGTCTTTTGCTAACCTCCACCTGTACTAAGCGGACTGACTGCTTGTGCATCCAAATTCTTTTAAACCAGTTATGCCATATGAGTCCACCATACCTTCCTATACATGGTATTTACATGCCATTCCTAACGAAGACTTTCATGTGCCATCTCGAAATTATTCAAAAAAAAGCATTCCTCTTTCGTGCCTCTGTTTTAGTTCATGAGGAAGTAGTAGTTA
This sequence comes from Secale cereale, assembly GCA_902687465.1. Lineage (NCBI taxonomy): Eukaryota > Viridiplantae > Streptophyta > Magnoliopsida > Poales > Poaceae > Secale > Secale cereale. The sequence goes on from LR738714.1 coordinate 289,012,501, forward strand.
ATTCATGATCTTTTTAAGTTGGACAAGCTTCACCCCGGGATTGCATGTCTAATGTGCAAACCCATAATACAAGAAGGAACTGGCAAAGAGTGCGCCCGGCTCAAAAATAATATAACAAACAAACCCTCCTTCACGCTTTGTTCATGAGAAATCAGAAAACTTTGGCAGTGATAAACAAAGGAGATTAAGAGGATGTGATCGTCCTCATTCGGGAGCCGTTCCTCGAAACTTGTCCATCTCAAGAAGTGATTGAGTTGTCTGCTAGCATTCGTTGACAGAACATGCATAATCCAAAAAATAATTATTACCTCTGTTTTTAAAACCAAGAGCTCTGGTACATGTTTTGTCTTTGTTTCCGACCACGGGTTTTCAACCTTGCCAACAAAAGCCACGGTTCGAGAGTCTCCACCTTCTTTTAAAGCACCAACTACTGAGAGCATGATTGTCATTCTGAGTGTAATGTGCATTGTCCCAAAGTAGCATTGCCTTTTGCATGATTGTGATATCGTTTATTCTAAAATTATTATATCTAGTCATCACTTAAACCTTGGAGGTGCCCCTGCATTTATGTTTTGCTTCACTAAAGGGGGCAAGCGAGATACCACTTTATCATATTTGCACACCATGCTCATTACAAATCTATTTGATGTTTCAGTATCACATTGTAAAACTTTCAGTTCTTTGTGATTTTCTCATGAGGCAACTTAATTACTACAGATTCATTGTCTCAGTAAGCTTTTGTCATATGACTATGAAAAGTTCCTATATGGTTAATAGCATGTCACCACAGAAATTATTCTTCTTATCATTTACCTACTCGAGGACGAGCAGGAATTAAGCTTGGGGATGTTGATACGTCCAAAACGTATCTATAATTTCTGCTTGCTCCATGCCTCTTTTGGGTGATATTGCTATGATATTTATACACTTCCATACACTTTTGATCATATTTGGACTAACCTATTAACTCAGTGCACCCCAGTGTCAGTTTCTGTTTTCTGCTGTTTTTGTATTTCAGGTTTTCCCGTCACGTAAACTGCCAAAAAAATCCCGGAAAAATTATATAAAAAATCAGCGTTCCGTAAGCTTCCACATGGCCGAAGTAGGGCTGGAGGGGGGCCACCAGGGCTCCAGGCGCCCTGGTGGCGCGGCCCCCCTCCTGGCCGCGCCGGGGGGCGCCTGGGCCCCCCAGGCCTCTGCTGATGCCCCCCTTTGGCATATATTTAACACGCGTCCCGAAACCCTCGAGGACGGAACCCTTTTTCGCGGTCTCATCTCTGTTCCGCCGCCGCCGTGCTTCCAAGATCGAGAGCACCAGGAGAACTCTTCCCGGCACCCTACCGGAGGGGAGGATCACCACCGGGAGCCTCTCCACCACCATGGACGCCTCCCGGATGAGTTGTGAGTAGTCTCCCTTGGACCATGGGTCCATGACCAGTAGCTATGTGATGTTCTCGTCCCCTTCTTGTGCTTCACTAATTAGACCTCGTGAGCTGCCCTACATGATCGAGGCACATATGTAATCCTTATGCTGTTGCTATGTTGAGTTTGTTGGGATCCGATGGATTGTGAGATTATGTTCAGATTGTGTTTGAGTAATATATTTGATTTACCTCTTTTATATTTATGTTCTTAAGTAATTCTTGCATGTTCTCCGTTGCTATTCATTGCTTTGGCCAAGTAGTAGGTAGTGACTCCAAGAGGGAACGTTATGCTTGATTGTGGGTTCATGCCCCTCGATGACTAGCTTGAGTGACAGAAACATGAGTCTAGGGGATGTGCTGTTGCCACAAGGTGGAAAACAACGGTGCTTGTACTCGCGGGTGCAAGGATTGTTTACTTTACGCAAAGTTCTTTTAATGCAGTTGTCTGTTGCTTTGAGTTTACACTATGGGTGGGACTCGCAACTTAATAACAGCGAGATGTTCTGGATAGATATCTCAAGGTGGATGATTAGTAGTAGATGCAGATGGATTTCGGTCTACTTACCTTGGCGTACCGCCCATGCTTTGAACCTCTACCTTTCTTGCAACATAGTTAGCATTGGTTTGCGCACATAATTCTGTCAATTGCCCAGCTGTAATTCGTTTACCTCACATAGCTGTTTTATCATCTTTTGGGAGAGAGACATCACTAGTGAACATCATGGGACCCCGGTCCATATTACCATCACTGATCACATCCGCTATTTACTTTCTGTTTTACTTACTAGTTGCAGCAATATCTATCACTATTATCTCTTGCGTTTGATCCTTTGTAAACGACAAGGCCGGAGGGATTGACAACCTCTCTGTACTCGTTGGGAGCAAAGTTATTTGTATCTGTGTGCAGGTCCAAGTTGATTGCTAAGTATCTGGCGCCGTTAGCAGTTGACACCTTCTTGTTGAACCTTGGAGTCTCAGGGGAAATCGATCCTTGGTATCTTTGCCAAGGGAAAACTTCCGCTACACTTCATCTCAAACCTTCCACTTGGGGTAACCAACGAGGGGCGAGAAGCCATCAAGCAATTGACAAGTTTACAAAGTGGCCGGAAGTTACTACCGTGAGAAAGGTGACTGCTCGGTCAGCTATCAAGTTCTTGAAAGATCTAGTGTGTCACTTTGGAGTTTCGGCAAGGATCATTACCGACAACGGCACCCAGTTCACGAGCCATGCCTTCATGCAATATGTTCATGCCCTCGGATGCACGATCTCATTTGCCTCGGTGGCACACCCCCGCAGTAATGGACAAGCTGGGAGGGCGAACACTAAAGTGCTGCGTGGACTCAAAACAAGAACTTTTGATACGCTCCAGAAGCACGGTAGACGGTGGGTCGAGGAGCTGACGGTAGTTCTATGGTCCCTCAGAACGACACCAAACCGAGCTACCGGGCAGACTCCCTTCTCCCTGGTCTATGGGGCAGAAGCAGTTATCCCCACGGAACTCATTTATGGTTTACCTCGAGTGCTTGCCTACGATGAATTAGCACAAGATCAGCACCGACGTGATGACATTGTGCTACTCGAGGAGAACCGTCTCCGGGCTGCTACGCGTGTTGCGTGCTATCAGCAAGCCCTGCGTCGCTATCATAGCCACAGGGTTCATGCCTAGTGTTTTGAGGATGGTGACCTAGTCCTTAGGCGCGTTTAGTCCGCCAAGGGGACAAACAAGTTGTCACCAAAGTGGGAAGGCCCTTACCGGGTAGTACGAGTCACCAGACCTGGCGCAGTCTGTCTGGAGACCGGAGATGGCATTTAGTTGCAAACCTCATGGAATATTGAGCATCTCCGCAAGTTCTACCCGTAAGGCGCGGCTGTCGGGCCCTGCCCGGCAGCCACCCATTTGTACAGGCCTTGCCTCAGCTGCATGTAACCCCTTGTACAAAGCCGGGGCGATGACCCCATGCAAGAGAAGATAAAGAAGCACTATGGGGGGCCCACAACCAATATTGCATGCATGCATGAGCATTCCATGATCACTTCATAAGCATTTCATGAGCATTTGCATATGCTTATAGATAGGATCGCATCCGGCATTCATTCTCATCTGCATGAAGCTGCAGGTTCCTGCCGTGAACTTGGCTTTGATAAGGAGTTGAGAAAATTGCCCGGCACTGCGATCCCGGCAAGCCAAACAGATAAGTTGTACCTCCTGTCTGTTAGTGTTCTGTAAGCTATAACTGGTGCATAAGAAAACCTCACCACTCTCTTGAGACTTAGGTGCTCCCATCCTTGACTCGAACACTGCTTTAGACGGGATGGTTGTAGTCTACTTTGGTAAAAAGAAGTTCGCGACGGGCTGGCTCCTTCATCCGTTCCCTAGCAGATACGATTCTCTGGCAGACAAAAAGGGTGCCGACAGGATAGCTTGCTGGGAAAACTCATTTATTTACATTAAAGAGGTATCTCACCTCTGCATGGACATACACATGCACGGGTTCCCGGCAAGGTTCATCTTTTTCATTAACATGTTGATACAAGTACAAGCATTACATAACACAAAAATGGATTCGAGGGATTAGATCATTTGAATTAAAATTTGGCCAGTGCCTACAGATTTAAGGTTAAAAAAAGATAAGTGCCCCGTAATCCCCTCTTTTCATTTTCCCTCCATCAGGCACAGCGGCGGAAGGAAGAAAAGACGAGAAAAGGAGCACCCAAGCAGGAGCCCACTCTGGTCCCGTCAGGACCCGCTTGGCGCGGCCTGACAAGACCGGGAGTGGCGAGGCTACGAAGGAGGAGTACGGAGGACGGGGCGGCGCCCTCTGGTCGCCACCTCCAGAGCCAGCAAGAAGTCTCAGCTTGAGCGCCAGTGGAGTCATCCACCAAAGCTCAGCCAAGAGAACATCGCTCCCCGGCTATCACCCTAGGAGGCCGGTGATGATGATGTCGGGGAGGGAGGGGAAGAGCGGGAAGACAAGGCGGCAGGTCATCGGTCGGAGGTGAAGGCATCCATGCCATCATACTCCGACCAGACCCCCTACCACCTGCCTTCTCCGTCTTCCTTTGCTTCTCGTCACCGCCGCTGCTCCCGAGAAGCACCAAGACCCCATCCCTGCGCCTTCCTCGGAGAGACGGTGAGCGGCCAAGATGCCCAGGGGGCTCGAGGCGTGCCGCTCCCCACCTTGGTGGGCAGGAAGGTGCATGTCTCGTCGACATCAGCCCCAAGGATTTCGGGAGGGGCAGTGATGGGATTATCAACAATCTCCAGGCCCACCTCCTGGCCGAGCTTCAAAAGAACCAAGAGATTCGCCACAGCAAGGACCGGGTTCACTCCCCGAGTGCGAACACCAGCATGTGGCAACATTAGCCCCAACCAAGAGCCCGGGGGCTGGCCCCAGGCTCTTCTCCTTGACATAACCAGCAGAATACTGAAGAGGAGGAATGCGAGAACGAGTGACTCCGCCCTCCTCCACCCCTCGTTTTATAGGCAGGCCAAGGAGGGGAGCCGCTCCCCCAACGGGCGACCACCATCCTCCTCCGCCAATTAAAGATGACTGGGCCCTCACCTTGATGCAGTGCCATGCCATGCGCCTCCGTTACCTATCCCGCGCGATGCATGCAGCATACGTGGCTAAGGATAAGGGCGTGGTGGGAAGAGTGAATTGGCAGTTTCTATCTCGTGTATTAAAATCATTCACGTGCCATTACTAGAGCAGCCCCACCACTATTGGCTTTACATGACGCACGGAGAACCAGAAACTGGCCCGGAATCAATACTAACGAAGAAGCAAAGAACACCTCAAGAGACTAGCCTCTTCAGCAACCCCGCATGTGCACTTATTCTACCCTACCCTGACGATGCTCAGTAACGCGTTCGGGGCAGTCCCGGGGGCTTCTGTCCGTGCAACAAACCCTGGGTCTGTCGCCGTGACTGTGCACAGGCACGGGAACAAGATTGAAGCACTAGCCCAAGTCAGAGTACAAGAAACCAAGAGGTTCAAAGGACCAACAAGCAGATCAGAGGGACCAATACCAAGCCAGAGAAGCAAGATATCACCAAGAGAAAGGCCTCCCTTGTCGGGTAGGCGAGCCCGGCAAGGGGCGAGACCACCCCCAGAAGAAGACAACCAAGGCGTCCCGGCAGAGCCTGCCGGGACTCGCGGAGGCTAAACCACCTCACGAACCACTCCACCATGACTCACGTCCTCGATCAATGCGATGTCAAGTCACAGAATGAGTAAGTAGCAGCCATTCGCCACATGGCAGCCTCCCCCTACAAGAAAAAACCCACAGATGACACCCGTCCTGCGACGTGTCAGGCGAGCAGGCGCGGAGCTAGCAAGATAGCCAGACAAGCCTTGTCGGGCAACCAGTGATGTGACATTGAGTGGTGCATTTAATGCGCCCTGTCAGCCCGCAGAGTTAGGTATGATAGCACTATTGCTATCTTATCATTGCATAATGACTACTTTGCCATTGTGGTAACCCCTTGATCTGTAAAAGGAGGCCCATGGCAACCGTAGACAGGGGTTAGAAGGTTGGATAGCTCACACCCCCATACGCGCGTAGTCGCTGCCGCCCTAAGTCAACCCCTGCCAGGCAAGTGTACTATGATCCACCACCTCATTTCCACCATCAATTCACCAAAGCAGGAGTAGGGTTTTACGCCTTGCGGCGGCCCGAACCTAGGTAAAACTGCCCGCGTGATCTCTGCCGTGCTGCCCCTCGCTCGTCTGCTCTTTGCGAAACGCGACGCCCCGATGCCGTACCAGCAAAGGGCCTCCTGGTCCCATAGATGGCTGTGGTTTCCCGCGGCAGTGGTGCCGATTAGACCTAAACTTCATCCGAGGAATGAGTGATGATGCTACTCTTCTGGTGGTGCGGGTGAAGACAGTGGTGTGGAAATGGAGGTGGCGTGTAAGATGAGGGGAACGTCGGGGCAACTCCTTGGAGGTGGAGGACGGTGTGGCTGAACCGGCAGGACTACGCGATCGACGACGGATCCTCATCTGGTGCGGTTGATGAGCGAGGTCGAGGTGTTGCGGTGGAGGACGTTGTGGGTGTGGGGCAGACGAAGGAGGGTGTGGGGCTTCGTGGGTTTTCATGGCCTCGGAGTTCGAATGGGGGCGGCGTTGGGGATGGGAGGGGGAACCATGGCTTAGGGACGCGCTTGTCTGAAATGTGGGGTAAGTTACAAAAATACCCCTACCATTTTGAACTAGGTGGTTCTTTTGGTTCAGGGGGTATCACGGGAATTTTGCTTGTCGGGATTTCACAAGAGGTGGGAGTTTTCGCGCGTGTTGCAATTTTGGGATGGCAACGGGCAGGTTGAGATGGAGGGAGTTATCCTAGCACAAGGAAACAAAGAGATATCTTAAAATTTCGGGGTAACAAGGCACGGGTTGAAGAGGTGGGAGTTTCGCAGCATGATAGACAAAGATGCTAGCTTGAAGTTTTGGCCTAACAAAGCATGACTTGAAATTTTGAGAGAACAAGCTTAACATGTACAAAAAACAATTCGCACCCCACTGGAGAGAGCCATGTCCTGTTTACTATATTACTAGAAATGCAATCAAATACAACAACAAAAAACTAGAAAAATTGGGACAACTAGCTTAACGTGTATAGTACCAAATCAATTTGCACTTCCCTCAACAATAAAAAACAATTCATGTTGTCTAGCATATCGACTAATTATGAGTACATTTTCCCTGTTTGAATGGGATTGTACTCGGGTTAGTTATACAACCATCTAAATATTATCTTCACGACACATGACATGTATATAGGAGTAGTACATTCCCATATAAATATGAACTACATGTAGATCCAATTCAAATACATGTATCCATTTTATGCTGAATTCAAATCATAGCACATGTATGCTCTAGCTAGATGTTTGGAATCTAAACCATGTATGATACTACATACAATGTGTTTGACACGCACAACACACATAGACACAACACACACACACACACACCATTTAGACTAGTAAGGTACACGTGCACCGCACGCATGAGATTTGGCAACCAAATTATGAATAAATACCACATTATAGCATGTAAGCTTTGAGTCATATATGCATGATGTAGATGTTCGTTTAATTCTTATAGTTCATCTCATTCAAAATCAATTAGTTTTTATTAAAAAGCTAATCTATTTTAAGATTGGTGGAATTGTGCGTTGTAAAGCATAATAAATTTAAAATAAATAATGGTGATTCATCTAGAAAAAGGGCAATTATGATACGGAAGATTCTAGAACAGAGGAGAAATTCTTTTGTTTTGAGGTTTGTGCATTCTGCTTAAGTTCAACTGTGGAGTCTTCTAGTTTGTACATGTGGCAGAATCTAGTGGAATGTAGATGATATCCAATGGTCAGTAGTGCTCGGATTTGCCATCTCTGCACCGTCGGATTCGTTTCATCCAACGACCATCTTTCAAAGTTTATTCGCACACTATATAGCGATGTAGATATGTGATGCGAAAGCCACCCATCATCTCCAGTCCGAGTAGTGTTTCCATGTGAGGATGCAATGTGGCCAAACGATGCCTGCCATCGGTATCTAAAATTCAAATCAGTCTGACCTTGTTCAATGTGTATATATTATAGCATGCTCATTTCCAAACCACACCACGCATATCTCAGTTGTATTCATGCATGCATGGGTTTCAAACATCATGATCTCAATACAAATATTTGAATTCAACTTTACATTAATTATGACCTCACCTAGTCTTTTACACCCACACAGTCGCCTTCTCTTTACAATTGTACCACTAACTTTCTCTCGTGCATGCATGTACACACACTACCACTCGACATTATCCATCGCACACATGCAATCTTTTTCTTCAGGTCGCTCTCCCATGCATGCACACACACACCTCCCCCTCTTCATCACTTCGGGCATTCTTTATCTCTCACATGCATGTGGAACGATCAATGTTCCTCTATGTGTGTAAATATATAGCTAGGTCTTCTCTAGTTTTCCACACAAACCGATCGATCAATATATATAGTTAGGTCGTCTTTCCCACACATATCATCAATCTATACCACTCTATATAGGACTACATAGCTAATACACCCACATTATCTATCAATCGTCTCCCTCTCATCATGCATGCCTTCCGCTTCATCTCTCAGACACGCGCACAATGGCGAAGGCACGGGGCAGCAAGGGCCCTGCCCCCCTAACATCACTATATATTGAGGCTAATGTGAATGTGATCAGTAGACCAATTGCTGGTGAAATGGTTTAAGTTCATGAATTGGCCCTCCCCGCAAAGGACTAGCAATGCTTGGCCCCCTAGCTCATTTATTTTCCATGGCTCCGCCACTGCATGCAACCACACGCGTTCTCGCCCCTCTCATTAAATATCGATCTTGCACTTGTGCACTCCTTCATAGTTTCCCTCCACTTGGCCCCTCGCACCATCTTCCAGCCTCCCATACCCTAGTGCTTGTACACTCGTAGAGCTCTTCCCTCTGTACGTCTCTATCGATATCTCGTGCGGTCGACCCCTCCCCTTCCTTCTCTTATATCACCGCGGCCCCATGCACATACATTTATGTATATAGGCCTCGCCTTCACACAAATTGCATTGACACGTATTCCCTCACCAAATAGTAGCATCCCTCACACACACGGACTACGTGTGCAAAAGAGAAGAGGTACACACACGCACTTGTTCCCACATACAAACGTGCGGGTGCATAGTAGATCACATTTCTACAAAAAATGAGTGTGTAGAAAGGCTTTAGATGATGTGCCACTAGTCTATATATATACCTATGTATCTATATTTATATCTATACTCCTATATAGTGTGCGAATAAATTTTATAGATGGTTGTTGGATGAAGCCAAGCCCACGGTGCAGAGATGGAAAATCCGAGCACTACTGGCCATTGGATATCATCTACATTCCACCAGATTCCGCCACATGTACAATCTAGAAGACTCCATGGTTGAACTTAAGCATAATGCACAAACCTCAAAACACAAGTACTTCTCCTTTGTTCTAGAATCTTACGTATCATAATTTCCCAAAAAAAAAATTCTAGTTGAATTGCCATTATTTGTTTTTTACTTTATGCTTTACAGCGCACAATTCCATGAATCATAAAATAGATTAACTTTCTTATAAAAACTAATTGATTTTGAATGAGATGAACTATGATAATTAAATGAACGTCTATATCATGCATATATGACTCAAAACTTACATGCTATAGAGTGGTATTTATTCAAAATTTGGTTGCCAAATCTCATGCATGCAATCCACGTGTACCTTACTAGTACATCCAGGATGTGCAAAACACGTAAATTAGAATTCCAATGGCACGCTAAATAATGTCTCTCCCTATTTCAGTTAATATATTATGATTAAAAAGATGTGGGGGCATCCATGAAGACACGTGGCACATGTGGAGGCGTTGTCGCGACCTCCTTCTGTGGATTGATTAAAGTGACGTGCTCCTGGTTCCAGAAGAATGTACTCGCCCTCTCTTACACACACTAGCAGTACGTGCACGAAGCGAAGATGTGCACAAATGCACTCATTCCCTCACATGCACACGCGGGTACATGGTACACGGTGGGACACATTTTTGTATGAAGATCCACCCCAAGTGATAATTTGACACGTGTATAGTCGTTCACTTCATTGATGGTCAATTAATACAGTGCATGCAAATTGAGTGGACGTGAGGGAGGAAGTAGTTGAGAATAACTACTCTAGTGCGTGCATGTGAGTAGTTAAATCATGGGTTGCTACATCCAAGGTCTCCTTCGTATTTTGTGCCAAATTTTGACCATAATTTTAAGTAGCACAATATTTATGCATGTCATAAAAATTAATGTAATAGAAAACTTTGTTCAGATGTGATTCCAATGATATAATTTTTGGTGACATGCATTAACATTTTCTTAGTTAAATTTTTGGTCAAAAATTGGCACAAAATAAAAAGGGCCCAATAAACCAGGACGCACGCAGCATGATCAATTATTGCTTGGGTTACAGTTGGTGGCATTTGTATTTAAATATTGACGAAGTGGAGTACTATTCATTATCTTAGCCTCGTTGGGCTCTCCTAGTGCCTACGCAAGCCTCCCCGCCTCGCCCATCGGATCCCGCCATGGATAATCCCTTAGATCCCAGGATCGTGCGGGCTGCCCTCTCGGTGCGGCCCGTAGCACTGCCACCTTTGAGCGAAACCCACATGTGTTTCAGAGGGGATACAATGCTCTAGAATCACAGATCGGTGGTGCCAGAGGACATGCCAGGGCTGCGTTTCAGGTGGTGGGCAGCAAGGGCAAATCGGATCGAGGAAGCGTCACAGCTGGTGCGGGGGTCAACCCGATCTAGGTCGATCTTTCACAAAGAGGAGGGAAACCCATGATGAAACAAGAAGAACCCAAAGGGGAACACGGGGAAAACACAAGAGGAACACTCAAATCAACATGAAGATGGTCACACAAGTGCTAGATCCACGATACATAACGAGATACACGATCCATGGTCTAGAACGGATGATACAAGGTAGTCTTTTCTGGAAGGAGGTCTTGAGGGTATCCCGTAGGATCTTCTCCGTAGCGGAGGTCTTGAATTCGTGTGGATCTTCTCCGAAGAGGGTCGCAGTCACTCTCGAGGAGATGAACCACTAGATGAGCTAAGCTCTAGGTATCAAATGAGCTATCACAAAGCTAACCCTAGAAAAGAGGAGGGGAAGGAGTACTTATAGTCTAGGGAACGGAGAAGGGATACACGGGTCGAAACCCAAGTGGCTGCGTGCAGGCAGGGCCGGATGTCCGGGCGTTGGAGAGGCGCCGGATGTCCGGGCATTTCGCCGGATGTCCAGGCTAGCAGGGTCTAGCCACAGGGGTGCTTCTGTGATGTCGCGCCGGATTTCCAAGCTCGAGGCCGGATGTCCGGGCCCTACCGGGCCAGATGTCCGGGTCCTATAGCTTCGGCTGCATGGGCCCTTCTGTAGATGTTGGTCCAGGGGCCGGATGTTCGGGCCAGGGTGCCGGATGTCCGGGGCTTGGGACCTAACTCAGCTTCACTCGATGCAGTGCTTCATCCATGAACTTGGGGAATTGTCCATCTTTAGGAACCTCACCGATGGGGTCTTCTTGATACCTGAGCACACAAAACACATCTGCCCGAGGTAGTAACCATGTCTCACATGATTCATATGGAAGTTGGACTAGGAGAGATGTCACCTTGGTCTCGAGAGCTCTAGTACGAGCACGTGTCATTGGTCCTTGGGGCACTTGGTGAGGCGATGGTAGGTCCATGGGGATGACCTTGGGATGCTCCGCATCATCTCCCCTCCCTTGGGAAAGATCCGACCTCGGATCGAAATCTTCATCACCATGGAAAGGAGAGAGCTCCTTGACGTTGAAGGTATCGCTTACGTTGTACTTGTCGCGTGGAATGTCGATCTTGTAGGCATTGTTGTTGTAGCGTGCTAGCACCTTGAAGGGTCCGTCGGCGCGAGGTAGTAGTTTGGATTTGCGCTCGTTGGGGAAGAGGTTCTTGCGAAGATGAAGCCATATGAGATCTCCCGGTTGGAACACCATTGGTGCTCTGTTGACATTGAGCTTGGTGGTGAGGCGATGTACTTGTCACTCGATCGTTGCCCTTGTATCTTCATGCACCTTCTTGAGATAGTTTGCTTGTGCACTAACGTCCATGTGGATGCGCTCTTGTAGAGGTAGATGTAGGATGTCCAATGGGGACAATGGTTTGAAGCCGCAGACGACCTCGAAGGGGGACATGCCGATAGTCGAATGTCTTGCGCGGTTGTAGGCGTACTCGGCGATGGGAAAGCATTGCTCCCATACCTTGATGTTCTTCTTGATCAACACGTGAAGAAGCGCCGAAAGTGTGCGGTTCGTCACCTCCATTTGGCCGTCGGTTTGTGGATGATATGCCGAAGAGAAGAGGAGCTTGATGCCAAGTTTGGCGCATAGAGTCTTCCAAAAGTAGCTCAAGAACTTGACGTCCCGATCCGACACGATAGTCTTGGGCACTCCATGTAGACGAATGATTTCCCTACAAAAGAGATTTTCCACATGTGAAGCATCGTCGATCTTGATACAAGGAATGAAATGAGCCATTTTAGAAAATCTACCCACGATAACAAACACAGAATCCTTCCCATTTTGAGTCCTAGGTAATCCAAGTATAAAGTCCATGCTTATGTCTTCCCATGGATGGTATGGAATAGGAAGTGGCATGTAAAGACCATGAGATTGAGCTTTTGACTTAGCTTTGCGACATGTAGAGCATCAGTTCGTGAGGCGTGAGACGTCACGGAGCATCTTGGGCCGAAAGTAGTTCTTGGAAAGCATAGCAAATGTCTTGTCGCGTCCAAAGTGTCCCATGAGTCCTCCTCCATGAGATTCCTGCAAAAGGATCAAAGGAAGCGAAGACTCGGGGATGCAAAGTTTGTTAGCTCTCATAAGATATCCATCCTTTATGTAGTATCGTTCTCCAAGGTGTCTTCAGAGTGGTATACATGCAAGAGGAGAAAACACAAACAACACTCGGAAATACAAAGGTTAGCACACACAAAGTGTCCATCATGTAAGAATGAGTCCATATGACAAGGCACATGATGCTTATCCAAAAGATGTAGAATGACAAGGAAAGCATTCATGTGAGCAAATTCATTCGTGGTGCACACAAATGTGTTGTGAGATTGATCAATGCAACCATTGTGCAAAATGATTTCATAATGGGACGGTGTATCAAAAGCATGAACATGGTAATCCATGCTCAATATGACTATGTGATCATGCAATTGATGATGGGCAATATGATCATGATGTATGAATATGCCATCAAGAAAGATCACAACAAATTTGCTAAGGAAATGCACAAGCTCATATATCATGGATAACATGGGGATACAAGATGCAACAAGGCAATCATAATGTGAGTCAATCCATGCATAAGATGAAAATTTGCCATGGGTATGATATGTCCATGGAGCATGGCATGTGGGCACATAATCAACAAATATGGAGTTTTTGGTGCAATGTGCCGTAGGAGTGTTGATATACCAATGCTCAATGTCGTGGCTTGAGTGGAGTTCCGAAGGTGCATCCAAAGGTTCCATCTTCAATGTCGGTCCTCCACCCCGTAGATGTATCATGTAGACAACAAGAAGGAAACAACAAAGTATGGCCCATCCAATATGCATATGTGAGGATGGCTCACAAAGAAGGAATTCACCTTATGTATGTTCTCGAAGGTGTTGGTGTCGCGCAACGTGTATGCCTTCACATGCCCAAGATGCCTCATGATGGTACCGCCTTGTGAATCCTTCAAAATCAAAGAATATGAAAAACACTCGGAAAAACAAATGAGGTTAGCCATAATGCAAAACCAACAAGTGCTTGCATCATTATATCTACTCCTAATGGAGCAGTTGGTAGTCTTTGTTCCAGGTTTTTTTCGTCCCACCTCGTCTCGTTTTCTTTCAACCGGTTTTTTTTGTCACACCATCCCCACCCCCACCCCACCCCCACTCACCGCACGCAGTCAGGTTCCGTTTCCCCCCTTACTTCCCGATTCATGCATGACAATCAATTCTTTCCAAACGCAATAATGCATGACAATCAAATCTCTCCAAATGCAATCAATTAACTTAAGGTAACCAGACACAATCAATTCATTCATGACGGTCATCAATCTCCTTTCCTCGGGAGATTTTCAAACACGATATCTCCTTTCCAAACGCAATAAAGCATATCTCCTTTCCAAACGCAATAAAGCATATCTCCTTTCCAAACGCAATAATGCATGACAATCAATTCTTTCCAAACGCGATATCTCGGGCGATTTTCTTGCTCCCGATATTTTTGCATGCGATAATGGTGCTAGCTAATCTGTTCACAAATCAGAAGGAAACAATCTCTACTCCTAATGGGGGAGTACGTTGTCGTTTCGTCTCGTTAACCTCACCCAGCTAAGACATCGCTACCCCTTCCCTTGATCCCCCACGCAACGAGAAAAAAAAACAGCCCTCCCTTCTTTCGCACGCACTCTAATAAAAGGAAGGAAATTAACCGAGAAACGGAAACTCATGCACGTACGCTAATCCCCTTACTCTCTCATGTTATCTTTCCTTTACCAGCTCCCGTTCTCCTTAGAGAGGTGGACTTTGATCAGGATGGAGGACGAGAGGGCCTCAGATTGGATCCTCTTCGATCCATACCTCCTCGCCGCGTTCCGCGTCGTCGATGACGCATACACCCGGGCGCTGGAGAAGACCGAGCAGCAGCGTATCATGGAGGGATGAGATCGGGTGCCATCCAGGGCGACAGGGTAGCTCTCCTCTACAAATATTCTGCACCCATCAAAAGTGATCCATGCGGCTCGATGTATTTTGTGCGATTGGGGCGGAAGGCCTCCCATGCGCTCATGTAATGTTGCAGGCGTTAGGTTGACTTCTGCTTCCATCAAGGACATCTCCATCGAAGACATCTCTACGCTGAGGAGGAGCACGTCATCTTGTACGCCGAGGAGAGGACATCAAGAATGAAGACTACCACTTGCGGGTTGCGACAACCTATGAGGATGTGGCGTAATTGCATGATTGTTGTGGCTGTAGGAGGAATCTACGCTGAGGAGGAGCTTTGCTGTTATTGGTTCAATTTGCAGCTCTTTCACGTTTCAGCCGGCCAACCTGCCACTCACCGTGGAAGGCTCTCCCTGGTACGCCCATGACTCCTGAGTACACAACACCAACGCAAGTCTCTTTGTGGTAGAGGTGCGGGACGGATGGTGTGTATGAACAAAGTCGACGAGACGATGTGTGACTACTGCAGCCGTCCTGGCTGCGGCACCACCAGTTGCTTGTGGTCGAGTGGAAAGGAGTGGCCGTGGACGATCATGGTGATTTGTTATATTCTTTTTTCAGTTTAAGGCTGCTCTAATAATATCATATGGCATGTTCAGAAGAATACTAGTTCTCACTGAGTTTGATAGCACATGTATAGCATCGGTCGGCCTGTTTGGAGTGGCCAATCTGGAAGACATGAAGTGCATGTCTACAATCTGCACATTATTGCTTTTTAGTCTCACTGAAGATTTTAGGTGGATCCGTATACCAGTACCAGGTGTGTTCTAGCAGAAGCATGTGATGTCATTTTTATATTACAGAAACGGAAGGGCTCCACTGGGGGCTGATTGGGAAAAAAATACAATTTATCACTATAATTCAATAGAAAGGTCACATAATCCAAGGTAAAGAACATGACACATAACCCGTAGCAAGAGTGATGTTTCTTAATCTTTCTCTTTACTATAATGACTTGTGTTTCTTAATTAGCCAGCACCTGTGGCACTCAATAATATCATCATGCATCTGAAGACTGCTCTGAATTTTTGAGAGAGGAGCCGAGATGATATACTTTGTGTTGTTTCGAAGTTTGCAAAGCGTATGTTTTCTGTTACCTTTTTCTGTTTGGAGTTGTTTACTAATTATGAATTGTTTTTGTTGTACTATTTTCTGATACATACTAAAGTGACAAGGTAAAGAATCATTTTATAGTACTATCTCGCTACTGTTATATTTGTACTATTGCCTATAGGTCTACGAAGCTTTTGTATAGATATTATCCTTTCCAAAATGACAAGGATGTACTTGGTAGAGACGAGATGATGACTACTGACCGGTGATTGACGGCCCACTTTGGTCGATCATTACCTTTATGGACGCATTGACACAACTGAAATTAAATTGGTACGTTCCCATGGCAAAATGCAGGTCAAAACTTAGCTTCTAAAGTCCATATTTTACGCAGTCATGTATAAAAACTCATAAAAGAATTTAGGGTCACCAGTTTGGGATTATTCAGTCATTTACCTTAAGTGAAGCAATACTAACTACTAAAATGCTCGTTTCTCCCATTCATCACTATTAGTTTCGAAAAATATCGAAAAGCCATTAGGAAGATGTTTTTGCCCCTGATTCTGATAGTGCCACCTGCCACTGCCATACATAGATATCATGTTTTCTCTACGGTATTTTGATGTTTAATTTACAGGTGAAATAAAAGAGAAGTCAGTAAGAGATTGACTCATAGAAAGAATTGATTTGCAGTACACACTTTTGCTGCAAGAGTGATGATTTGAACTTTCAAGGATCCCGATTGGTGGCCCAGTAACCTACTCTTCTGTGTTAGAGCATAGTCCCTATGTGTGTTATTGATCATTTTGTTTTTTCCTAAGGTTGTTATTGTATCCATCAAATATAAATATAGATTTCCTTTTTTTATTTGTTTGGCACAGTTTTGCTTTATTGGCGTCTCTGATGTTCACGTGATGTGCTATAGTCGTCAACTTGTTCAAGAATGGTCCAATCCAATCATTTCATTCAATTTTTATTTCTTGTATTTTCATTCTACTTTAAGGACCTAAAGTTGTAGCACATGATGACTTCTTGAAGGAGATGCCGGCAGGAGCCAGCGTTGGTCGAGAATGGGTCATTGCTGATGGTGTTCACAAAATTATTCACGGAACTGGAGTTCCAAAGATCACAACGAGACATAGAGAATGTGGTGATATTAGTTATTCTTCTCTTGAAAAATATGTGGTGATAGTAGTCGTGCTATGCATATTAGTTGCTTCAGCAACTATATTCTTGAAGTGGTGTGCCATAGGTAGGTGTATGAATTAAGAACTACATGCATTCTTCTTTGTATGAGAGTGTGTGTGGGGGGGGAGTTGAGAGAGTGTTCCGATTTTTGAAATTACATGTGTGTTGTATCGCCTATTGCAACGCACATGCAATAGTATGTGTTTGTTAACCCACTTTATTACTCCCTCTGTTCTCAAATATAAGTCTTTCTATAGATTTCAACAAGTGACTACATACGGAGCAAAATGAGTGAATCTACACTCTAAACTATGTCTACATACATCCATATGTTGTAGTCTATTTGAAATCTCTATAAAGACTTATATTTAGGAACGGAGGGAGTATATTGTAAGTATGAACTCTGTGTTACAATGCATGGGAAATGTGAGGTGGGCGTCATCCGATTTTAAAGAAAAGAGCTCCAGCTGAGAAGCAAGCGAAAAGGGGAGGGTCCGACAGGAAAATAAAAGGGTGTGTTGTGGGGTGTTGTTTTTGTGTTGGGACCGCGTGTTGGAGATAACATGACAGATTGTCCGGACAACCATATTTCTTCCCACATACTGTCTAGATTTAGGAGAGCCTGAACTGTCCAGACGCTTGAATTCTAGGGAGCCTACTAGGCGCACGTTTGATGTCCAAATACGTGCGAACGTATGAAGGAGAAATGAGCCTCGACCTTGGAGACGACCTTAATCATTCGTTTATTTTACTTATAGGCATTGTAGCCCGTAGCAATGCACGGGCGTTCTACTAGTTATCATAAGAAAGTACAAGGGAAAGTGGCATGGTATGTAAGCATATGATGCGATAACAACCAAATACAATAGGCTCAAACAAGCAAGCATGCATCACAAGTAAGGTGTCCAAGTCTCCAAGATCAACAAACATAGCATCGTTGCACTCAATACAAGTGATGAGAGATGCAACTAATGGAGACAAGTGACAATGATCAAGATATATCATGTGAGTGGCATGAACATATATGTCATTAACCCAAGAAAGCAAGTAAGAGTGGAACATGGGTGATGCAACAAAGCAAGCAATCATAGTGATCAAGTAGAGTAAGCTAGTAGTGCAAAGATGCAACATACTAGTAGGAATCACGGAAATCGTGGCATATGGGCAAATAGTAGGCATGAATAATGCACATGGCATAGCACAAGCATGAAAGCAAGATAGGAGCAAAATAGGATCAATGTATTGGTGAGAGGACATATGTAAATAGCAATGGTACATCATGACTCTCCCAGCACAACAAGCATCAATAGCGTGGGGCACAAAGAAATCATGGTAGTAGCTACAAGTATCTCCACCAAGCATGCAAATACACATAGTAGTAGTAGAATGGTGAATCATGGGCAAATGCAAGCAAGGGTCATAATTGCATGGCAAAGTCATAGCAAGAGGCATAACATGCAAAGTGAACATGATAGAATGGGCATAAGTTGGCAAGTGGTAAATAGCCCATAGTCATGTGAGAGACAAGTAAAAGAGATGTGCGTAGTCGTTGCACGAATAGAATGGTGGTAAGGGCAATCCATGTTATACCAAATCGTCGTCGCTCTCAAGAGCTCTTTCTGTCAACTCATGGGATTGTGAGGTTGACAAATGTTCATGAGTACCTACACAAAACAAAGACAACGAAAAAATTGTGTGTGTGTGTGGTATATGTACACATCATCCATCATGATGCGCACGTGTATGTGTTGGTTAGCACATAATATCCAATGCTTAAATAAATGAGATGTGTGATACAGAAACATGCCATCCATCATGAGAGGTTTGTTGTTATGTATGGCATAATGGAGATTCAAATTGTTTAATGCATCATGAGAAGTATGGAGAGCATTGTTACTCATGGAATGCATATGGTGCACACAATCATGGCAATCATGCAAGGTATGGAATGCATCAAGATCTCCTAGTATGTATGAGGAAACTATGGGGGTATCCTCATGAGCATCAATGGAAACATCACATGGAGAATGTTGATAACGTCCAAAACAATGCATATTTGGAACAATGTGTTCATGGCATGGCATAGTGGATGAATTGCACAAATCATGTAAAGGAAGCATGGGAATAGGTGTGTCAACATCATGCAAGCAATCATTCTCAGGATAGTCCACTAGTGGGAAAAGAGCATCACCTTCACCTATTTTACCTTTGGAGTGTCGCTCATGCATTGTAGGTGAGGTGTTCAAGATCCAATCGTGCTCATCTTCATCATGATGGGACCATGTGGGTGGTGTATCTTCTTCCACCATGGCCATCGGGTTGTCCATTGGAGGGACGGACTCGTCGAGGGTAGGCATGTCCTCTTATAGGAGACCTAGCACCGAAGAAAACACACTCGGAGTAGAGGTTAAGTCATTAGAAATCATAGTGGCCTCACATGCCCTATCAACTACCTCACTCACTAAGTGTAGTGGCACACTCACTCCCTCTTGGATGCTCTCTCTCGTATGGTTGGTGGAGTCACTCAAATGGCTCTCAACCTCACAAAGGAGAAGTGGCATGCTCTCATGTATGGGGCTAGTAGTGGTCACTCTCATCCTCTCAAAGGAAATACTCTCAATGTCACATATGGTGGAGTCACTCGTATCACTCATGTGGTGGTGGCTCTCCTCACATGGGAATTGGGGCATCTTGTCATATGTGGATGTCGAAGAGGTGTAGGTGCAATAGTCTCCATGCTCAACTTCCTCATCTGTAACGCCTCCAAAGATGAATGACGTAGGGTGTGGCAAACCATCACGCTCCTCCGAGGTCAAAGAGAAGGTCTCATGCTTGCCCGCGTAGCTTGACTCTGAGTAGGATTCCAATATGGGCGCCATCTTCATGGTGTCGAAGAGGTTCATGCTCGTCGCCTTGGTCAAAGGGAATGGCCCATACTCGACCGTCTTGTCACCGTCGCTCGTAGATGATCGCCTTGATGATGAAGACGTCGATGTAGGCAAACTCATGGGAAGTAGGCGAAGATGTTGTACGTCCGAAGGCGAGGATGCCTTGATAGCACTTGGCGAAGATGCCAAAGTGGTGGTTGTAGTCGTATCTTGTTTTTGGTGATGGTTGTCTCGCGGTCTTCTCTTTTGCTCTTGAAGCTTGGCCTTGGCCTGATGTAGAGCTTGTTCGGACTTGTAGGTTTGCGCTTGTCGAGCATCTTCATGATTATGGTGTCGTTGTCGTGCTTGAGCTCTTGGTAGATGTCGTTCGTCGTCGTCGTGCACATTATGCTTGGAGGTGACTTGCCCTTCATGATGATGTCGATGGTTGCCATGGCGGTGTGGACGTGGAAGACTTGCGCTTGGATCATGTTTGCGCTCCGAAGACTTGTGACTTGAACGTCACCGCCGAGAAGATGACAAAGGGGAAGAAGAATTGTAATCGACCACCAAGTGTTTGAGCTCCGCCATTTGTTTGCTGAAGGAGTCGCACATGTCGTCGAAGGAAGCCATTCTCCTTGTCTCGAAGTGTCATAGTTCGATGGCGATGTTGCCCAAGCGCTCCTGCATTGCACGTTGTAGTCCGACGGTTTTTGCGTGGATGTCATTGTTTGCGCCGTCGATGTCGAAGACTGGAGATGAAATGCTTTGCCTATCCATCACAAGACTCAGGTAGTGGTGAGTGGGAGAAAGATAAGAACTAGACCAATGTACCTTACCCGATGTTGAAAATGGATCAGTGATCAGTCAATAATGTATCAACGAAATAGCACAATTGGTACCGATTCTTGTCAATTCTCACACCTACACAAGTAAAGCTTTTGGTGGAGCTTGGTGAGGATAGTGGCACAAAAGTTTGATGCAAAATTTAGCAAGAGTCAATAAAGTTGAAAGAGATTCACAAATTCGCAAATGTAACAAGTAGACCAATAGCAATATGAGGCACATGGAAACACACGCACAGATAGATAAATGTGGTTGTGCAACCAAGGATTGAGCTGAAAATGTGGAATCCACGGAAAATGCTCTTGTCGCACAACACTAGAGAGACGCTAGCCGATTGCTTAATAGGCGGATACGAACTTGTGCACTACCTATATGAGACAAAATGTAGCGACTTCCTATCACAAGTATGCTATTTATGTATGATGTTCTGGTGCTTTAGCACAAGATGATCCAAGATGATCAAGTATGATATGATATTTTGTAATGCTATGGCTCTTGCTTACAAGCTTCTTTGTGGCTCTTTTTCTTTGCTTAAAAGCTCATTCTCTTTTT
This sequence comes from Secale cereale, assembly GCA_902687465.1. NCBI lineage: Eukaryota > Viridiplantae > Streptophyta > Magnoliopsida > Poales > Poaceae > Secale > Secale cereale. The sequence continues at coordinate 289,033,811 of LR738714.1, forward strand.
TTCTATGGCTACGATACGAAATGCACAAACCAAGATAGCAATTGTGTATATGCGGGAACAATCTTGTGACACAAGAGATGATATGATAATACCAAGATGATATGGTATGTATGCAATGGAAGGGCGGATTGATGATCACTAATGTGCACAAGTAACGTTGCCGGCAATACTCAAAGGCTAGTATCGATAGGCAAGTGACGGAAAATGGGCTAGGGGTTAACAATGCAATTGCAAGGGAAATATACAATGATGTCATCGAGGTTACCGTCTGATGATGATAATGAGAGGCAGTGCTCTTGATGTAGAACCGTTCCTAATTAGCCGAAACACCTTAGGAAACGGGAAAAACCACAACTCAAAATCTCAAGGACAAATGTCAAATGGTGGTAGCGGGAAAGCGATGGTGGTTGCGGAAGAGGAATGATGAGTTATGCGTGTCGGAGTTATCATGACCATCCCTAAGTAGCCGAAACACCTTAGGAGGCATAAGCCACAACTCAAACAAGCTCAAACAAAATTGGGTTAGGTTTGGGTGGCGGAAATGTATGGTGGGCAATGTTATGCGAAAGTGGTGGTGGTGGTTGATGAAGAAGCAATTGTCCCTAAGTATCCTAAACACCTTAGGAGACTCAAATCACTACTCAAGCAACCACAAATGCTATGGTGGACAAAATGGGTTAGGTTGCGGAAGGCTATGGTGGCTATGCGGATGATATGGTGGAAGGCCTAGGCAAACTTGCCAAATTTTACAAATTTTGATGGAGTCAAATGATGTTGGTAGTATTTTTATGGGATGGGGGATGTCAATAGCTTCAAAACGAGCTAAAGAATGTCAAAAACGGACTCCAGATGAATTAGTTATGGCCAAAACAAAATTTCAGCCGCGTCGGTTTCAAGGTTACCCGGACATCCGGGCTATGTCCGGATGATCCGGGAGAACATCCGAATGATCCGGGTTCGTCAGCGCCAGTTTTGTTTTTTGGGTGCGCAGATTACACGGACGTCCGGGAGAAGGTCTATCTCATCTGGGAGGTGTCCGGATGATCCGGGACTTCATCCGGATGATCCAGGCGGGTCAACTCCACTCGGGATTTCCTCTCGGGGACGGATTTGGGGCGGAAAAAGGATGATTTTGGGGCAAAATTTGCGGAGATTTTGTGGATGGAAGGTGGTGAAACTTGGGGGAAAGCTAGATCCACTCGAAACACATGGAATTCATGGATCAAAATCAACAAAACCTCATCAAACCAACAGATCACAAAATAATTTGGGGCTATTTTTGGTGAGGAATTTTCGAATTTGGGGAAGAACACAACAAAACAAGGCTAGGAAACGATGGGGAGGCTCCAAATTCGTGATGAACCAAAGCTCATGATACCATATGATCCGGGGTCAACCCGTTCTTGGACGATCTTTCACGAAAAGGAGGGAAACCCACGATGAAGACGAAGAACACAAAGGGGAAACACGAGGGGAAACGGGAGAAAACACTCAAATCAACAAGAGATGGTCACACATGTGCTAGATCCTCAACACCACGAGATACACGGTCCAAATCCAGCAAAGGAAAGATACAAAGGTAACTAGTTCATCTCCGTGAGGAGGTCTTGAATCCGCGAAGGATCTTCCCGTGAGGGGTCTTGAATCCATGTGGATCTTCTCTGTGGAGGGGCCGCTGTCACTCACAAGGAGATGAACCACTAGTGGATGAGCAAAGCTCTGTCTCAAATGAGCTAAACCTAAGCTAGCCCTCAAATGGAGGAGGGGGACGAGTATATATAGTCTAAGCCACGAAGGGGTAAGTGAGGGGCGAAGGGGTACACGGGCTCGGCCCAAGTCACGCACACAGGCGGGGTCTGGATGATCCGAATGGTGGCCCGGATGATCCGGGTGTCAAGGGTCCGGATGATCCGGACGACCGTCCGGATCGTCCGGCTTCGTGAGGTTGCTTCGGGTGCCTTCGGTGCATTTCCCGGATCATCTGGGCTAGGGCCGGATCATCTGGGCTAGGGACGGATCGTCCGGACGGCGGTCCGGATCATCCGGGCATCTTCTGTCTTGCCCTTCTTCTTCTCCGTCTTCACGTATGCTTCTCTTCTTCGACCGTACTTGCTCCTTAGCTTCTCCATGGTCTTCCTCTTGGTTTTTGGTCATGCATAGCACATATGTTTGAGGTAGTAGCCATGTCTCACATGTGGAAAGTGGAGGTTCAGACAGGAGCGAGTTCACCTTGTGTCCATTGGCGTATGCTTAAGGTCTCATCGTATGTCCTCTTGGGGCTTGGGGAGTAGTTGTAGTGTACATGGGGATGACCATAGGATGCTCCGCATCAAAACCCAAAACAAAGTCCATAGATATATCTTCCCAAGGAACAGTAGGGACAGGCAAAGGCATATATAAACCATGAGGATTGAGACGTGACTTAGCTTTTTGACATGTAGTGCAGGGAGCAACAAAACACTCAACATCCCGTCTCATCTTTGGCCAAAAGAAATGTGTAGCAAGTACGTCCACCGTCTTCTTCATGCCAAAGTGTCCCATTAATCCTCCTCCATGCGCCTCCTGCAACAACAAAAGACGAACAGAGCTAGCTGGAATGCATAGCTTGTTAGCACGAAACACAAATTCATCATTAACGACGAACTTGTTCCATGTTCTCCCTTCTTTACAATTCTGCAATACATCTTTAAATTCAGCATCATGCACATATTGATCTTTGATGGTGTCCAAACAAAATATTTTAAAGTCAAGTTGTGAAAGCATAGTATAACGACGAGACAATGCATCAGCAATAATAGTTTCTTTTCCCTTCTTGTGTTTAATAACAAAAGAAAAAGTCTCTATGAATTCAACCCATTTAGTATGTCTATGGTTCAGTTTTGCTTGACTTTTAATGTGCTTCAAAGATTCATGATCAGAATGTATAACAAATTCTTTGGGCCATAAATAATGTTGCCATGTTTCCAAAGTCCGAACAAGAGCATATAATTCCTTATCATAAGTAGAATAATTCAGACTAGGCCCACTCAATTTTTCAGAAAAATATGCAACAGGTTTACCATCTTGTAATAACACACCTCCTAACCCAATTCCACTAGTATCACATTCAAGCTCAAAAGTCTTATTAAAATGAGGAAGTTGGAGTAAAGGAGCATGTGCCAACTTATCTTTCAATACCGTGAATGCTTCTTCGTGTGCAGTACCCCAAACAAAAGATACATCCTTCTTTGTAAGCTCATTGAGAGGTGCAGCAATGGTGCTGAAATCTCTCACAAAACGCCTATAGAATCCAGCGAGGCCAAAGAAACTCCTCACGTGTGTGACCGTTTTGGGCTGCGGCCAACTCTCAATAGCTTCAATCTTGGCTTTATCAACCTCAATTCCCTGTGGAGTAACAACATAGCCAAGAAAAGATACTCGATCGATGCAAAAGGTGCACTTTCCAAGGTTACCAAACAAAATTGCATCACGTAGAGCAATAAAAACAACACGTAAATGTTCCAAATGTTCCTCCAAAGATCTGCTATAAATTAATATATCATCAAACTATACTACCACAAATCGTCCAATGAAAGCACGTAAAACTTCATTCATTAATCTAATGAAAGTACTAGGTGCACTAGTTAACCCAAAAGGCATTACTAACCACTCATAAAATCCAAACTTAGCTTTAAATGCTATTTTCCATTCATCTCCCAATTTCATATGAATTTGATGGTATCCACTACGCAAATCAACTTTGGAGAATATTGTAGAGCCACTCAATTCATCAAGCATATCATCTAGCCTAGGAATAGGATGACGATAACGAATAGTAGTATTATTAATGCCTCTGCAATCAGCACACATACGTGATGTACCATCCTTTTTAGACACTAGAATAATAGGAACTACACAAGGACTAAGGGATTCGCGTATATAATCTTTTCGTGTAGCTCCTGTACTTGACGCATAATCTCCTTCGTCTCCTCTGGATTTGTACGGTATGGTGCGCGGTTCGGTAGCGATGCACCGGGAATTAAGTCAATCTGATGCTCAATCCCTCGAATAGGTGGTAATCCCGGTGGCACATCTTGTCGAAAGATGTCTGCGAATTCTTGCAAAATGTTAGTGATAGCAGCAGGCAAAGAGGAAGGCACGTCCTCGAATGAAAATAATGCCTCTTGGCACACAAAAGCATAGCAAACAGATTTGCTTAAATCTAGATTATCAATATCAGATTTGGTGGCAAGTAAACATCCACTTTTGAATTTAATTTCAAATGCAACATGAGATGATGGTGTGTTATTAGGCTTCATTTGTTGCTAAAATTCTTTTGCCACAATCTGATTTTCACTCATATTTTGCTCCTGTTTTGCTTTATTAACTCTATTAATATCATCTTTCAAAATGGAATCAGGAGACATAGGAAGCAACGTAATATGTTTATCCTTATGAACAAGAGAATATTGATTGCTTCTACCATGGTGTACATAATTTTTATCAAATTGCCATGGTCTACCAAGTAATAAGGAACATGCTTGCATGGGTACCAGATCACAATCAACATAATCGGCATATGTGGAGATACTAAAATGCACACGAACAGTACATGTTACCTTAACCTTGCCGCTCTTGTTGAACCATTGGATGTAGTAAGGATGTGGATGTGGTCTTGTGGTGAGAGGTAACTTCTCCACCATCTCCATGCTAGCCAAGTTGTTGCAGCTCCCTCCATCTATGATGACGCGAATAGAATGTTCCTTCACAACTCCCTTTGTATGGAACAAATTATGCCTCTGATTTTGCTCCGCTTGTGTGACTTGCACACTCAAAACACGTTGAGCAACTAAACATTCATACATGTCAGCGTCTTCAGGAGCCATGTATTGGGTCTCATTTTCAGAATCATCTCCACCATGTTCTTCATGTGTAATAAGAGCCAAAATCTCCTCATCATAGTCACTAGCGGACTCATAACCACCATCCTCAATAGCAATCATGACACGCTGCGATGGGCATTTGCTCGCATAGTGACCACGACCAGTGCAATGACGACATATAACATCATGTGTTGGCCCTGTGGATGCCATGGATGAAGAAGAGCTCTGCGTAGGACCGGAAGGTGTACTCCTGGTTGATGGTGGTGGTGGTTCCTGTTTGCTTTTATCATGGCTAGAAGTGATGGATGAAGTAGGAGATGGTGCAGCCAGACGTGTCAAAGTAGATGATGCAAGCGGTGTCCATGATGAAGGTCGACCTGCAGAAAAATTAGTTCGCGCCAAGGCCTGTCGACCCTGCACTTCACGTTCAGCTTTGGAAGCAAGATGGAATAAATGAGTGATATTATTATACTACTTATACTCTAGAATTGTCTAGATCTGCCTATTTAAGCCACCCATAAAACGTGCAAGCATGGCCTCATTATCCTCAACAGTACCACATCTAATCAGGCCAGTTTGTAGTTCCTGATAATATTTTTTCCTTGCCTTAAATGCTGCAATTTCTAAGGTAATACGCATTGATAATATGGTGGAACCCAACGAGTACGCATAGCAGTTTTCAAAGCAGCCCAAGTAGTTGGAATATTATCTGGATAAAATCTGCAATAATCAGACCACCACACACAAGCAAAACTAGTGAAAGCACAAAGAGCAGCAGCAACACGTCTCTCCTCTGGGTATTTTAAGCATGTAAAACGTTGTTCGGTTTCTAACTCCCAAGTAAGATATATATCAGGAACATATCTCCCCTCAAATGGTGGAATATTAAATTTTAGTTTAGGGAGATGGTCATGATCGCGTACCTGAGGGTGTGGTGCAGCCCTACCATTGCGATTATTTGCATGTGGACGACCTGGTGGTTGTGGTGCTGGTTGTTGCACGTAGTTCTGATTTTGATCAACCTCATCCTCGTAATCCCCCACGTAATCCTCCTCCTCGTCAGCAGCAACAGGAGCCACATAAGTATCTACAGCAGCGCCAACAGTTTGGCCAAGCTGAAGAGCGACACAGCTCGCTTTGCGGAGGGCTGTTCTGCGACGTGAAGGTGGTTGTTGTTGTTGTTGTTGCAATGGTGCAGCAGGTGGAGGTAGACGCGTAAGCACTTCAGCGAATTTGGCATCGAACTTGGTGTCAATTGACTTCTCAATGCCATCCATCCTCGCCAGTGCGTTCTCAAAACTGGTCATCACATCCTCTACCTGTTCACCCAACATTTGCTGAAATTTATCATGCAACTCCTTGTTCGTCATGTTCTCCCAGTCAGTCTCGTCGACTTTAGATCCGGTCATGGTTAGCAGTAATAGAAACACACAAAAATATGATCCTACAGACTACTAGAAAATGGTGGTGGTGGGGCGTCACAAATTCGTCAAGCAAATCTCAAATTCTTGCCAGTTCTTACCCAACAGCAGGTGGTGATCGGCAACCTTGCTAGTCAAAACTCTCAAAGGTTGGATAAAGCTATTACCAGGGAGTGTCAAACGCACGATGTAGATGTATGTGGAGTTGGGAAGGCTTATAAGATGGTAGCAAAAAGGGTCAGCAATAATTAATTCAGAGATGCAAAGTTGAATAAACGCTCAACGACGGTACTGTGCTGGTCCTAGGCTAGATCATACTAGAGACGCGAGCCTAGAACACTAACAAAATCATGGCGCTGCACGTAATCAAGGGAAAAGCACACTATTTTTTTCGCCTCTTTTTTTGCGCTCTTTTTTTGCGTTCTTCTTTTTTTTTGTTGCCGAAAATCACTATAACGGCAAGTGTCTCAAAACTCTTCCCAAGTTAAACTAAGATGATAGGCACAAAATTTTTTTGACGATTTTTTCGGAATGAGGGCAGCGACGACGAAGAAGTGCGGTAAAAAACAGTATGATGGCACGTGTCTCAAAAGACTCAGAAAAGCCTAAAAACGGGATAGGGAAAAAATCCACCTGCCGAAATTTTGGCCTGAAAACAGCCCCGGGGTCTCCAGACTCATTTTTTTTCGAGACCTACGCAGGCAAGGAAACACGAATCCGAAACTAGATGGATCTCAAGAACAAACCTAATATGAAAAGAACTCAGATTGGTGGTGGATATATGATGGTAGGATATGGCAGCGGTGGTGGGATATGGCAGCGGTGGTGGTATGGCAGCAGCGATGAATATGGTGCGGCTGCGACGTGACAAACTGTGACAGAACTCGAAACTCTAAAGGACTAGACACTAAGACTAGCAACTAGACACGACGATGCAACCGCAAATTCAACAAAGCAAAACCCTAAAAAGATTATGCAAAGGCACAGATTGGTTCGGATATGATGAACTAACCCTAATGATTTTTTTGGCTTTTTCGTGGACTGTAGGTATGAAGAATAGACTCGATCTAATCTATGAAAAAATGTAAAATCTCACCGTGCAACCTGGAAATTTGATACCACTTAATAGAGGCAAAGGTGTCCCGTCTTTCGATGAGATGGTGGCGATCATTTTGGAGGAAGTCGACTTTGACGATCCGACTACGAACGTGCGAGGACGTCGCGCCTTAGCAATCGCTAGACCGACTCCAAGAGGTTATTGACCACGCCGGAGCACGATCAACCTGACCACGAAGGTCAGTTTCCTGTACGCAAACGAAGAAAAAGCAAGAAACTGAGATTGCAATCTGGATATTGCGAATATAAGGGGAAAACTTTATTGATCAAGGTGGGGTTCTGTGATGTCATTGTCTAGTCGCTGGACACAAACGAAGTACGCGAAGTTGCAGCTATGGCGAACTTTAATCTAAACAAAACCCAAAGTCTAAACGACGCCCTAATGGCTGTATATATGGGGGAAGAGGGGGGAATTTCATGGCCCTTGGAGAAGGTGTCTGAAACCAACCCTAACTCTTGTTTCCCCATACATACGGACTCTAAAAACAGCATATACTCAAGTATTTCGAAATTACATGGGCCTGGCCCAATAATAAGGTGATGCGGCACCTACAATAGCCTCTGGACGAAATTTATGAAGTGGCATCTTGTATATTTTGTCCAAGGCTTTACGTTATCATTATGGTGGCTTCAAAGTCCTGAAATCATCACTTGTAACTCCGTTCTTGTTCCCCTTGCGCATACCATCATCTCCATGCTTGATCTTGCTCCAATGTTCATCCTTCTTGTCCAAGCTAGGCCCTTCATTTGTAAGCAAGACAAATGTATCCAATTTAGGCAGCATCATATTCTCATGAACATTAGAATCATTACTAAGAAACGAAAGTACCTGGTAATTTAATTGGCGTGCGCGAGCTCTAGTAATTGGTCCTGTATATGTGTCAGTTGGGGTTGTGGGTGTAACCTATTTAGTGATGTCCTCATCAGCAATTCTATCTCTGGGTAGAGATGCTGAGGGATGTCAGCATCGGACAGCGTCGCATTGATTTCGAGCTTGGGCTAATGGCAGAGATCATATTCACGGAGTAAACTGCGGAGGAAAGAACGCGCATGCCTGTAGGATGGGATGAGCAGCCGGTGCAACTGTTCAAATGGGCGGTAGGAGAAGCCAAATCGCGAAGCCAGCTGTGGCGGCAGTGCTGGGGATGCAACGTAGGCGAGGTGAGCTGCCCTCCTTCCCCGCCAGCGATGTAGTGACCTACTCGGTTGCTGCTGAAGTGAACTTGCGGCGCCATGGCGGTTTGCAACCGTGATAATCACTCCATCTATATGTATTGTATTCCTGTGAAAATATTTGTTCATTTGAAAAAATGGTAATTGATTTATCACTAGTTTTTGACTGCTTGGTGATGTAGGGTGGAACCCTATGTGGCCGATCTTTCACGAAATGGAGGGGATCCCACGATGAACACGAAGAACACAAAGGGGAATCACGAGGGAAACACTCAAGAACAAGTCCAATCACACATCCACTAGACAATCAAACACACAAGATCACAAGATACATGAACAACAAAGGAAAAGATACAAGGTAGAGTTCATCTCCAAGAGGAGGTCTTGAATCCGTGAAAGATCTTCCCGTTTAGGGGTCTTGAATCCAAGGTGGATCTTCTCCGTAGAGGGGCTGCGGTCTCTCTCGTGGAGTAGATCCGGGATGGATGAGCAAAGCTCTATCTCACATATGAGCTAAATCAATGCTAACCCTAAAATGGTGGAGGTGGAGGAGTATATATAGTTCTAGTGCAAGTGGGGGCAAAGGGAAAGGGATACATGGGCCTCTGGCCCGGTTAGGCACGCGCAGGTGCCGGACGTCCGGGTTGGCGGCCGGATGTCCGGGGCTTCGGGGCGAGCCGGATGTCCAGGGTCACGGCCAGATGTCCGGGCTGGCTCGGTCCAGCTTGTGTGAAGGAGGGTCCGGATTTCCGGGAGGAGTGCCGGATGTCCGGCCGTTGCTGAAGCGCCGGATGTCCGGCCTTTGGCCCGGATGTCCGGCCGCTGTAGTATCAGCAGCTCCGTCTTCTTCCGTCTTCTCTTCCAAGCTTCCCTCGCTGATGGCGTAGGTGTTCCTCGGCGCTTGCACTCCTCCTCGTCGTCCGTGAAGCTCCGACAATACCTATGCATGCACACGGAAGAAGTGTCAAGTAGTATACCATCTTCGAAGGGGTCAAGTGAACACGTGTAAAGGAGATGATTCACCTTTATGTATGAGAAGTAGAGGCCGCACGTGTCACTTGCCAAACGGACTCTTGACATGGTGATGTACTTAGGATGCTCCGCATCATCCCCTCTCCCTTGGAAAAGATCCGACCTCGGATCGAAAGCCAAATCACCATGGGAAAGAGATGGCGTCGCCATGTCGAAGCGGTCGATCACCAAGCATTCATCATCTTGAAGCTCGAAATGGGCACTCTCCAATGTCGCACCATCTAGTGATTCCTTCAAAAGGAGCAAGGACAACAAACACTTGGAAAAACAAATGTGGTTAGCGGTAGTGCAAAACCAAGCATTCAAGAGGTGATTCACCCAACAAGTGTGGTCATCGAGCATAGCATGTGGTGTGACAATGGATTGTGTCATGGCATGTAAGCATATGAATTGAGCACAATCAAGGTCATCATGGAAGCAAGCATGTAAATGTGAGGTAGAGATGCACATATGTGTGACAAGAGAGTAAGCATCTACCTCAAAGTCGTAGCAAGCATGCATAAAGCGCTCAATGAAAGGTCTATGGTAGGCATAGGAATCAATCACAACACCAAATAAAATGAAGTGTATAAACACATGAGTCAAGTGCAAGACAATCCAAGCATAGCGTGCATATGGTGTAGTGAAAGTCGTGTGGCACTCAACACAATCGAAAGAGAAATTGTTGAACATGTGTGAGGCAATCAAGCGAAGCATGTGACAAGCAATGGGACACGGCATATGTGAAGAGATGACATTGTTGCAACCAAGCATAAGATAGGGAGAAGTAATCCAAGAATTGGATGCAACACACAAGGCATATATAACATGAGGCATGGCAATGTGACAATGGCAAGTCGAAGTGCGATCTCTAACATGTGTGCAATCAAGGGGTCCAAGATGACAAATAAGTCTCATGGTGCAAGCAACACATGTAGTGTGATCCACAATATCCATGCTCATGGTTTTGGGTGTCCCGGAAGAGAAGGATATCACCTTGAGAGTGTGTCCTTGTGCGTCCTTCACAATGCCGAAGCACAAGCAAGTGAGATGTACAAGCGTCGGGAACGAAGGAGGTTCGCTCTCAAGAGCTCGAATGGTCAACTCACGTGAAGTGGAAGTCGACACGAAGTCCAAGTATCCTACACATGCACACAACAAAACAAAGAATGTATGCGCATGGTAGATAAACACATCATCCATCATGATGGTTCTCTTCTCTTGCACAGAACCATTAGGAACAAAAGTGCATGAATAAGATGATGCAACAATGGCTACATTCATGGCACTAGGCATATGGTGCAAAGAGGTAAGACAAGCATGCTTCACAAGAATGATGTCATAATCTCCAAATAAATGAGAGAATGCTATGGGGGCAATCTCATTGGCAAGACTAAAACAAGCAATATCAATCATGTGCAAAGCATGGCAATGGTTGTCATCAACCGCATGAAAGGAGCAAGTATGAATCATCGATGATGCAACATAAGCAAGCATGGTGATCAAGTTGTGCACACTAGTGGAGCTAAGATGCAACACACTAGATGAGTTCATAGTAATCATGTCATGTGAGACAATAGTAGGCATAAGCAATGCACACGACATATCACAAACACGAGCACATATCAAGATCAAAGCATCATAATAGGCATGGTGTGCAAAGGAATCATGGCAATAACAAGTGATATCTCCACCAAGCTTGCAAATACACATACAAGTATGAGAATCAATCATCATGTGTAATGCAAAGCATGGGTCACAAATGCATGGAAAAGGCATATAAATGAGCATATCATGCAAAGTGAACATGGCAAGGTGGGCATAAGAGATATAATGGACAATAACCCATAACCATGTGAGTGCCATGTAGAAGGAATGCGCGAAGTGTTTGCGCAAAAGGAGCGGTGGGAAAGACAATCCACGATATCCCAAGTCATCGTTGCTCTCTAGAGCTCTTTTCGTCAACTCATGTGTTTGTGAAGTTGACGAGTATGGATGGGTACCTACACAAAAGAGACACAAACCAAAGAAATTGTGCGCGTGGTAAATGTACACATCATCCATTATGATGTGTATGTGCACGTTAGAGTTAGCACAAGATAAGCATCTCTCAAAGAAATTTGATGCATGGTATAAGAACATGTCATCCATCATGAATGAATAGTTATTGTGTATAGCATGATGTGGATGAAAATTGAGCATACAATTATATGGCACATCGATATCAAGTTCATTCATGGGGAGCATATTGTTCACACAAGCATGGGGATTATGCAATGGATGGGATGGGTCAAAATATCCTAAAAAGTATGAGGAAACTATGGGGGTCTCCTCATAAGCAATATCGGAAGCATAATTTGGAGAAGTGTAACAACATCCAAAACAATGCATGTCGGAAGCTAGGTAATCATGGCATGGCATATGATGGATATGATGCAAAGGAAGCATGTCAATATCATCACAAGAAAAACAAATGCCAATAACCATGGGCTTGTCATCTATGCCATATGTGCAAATTGGGTTTATCTTAATGGCATATGCATAGTTACTATGAAGAGATTGCAAATGTGACATATTGTTGATCTCATGCATAGCATATGACAAGTCAAGCGGGATGTCAAACATGATGTGACCAATAGAATTATCACAAGAAATCCTATGCAACATGGCATCACAACTAATAGACTCCACATGACAATCATCAAACTCATCATAAATGGGTAAATAATGGCATGGGGAAATCATACTAGCACGAAGCATGGCAATAGGTGGATCAACATCATGCAAGCAATCAAAGTTAACATAGTCCACTAGTGGGACGAGAGCATCACCTTCACCTTTGTTACCTTTCTCATTCCACTCATGTGGTGTAGGTGAGGTGGGAAAGACCAAATGGTGGTCATCATCTTCATCTTGATGGAACCATGTGGGGGTGCATAATATTCCACCATGGCCATCGTCTTGTCCATAAGAAGGACGAAGTCATCGAGGATCGGCGCGTCATCAAATGTGGGACCTAGCACCGAATGAGAAGACACAATAGAGGTAGAGGTCAACTCGTTAGCGTTGAAAGTGGCCTCACATGACCTATCACCTATCTCACTCTCTCTATGTGGTGGCTCACTCACTCCCTCAAGGTAGGTGCACTCAATGTCGCATATGGTGGAGTCACTCATCTCACTCAAGTGGTGGGGGTTGTGGCTCTCCTCACATGGGAATTGGGGCAACTCGTCATATATGGGGCTAGTGGTGAACTCGCTCTCACTCTCAATATGGTGGCACAAGTCACTCAAGTCATCATACGTCGCCATGGTCGAAGGGAAAATCCCATGCTCAACCATCTCCTCATCGTCGCCGTGGATGAAGGCCGAAGATGGCACATCATCACTCTCGCCTCCAAAGATGGAAGCATCATCCTTGCTCGTCACCATGTCGTTCGCCTCCAAAGCTTGGTCCTCGAATGGCTCCGTAGTCATAGTCGTCGCCGCACCGTCTTGAAAAAGAGTCGAAGTAGACTCGGCATCATCAATGCCACAAAGATGGATGGCGGTGGAGTCGAACTTGGGGGCATCGTCTTGGAGCTCGTTGGGCTTGGACATCGTGGTGGTACTACCCTCATGCTCGTTGTCTTGGAGCTTGGTCTTTGAGAAGTTTGCTTGCGGTGGAGAAGCCTTGGCCTTCATTAGTTTTTGTTCCGCCTTGAGAGCACCAATGTAGTTGTCGTCGAGGGACTTGTAGTTCTCGAAGAAGATAGTCTTGTAGACGTCATTGTGCAATCCCATCATGAAGTGGAGCTTCATTGAAATGGGGTCGTCCACGCCGGCACGTCGCAAGGCATTCTTCATCTCCTTGAAGTACTTGTCGATGGACTTGGATCCTTGAATGGTGTTCTCCAATTGGCGTAGAAGTTGTTCCGTGTAGGTGGGAGGCACGAACTCTCTTCGCATAGCTTTCTTCATCTTGGGCCAATTCACGTTGAAGCTCGTCGAAGGTGTGTGAAGCCACCATGTTGACGCGTTGTCGTGGAAGTTTCTTGTGGCGCACTTCACTTGATCTTCATAGGGAACTTGGTGTAGCTTGAGGTAGTCGTCCATCTTGCGCTCCCACTCGAGATACTCCTCGGGGTCTTGAGTCCCATAGAAAGGAATCTCGTGGTCGTTGTCGAATTCGTTGTAGCTCGTGGAAGTCGCGGACTTGAGCTTGGGGAGCTTCTCTTGAGCATAAGCTTGAGGTGCTTGTGGGCGAAGATGCCGTATGTCCAAAGGCGAAGATGCCTTGAAGTCGCTTGGCGAAGATGCCAAGGTACATGGTGAAGTCGGTGAGCGGTTGTTGGTGTTGAGCTCTTGACCTTCACATTCTTGTCGTTGATGGTGTCGATGCCGATGAGATCTTGCCGGAGATGGTAGCTCGGAAGGATGTGCACTTGAGCGTCTTCTCGAAGATGAGGGAGACCTCGTGCGGTTCTTGATGAGGGCTTTGAGCTCCTCCATTTGAGCATTCATGTTGGCACACAAGTTGTTCGTCATGGCATCGAACTCGTCGTTGTTGTTGTAGACCGAAGATGAAATGCTTTTCCTATCCATCACAAGACTCGAGCAAAGGTGAGTAGGAGATGAGATAAACAATACCAAGTTACCTTTTCCCAACGTTGAGGATGTATCCCGTTTCACTCAATGTGAATTGAAAGAATAGTGGAATTGGTACCGGACTTGTTCACTCACACCTATCAAGTAAAGCTTTTCGAGTGGCTTGGTTAGGATAAGTGGCACAAAAATTTGATGCAAAATGTTAGCAAGAATCAATAATGTTGAAAGAGATTCACAAATTCGCAAATGAAACAAGTAGACCAATAGCAATATGTGGCACACGGAAACACACACACGGATAGATAGATGGGGCCGTGCAACCAAGGAATGAGCACAAAATGTGGAGTCCACGGAAAACGCTCGTGTTGCACAACTCAAGAGAGACGCTAGCACGATTGCTCGTTAGGCGGATACGACACTTGTGCACAACCTATAAGATGCAAAATGTATGAACTTTCTATCCCAAGTATGCTATGTATGTATGGTTCCCGTTGTTGATCCAAGATGATCGGATATGATGTCATATGATGCGATGCTATGGCTCTTGCTTACAAGCTTCTTTGTCTTTCTCTTTTTGCTTAAAAGCTTTATTCTCTTTTTTTGTGTATATGTGGCCACGATGCACAAGCCAAGATAGCAATTGTGTATATGCGGGAACAATCTTGCGACACAAGGGGTGATATGATGATACCAAGATGATATGGTATGTATGCAATGGGAGGCGGATCGATGATCACTAATGTGCACAAGTAACGTTGCCGGCAATACTCAAAGGCTAGTCTCGATAGGCAAGTGACGCAAAATGGGCTAGGGGTTAACAATGCAATTGCAAGGGAATATACAATGATGTCGTCGAGGTTACCGTCGGAGTCGATGATGAGAGGCGGTGTTCTTGATGTAGACCCGTTCCTAATTAGCCGAGACACTTTAGGAAACGGAAAAACCACAACTCAAAATCTCAAGGACAAATGTCAAATGGTGATAGCGGACAAGTGGTGGTGGTCGCGGAATTGTTGGTGGAAACCCGGTCAAAATGGGTTATGGTGATGGAAGTGTATGATGGGCTATACACGTTGTCGGAGTTGAAGTCACGGTCCCTAAATAGCCGAAACACCTTAGGAGACACAAGCCACAACTCAAACAAGCTCGAACAAAATTGGGTTAAGTTTGGTTGGCTATGTATAATGGGCAATGGGTATGCGGAAGTGGTGGTGGTGGTTGATGAAGAAGCAATGGTCCCTAATTAGCCTAAACACCTTAGGAGACTCAAATCACTACTCAAGCAACCACAAATGGTATGGGGGACAAAATGGTTAGGTTGCGGAAGTCGGTGGTGGTATAGCGGATGATGTGGTGGAAGCCCTAGGCAAAGATGCCAAAATTCCAAAAATATGATGGAGTCAAATTATTATGGTGGTATTTTTGTGGTATGGGGGATGTCAAGAGCTTCAAAACGAGCTCAAGAACGTCGAAATCGGAGTTCGTATGAATTAGTTATGGACAAAACGGTGAAACGGAAAAGTCTGAGTTCCCAGGGGTCGGACATCCGGGGCCGGGTCCGGAAATCCGGGACCTGATGTCCAGAAACTTGCGCGATTTTGCCCTGCAGGAGCCGGATGTCCGGCCGGGGACCCGGATGTCCGGCCCGATGGCCCGGATGTCCGGCCTATGGCCCGGATGTCCGGCCCGACGATTCCAGATCGGGATTGGGACTTCCAAACTCGTTTGTGGGCGGAATTTGATGATTTTGGGGGCAAAATTTGACGGATTTTGTGGAGGAAAGATGGGGAAACTTGGGGAAATGCTAGATCCACTTGAAACCAAGCAAATCCACGGATCAAAATCAACAAAATCTCATCAAACCAACAGATCACAAAAAAATTTGGGGCTATTTTTGGTGGGGAATTTTCGAATTCGGGGAAGAACACAACAAAACAAGCTAGAAAACAGTAGTGGGGAGGCTCCAAATTCGTGAGAAACCGTGGCTCATGATACCATATGATGTAGGGTGGAACCCTATGTGGCCGATATTTCACGAAATGGAGGGGATCCCACGATGAACACGAAGAACACAAAGGGGAATCACGAGGGAAACACTCAAGAACAAGTCCAATCACACATCCACTAGACAATCAAACACACAAGATCACAAGATACATGAACAACAAAGGGAAAGATACAAGGTAGAGTTCATCTCCAAGAATAGGTCTTGAATCCGTGAAGGATCTTCCCGTTTAGGGGTCTTGAATCCAAGGTGGATCTTCTCCGTAGAGGGGCCGCGGTCTCTCTCGTGGAGTAGATCCGGGATGGATGAGCAAAGCTCTATCTCACATATGAGCTAAATGAATGCTAACCCTAAAATGGTGGAGGTGGAGGAGTATATATAGTTCTAGTGCAAGTGGGGGCAAAGGGAAAGGGATATATGAGCCTCTGGCCCGGTTAGGCACGCGCAGGTGCCGGACGTCCGGGTTGGCGGCCGGATGTACGGGGCTTCGGGGCGAGCCGGATGTCCGGGGTCACGGTCGGATGTCCGGGCTGGCTCGGTCCAGCTTCTGTGAAGGAGGGTCCGGATTTCCGGGAGGAGTGCCGGATGTCCGGCCGTTGCGGAAGCGCCGGATGTCCGGCCTTTGGCCCGGATGTCCGGCCGCTGTAGTATCAGCAGCTCCGTCTTCTTCGGTCTTCTCTTCCAAGCTTCCCTCGCTGATGGCGTAGGTGTTCCTCGGCGCTTGCACTCCTCCTCGTCGTCCGTGAAGCTCCGACAATACCTATGCATGCACACGGAAGAAGTGTCAAGTAGTATACCATCCTCGAAGGGGTCAAGTGAACACGTGTAAAGGAGATGATTCACCTTTATGTATGAGAAGTAGAGGCCGCACGTGTCACTTGCCAAATGGACTTTTGGCATGGTGATGTACTTAGGATGCTCCGCTTCACTTGGCCTTGACAATCACTTGAAGCCAGAACCAGAACTCTCCATCGGGTAATACTTATGATCGATCGCACCAACAGACAGTCGGTCGAACCCGCGACATGCATCGGCTTGGTCTGACATGTACGACCAGTTACATCACTGACTTGTGCGACTGCATTTGAGCAGTAGTACATGAAATTTATGTTCTAGGAAACTCATCGGGAGCCGTTTTGGGCCTCGACCATCAATTAATCTTTAGTTTGTTCCCATCACATTCCAAAGTAGTACTACCATGCTATAATTAAGTGAAAACCTGCTCACACCTAGTACGTATCAAAACTGAATGTGTTCCCACTATGCAATTTTGGTACTAGTGTAGTACTAAGTTATAAAAAGGGAAACTATACCTAGCCGAAAATCACTCTACCTGCCTCCTCATAAGTCTTTATTGTTCATCTGTCCTTGCCATGGCTGGTGTGTAGAGCTCTAGGTCGAGAACTACTCCTAGCAACGGAGTGGCGACCAGGGCCGTGGAAAAAAGACAGGGCTCCCCGCCTTGCAGAGACCTCGAAAGATCACTCGCTAGCAGGCGAGGGCTCCCAGGAGCGCCTTAGCCGTGGAGGCGAACATGCCAAGCTGGTGGTGTTGGAGTCATTATCCCTCGATGACATGCTCGAGCAGCTCAATAAGCAGAATGAGTTCATCGACGGCTTGGTGGAACTGTTGAAGGAGAGCCTCAACGACATGCCCGCTAAGCTCAGTAAGACGGAGGAGTTGACCACTAGCTTGGTGATGTAGCTGAATGAGAGCATTGCCTCGGGTAAGAAGGCGACCGGCGAAATCCTGGAACTTGAGGAGGACAATGCGAAGCTCCGCCATGAGCTCGACCTGCTGGTGGAGGAGAAAGCCAGCTGGAAGGAGCTGCATTAGAAGAGTAGTACCTTGGTGAAATTGTTGCACGCCCTCATCATGGAACAGAAGGAGGAGTTGGCGAAGCTCCACATCAACCACCCGGCTGTTGTCAAGGTACATAATGCGGCCATGGAAGAGATGATGAAGGCTCGCATTGAGAAATCCCCCGTCATGGACATAATGAAGAAGATGGCGGAGGAGATGAAGGTCGTGGAGGCGATGAAGAAGCAGTTAGGACTCCGCGATCAACTCTTCATGAAGTAGAGAGCAGCACCCTAGACTTGTGTCTGCGTCTTCCTTCTTTTTTGGGGGCAACCTTCATTCTTCTTTCGTTTCGGTGTTTTTCTTTTGCTTCGGGTGTTTCGCCGCATGTGTCATGTTCTCTGCGAGGCACAAATAGAACAATGCTAACGATGAGCGGCATCGTGGGATCGCCATGTCGCACTGGGCTACTGTGTTTCGCGCTTCTCCGTCATACTACTCCTACTCCAGTGGAAAGTAGTAGTATAGCACATGGTTCTTTGCTCCTCCTCAGGTCGTCGGCAACATTTATGCGGCAGTCAAATCACAAGGCCCCACCTTCCAGTAGTAATGAGCCATCAAATCACAAAGGCCCTCGCCTCCCGTGAAACCGACCAAGTGAGACTGCCCCAACCTCTAGCCTTTTAAATGTACTTTTGTACATTAGCTGTATCGATGGATTGCGCGATGGAGCAAAACTAACAAGATGAAATTAAAGAAAAAAGGTGGTACATATAGAGAGCGCTCGTCGCCAAATTATGCATATAATACTATTAAAAAGATACTACGTGCTTAGATGGGGTGCATACAACTCCCTCCTTTTCGGTTTATAGGTCTGAAATCTGAAATCTCATCAACCAAGGCAGGCGGTTATTGGAGGAATATATCTCATACTTTATAAAAGTACCCAAATTAATCTGGTGAATTAATTTGGATTAATTGTAGTGCATGCATGCTCGACCACTAGATGATTAGGAACATTACACGCATTGGTGGGTTCCTATTTAATTCTTGCATGCAAACATTTAATGCGCCTCGGAATCTCAATAGGAGATGGAGATGAACCCTTTAAATTTGTAAAACAAAAAAATTGAGATAAGCCCTATAAACCGGAAAGGAGGGAGTAGTATGTACGTACTGAAGAGTTAAAGTAACGAAAAGGAGCATAACATAGTTCTGCTAGGGGCTCAGCACAACACACCCCTCAAATAAAACTAAGCACCGAAATTAAACTAAGCAACTAATCAGGTAGACACTGTATTAGAACCACCATGACCAAATATAGTGCCACCTTACTCGGACTCCTCGTCCACGTGCTCGACTTCGTCCTTGTCCCTCTTCCTCTTGGTGATACTTCTTTCCTTAAACCGCACACTTGGCTCCCGCTCTTCGTCCAACCCTTTTAGATATTGAAACAAAGGTAGGCATCCATTGCAGTGTAGTCGATGTGGTCTATATCTAGTACATTCCACTGCCATGCAAGATGAAACTTGGGTGGAGGATTCATCAGTTTACGGTATGAAGGATGAACCATGGCTCCTACTAGGGTCAGCATTTAAGGGTGATCGAAGGACACCAGCCCATTCCTTTGGAGGTCGAAGGGCTGGCCTACAACGAGGCCTATCCGACCCAGGACTCTTCTTTTGTTCGTAAAGTCTAAAGTAACAAATTTGACTTTGTCGCCCGCGAGAAAGTTCTTAAATTCCTCGCACTCAACGTCGGAATGGCATATGTGGTAGACCAAGCAAAAGTTATGCACGCAAACCTGGATCACGGCGGGCTTCTTCCTCTCTTCCTCCTTTAGATTCTTCTCTTTTCCCAGGACTGTGGTGTACTCAACATCTAGCCCAGTGAGCCACTCATCACCATTTGACATTTCGAACATGCTTCTGAAGCGAGCAAGGCATATTTTCACCGCCGCAGAAGAACGGGTGTAGATGACATCGAACTCATCGTCGATGATGGTTTTAACCTTGTACTCACCGCCAATCATAGAGATTTGGGACGCCATGGATTTGGGAGGAGGGTTAGGATTACTAGAACAACTGTAATGTGAAAGGACGAGACGACTAGGAATGAACTGCCATAATGTTAAAGGACGGCCAAGGACAAGTAGAAACAAACTGCTAGTGGTTTTCCGATTGTAAAAATGCCGAGTGGGGCGGCGAATGGCAGGGTTGTGGCTTGCCCGGTGGATAAATGGATTCATGCACAGTACTATGGGTGGCCAATTAGATGGCATGTCTACTAGAAGCCCAAGGATTCATGCATATGCGTGTTCACACGTCAAGCGTCGGGAAAATTACAGGTGATACAGAGCTTTCCATTCTCCCATAATACGGGCTTTCGAGAGCCCTTGGATTTAAGATCGAACGGTTGCATGGCATGATTCTAGACCTATGGGTGAATATCTTATCCTGGAGGGTTATTCTGCAAAATTTTCAGCAACTTAGCATGCGACCGTTCGATCTCAGATCCAACGGCTGTCAGCATCCCATATCATGGTCGCGCCTACCAGACCATCGCCTCGCTCGCGTGGTCATGCCCTTGGAGATTTCAGACGGCTAGAAATGAGCATTTTTTTGCCTACTTCCCATGCATGAAACTACTTCCTCCGTCCAGGTGCGTTAGGCTATCTGATGTTGGCATGTCATACATAGTCGTCACTTAGTCACTCATACAACAAGGTTAGCTATAAGGTTGGCTATAAGAGTATTTTCTTTTACTTCTCTCTATCTCTTTCTTCGTAGTATTTATTGCATTTGCCAAGGAGTAAGGAGTACAGTACTTGGCACATGTATACTCCCTCCGTTTCAGTTTAGAAGTCATGCGCGTATACATAGGTTGCCAATTCTATCACCGTAATATAAACTATATAACACAAAAATTATACCATTTGAAAATAGAACATCTAAAGTTTATAATGTATTTTTTTTGTAATATATGATTTCTATTAGGTTGGTCAAATTGATGACTTAGGGGTACGCGCACGCCTTGTAAACTTAGAGAGAGGGAGTACCATGGAGGTGGTCAGGAATCGGGAGACTCACACCGGTCGTAGCGCCGCAGTAATAATGATAATGGCAAGTCAAATCACACAACCGCACATGTCCAGCAATAACGAGACATCAAATCACACAGCCCTATGTTTATAGCAGCCTACTCCCTCATCTTGAAGCCTCTCTGTCGAACCGACGAGGCAGAACTTCCCTGCCTACCGTGCAGGAAAAGTCTCGCCCTCGACTTGCAAATATAATTTTGTATACATGGATTGCGCCATGGATCAAAGCCTCAAGAAAACGGCGGTACACATGTATACATCACGCCCGTCGTGTTCGCGTCGCACCCCAGACGGTTGGTCGTTCGGTCCGGCATGCCGCTTTCCGAATGGAACGTGCGTCATATTACGTTTGCACAAACATGTGGGACCGTAATTGAGAACCGTCCATAGGCACACCCCCGTCCTCGCAAGTGGGCTGATTTAATAGAAGAGAGAGACGAGTGATAATACAGGACCAGTGCTGTAAACACGTCGGTGCTTGGACGATCCCTGCACGACATAGGATATCAGTTCATCCATGTGTGGGAGCAGACTCCAGTAGACGGCTGGATTGGCTATCGTCTAAATATCATGTAGGCTGTGTTGTACAGGGCTGTACAAGGCGCTGGTCATTGGGGGCATATGCACGAAGACTACTCGGCTGCCATCTAGGTCAACCCGGCTATGTTAATTAGGACATCTATTGATTTACCACTTTTCTACGAGTTTGTCTTTAATTTGAGCTTTGATCCTCGTCTAGTTTGTCCGTCGGGATTCATGTTGTCTCCTTGGGGCAGTGAGGTCATGGTTTCTTGTCAAGTGGCACTTTTTATGTTATATGCTAATCAGGTGCGCTTGAAATCAAAATGATGAAAACTGTGCCTCCGGGGCACGTGCATGAAGAAATCTCGACAGTCATTGACGAGGTCAAGCCGGCTTCGGTAGATAAAATAAAACTACTCCACTATATAGGCAGGAGCCTCTGCGCTTGCTTGCTAGCGTTGCTCTCTTCACACTCTCTCGTCCTCTCTATATCTAAACACGACAGTGGTGGCCACTCTCTTTCTCTCTCTCTCTCTCTCTCTCTCTCTCTCTCTCTCTGCTCACCGCTGGTCATAGATCCGGCCGGATCCCCTCCGTCATGGAAGGTGAGAAGGTGCAATGTTCACGCGGTCGTCCTCGGCGACGGCTCTTAGCCACTATTGCCATGTCTCGATCAGCGTGCCTTGCCGTTCTCACCCACGCAGCACCGTCTAGAGAGGGCATACGACCCCTTCTTCCTGGCCACCATAGTTTGGGAAGATCCGACCTCCCGTCGCCCACCTAGCGACATCCCGGCAACCCTCAGGTATAACTTCCTTCGAAACCGGCCATGCTCTCCTGCCCCAGCTCCTCACATAGCTACATTTGTATCTTTACTATTTCTCAGGCCCCCTCGTAGATAAGATCGATTGGCTGTTCGAAAGCCACCTAAATTTTTATTGTTAAGAGGTATAACTACATCATGTAGTCCAATCAAGTACTATTTGGTTCAAACAGGGAAGAAAGGGGGTGGGGGTGGGGGAAGATTTGTTACCTGAATCTAGGACTTGCTCGAAAGAGGAAATACTGGGGGTGAAAAGTAGCAGAGATTGGCTATCCAATTGGTCTCTTAGTCTAATAGGGAAATAAAGGGAAATTGATGAGGACATCACTAACAAGGTTAAACCCACAGCCCCAACTGATACATATACAGGACCAATTACTAGAGCTCGCACACACCAATTAAATTACCAGGTAATTTCATTTCTTGGTAATGATTCTAATGTTCATGAGAATATGATGCTGCCTAAATTGGATACATTTGTCTTGCTTACAAATGAAGGGCCTAACTTGGACAAGAGGGATGATCATTGGAGCAAGATCAAGCATGGAGATGATGGCATGCACAAGGGGAACAAGAACGGAGTTACAAGTGATGATTTCAGGACTTTGAAGCCACCATAATGAGTGCGTGAAGCCTGGGACGAAATATACAAGATGCCACTTCACAAATTTCGTCCAGAGGCTATTATAAGTGCTGCGTCACCTTATTATTGGGCCAGGCACATGTAATTTCGAAATACTTGAGTATAGGCTATTTTTAGAGTCCGTATGTGTGGGGAATCCAGAGTTAGGGTTGGTTTTGGACCCCTCCTCCAAGGGCCACGAAATTCCCCCCTCTTCCTCCATATATACAACCCTTAGGGCGTTGTTTAGACTTTGGGTTTTGTTTAGATTAAAGTTCGCCATAGCTACAACTACGCGTACTTCGTTCGTGTTCAACGACCAGACAAAGGCGTCACAGAACCCCACCTTGATCAATAAAACTTTCCTCTTATATTCGCAATATCCAGATTCCAATCTTAGTTTCTTGCTTGTTCTTCGTTTGCTTGCAGGAAATGGACCCTCGTGGTCAGGTTGATCGTGCTCCGGCATGGTCAATAACCTCACGGAGTTGGTTTAGCGATTGCTAAGGCGCGACGTCCTCCACGTTCGTAGTCGGATCGTCAAAGTCTACTCCACCGAAAATGATAGCCACCATATCATCGAAAGACGGGACACCTTTGCCCCTATCAGAAATGCAGTACAAACTCAATATAAACCAATCTATTGGTTGAAAAAGGAAAGAAAGTGGGGACTGGGGGACAAGTCAATAGAGTATGTCCAGCACAAGATTTGCTAGCCTCACACAGTATAAGGTGGCTATACTGAACAAAAATGGGACCAACCTAGATATCATGTTTGGATGTTTGTTGCCCCAAGCTCCTCGTATGTAATTTCACTTGTAAAATATAGGAGTCCCACTTTCAAAGTAAGGACATGTTAAACCAATGTTGTTTTCAATGTAATGCCTCCAGTAATATGAATTAATGGCACTGTTTTTCATGTCCTGCTAAATTTCCCATTAAGGTAAGTTGCTTCTTTTCGTTAGAAATGCAACTGTCCTGGTCTGCCTACTCTCCCGTGCCCAAATACCAACTCTTTAGCAGCTGTTAATGTAATGTTGCTGGTAAAATGAAGCAATGGCACCATTTAAGTAATGTCGTATTTAACGGTTGTCATAGTTAATCCTAATGCCCAGACTAATATCTATCAATCCTGCTGCTTTAGAAATTGCTACTATCCTTTTAGGATCTCCAATCAGATAAGGAACATGCTTCTTTTCATTTGATGTATGTTTGATCACTTATTAGTCACCCTCCTTTCCACCTTTTTGTGCAAACAGAGATATACATTTCACACTTGATCTTAGTTGAACTGCACAAATTGTTATCCAAATTATAGTTGAACATTCTAGGAGCTTCTCGACCAACCTTGATGTTGCTCTTATTGCAACTAATGAAGAAGAAGTTGTGATGCGGGGCTAACCTGATCTAGGACGATCTTTCACGATTGGAGGGATCCCCGAGGATGAACACGAAGAACACGATGAGAAATCACGAGGGGAAACGAGAGAAAACACTCAAATCGACAAGAAACAATCACACATGTGCTCGATCCTCAACACAACGATATACACGGTCCAAATCCAACAAAGGAAAGATACAAGGTAGCTAGTTCATCTCCATGAGGAGGTCTTGAATCCGCGAGGGATCTTCCCCTTAGGGGTCTTGAATCTGGTGTGGATCTTCTCCGTAGAAGTCGCGGTCTCTCTCGTGGAGTAGAACCACTATGGATGAGCAAAGCTCTAGGTCTGAAATGAGCTAACACAAAGCTAACCCTAACTAGGTGGTGGGGGAGGAGTATATATAGTCTTAGTCACGAACGGGTAAGTGGGAAAGGATACATGGGCCTCTGATCCGACTCTGCGTGCAGGCAGGCGCCGGATGTTCGGGCTGGGGGCGGATGTCCGGCCGTTTGCGGGAGGCCGGATGTCCGGCCTAGTGGTGGCCATTCTTCGGGTACCTTTTGTTGCCCTTTACGGATTTCCGGGGCGATGCCGGATGTCCGGCCGTTTGCTAAAGCGCCAGATGTCCGGGCTGGCCGTCGGATATCCAGCCACTAAAGCGCCATCAACTCCGTCTTCTTCCATCTTGGCTTCCAGGCTTCCCTCGCGGATGGTGTAGTTGTTCCTTGGCGCTTGGACTCCTCCTCGTCGTCTGTGAAGCTCAGACAATACCTGTGCATGCACATGAGTGTAGTGTCAAGTAGTATACCATCCTCGAAGGGGTCAAGTGGACATGTGTAAAGGAGATGATTCACCTTTATGTATGTGAAGTAGATGTCGCACGTGTCACTTGCCAAATGGACTCTTGAATATGGTGATGTCCATAGGATGCTCCGCATCATCCCCTCCCCCATGGAA
Source organism: Secale cereale (assembly GCA_902687465.1). NCBI lineage: Eukaryota > Viridiplantae > Streptophyta > Magnoliopsida > Poales > Poaceae > Secale > Secale cereale. The sequence goes on from LR738714.1 coordinate 289,059,191, forward strand.
AAAATCCAACCTCGAATCAAGAACCAAATCACCATGGGAAAGAGATGGCGTCGCCGCGTACTAGTGGACGGTCACCAAGTACTCATTATCTTGAAGCTCTAAATGGGCACTCTCGAATGTCGCTCCGTCTAGTCATTCCTTCAAAAGGAGCAAGGACAACAAACGCTTGGAAAAACAAATGTGGTTAGCGTTATGTAACACCCCATATGTGATACTTTCCATTTATGGCAATATATGAAACGTTGACTTCATCATTTCCATTCTGGGCTCTTCTTTCATTTCGGGTTTCTTTGTTTTGCGTGTGCGTGTGTGCATTTCATCCATGTCATGTTACCATGTGCATTGCATTGCATTCGTGTTGTCACTTGCACCCGGTCCCGCTCGCCTCTTCCCGTTGTCCGTTCCGAGTTCCGACACTCACACACGTGTCCGTGGCACCCTAGAGTCCTTCTTTAATTTGTGGCCGTGTAATATTCTCGGAATGAGGTGAGACTTGTCGTGCGTTGCTGTTGAAGTATGTGTAGGCCGCCTGTCAAGTTTCATCGCGTTTGGAGGTCGTTTGATACTCCAACGGTTAACCTAGTGGGCTAAAAGCTCCTCTTCCTATTGGCCCAATACCCCCTCCACAACAGCCCACTAACCCAACACAACCACTCCCATCCTCTTGGCTGTCGGATCGTGATCGTGTGGGCGAAAACCGCTCGCCATTTGGACCTTCCTAACTCCCAGAATCTATAAATATAAATCTCTCCCTTGGATTTCGGGCAAACCCTAGTCCCCCAGCTCCTCCGCGCCGCCGGACAAGTCCGGACCACGCCGGACGTGTCCAGCCGCCGCCCCGCGCCCAATCCGGAGCGGCGACGTGGCCGCAGCTGCCGGCCGCCGCTTCCTCCCGCGCGGGCCCGCCGGGCCCGTCCCCGCCCCCCCGGCCCGTGAGCCTCCGCCTCCGCCCGAGCGTCCCCGCCGCCTCGGCCCTTCGCCGCCGGCGCCGCGGGCCGCCTCGCCGTCGCCGACCGCCTCGCCGCCTCGACCGCGCCGCCCCGCCGCCGACCCGACAAGCGCCCCGCCGCCGCCACTTCCGCCGCCGGCGCCGCCGCACCCCGTCACCGCCGCCCGCCGGCCGACCACCGCCGCCGCCGCATCGCGCCGCACCACCACCGCCGCCGCCGCATCGCGCCGCACCACCACCGCCTCCACCTTCTTCCTCGACTCCGGCGAGGGTCTGGCCGGATCTGAGCGGTTGGACCAGATCCACCCGTTCCCCGTACCAAACGCCTCACCCCGATCCGCTCCGTCTCGTCCCGGATATCCTCATCCCGAGTTGACTTTCTCGGAGGTACAAAATTCCACTAAGTCCCCAGTTTTCATAAATATGTTGCCCTCTTTGACATGCAATAACTTCCTACTCGTAGATCCATTTTGAGCGTGTAATATATCAAAATGTTCGTTGAGATGTGCTCTTCATTTTGTTCCACTATGGGATGCTTGTTTGAGTTCATCTTGACGCCCTAATCTTCGTTGCAAGAGTGCTATATGTTTAAAACTGCTGTTATCTGTAATTTTGTTGCATGCTTGTGGTGTTGATAACTTTGTGCATGTTGGTCCAAATGGAGCATATGATATGTCAAAATGTTCATTGTGAAGTGCTCTACATTATGGTTGCTGTAGCATTCATGTTAAGTGTCATATTGCCATGTTAATCTCTGTTGCAAAAGTGCATGTGGTTGTTAAGTGCTGAAACTTGTTGTGAGATGCTGTTTTGACTTGCTCATTGCTATTGATGTGTTTACCTTCATGCCACATGTCAATATGTTTTAGAAGCACAATCATATGGTCTTTGCTGTGGTGCAATCCACTTTCCATGATATACCTTGAGGTGACTTAAACAAGCTTGTAAACATGCCATGCCAATGTTGCTGTTTTATACTTGGTGAAAAAACTGTAAATCTGGAATCTGTTAAACCTGATGCCATGTTTTCTTGATGCCTCACTCAAATCCATGCATGTTTTAGTATGTCAAATGTTCATTCCTTGTTATCCATGTTATGCTCTATCCATCCATGCCCTTATTTGCATATATGGCCTGCTGTAGCTTATTTATTTCTTGCTCTCAAGTTGCTATAAATTTACCTGTTGGGTTTTTATCAGCATGATCAATTTGGTGAAGCTTGTTGTTATTGATCCATGCCTCCTATGGAGTTGCTCCAATAGAGTTGTTTGATGTATGCTATGTCTATTACATGTCCATGATCTTTATATACTTAGTAGAGTTGATATGCTTGTTTTTTTATGCCTCCGAAGGCAGCATCGTGATGATGTTTTTGCCTTCCCAGATTTTGACTAAGTCTGGATAAATTTATTGCAACTTGTCATGCTTGGTTAATTGTGTTCCAGTAGATTTTTGGGTGTGTTCTAAGTTCATGCTTGTTAAGTATCATGTCTATTTCACATCCATGCCCTTTGTCTCCATGTTTGAGTGTTGTAGCATAATTATTTCTTGCTCCAAAGATGCCATGTTGCTGTAAACTGCAGTTTTGCATGAATATTGTTTTGCTTGCCATTTGCAAACCGTGCGTCCGTTTCCGGTGATCTTTATATCGATTTCAACCAAAATCTTCCCCTCTATCCAGTGGACTGCTTGGTTTTCCAGGATGAGGCCTTCTCCAACATCATCTCCTTAGGCTCAAGTGCTTCCACATGCATACACACATCATACTTGCATCATGTTGTTTGTGCATTGCACCGTGTTTGATGTTGTGCAGTGTTGTATTCTTGTGTTGAGTAGAGCCGGGAGCCGATTCGGAGTACGAGGTTCCGACCGAGGCTGAGTTTGAGGAGCAAGGTTACGCTCCCTCCGTGGAATCAACAGGCAAGATGACCTTACCTAGATATCACTACTATCTTTGCCTATGCTAGATGACTTGCTCTTTAGATATTGCCTCGATGCCTATGTATGTTTTTCAGCCTCCTATTGTTGCCATGAAACTCTCTAACCACCCACCTAGCAAACCGTTGTTTGGCTACGTAAGCATCGCTCAGCCCCTCTTATAGCGTTGTTAGTTGGAGGTGAAGACTTGAAGATTCTTGCTTCATGTTGAATTTATTGTTGGGATATCACAATATATATAT
>LR738714.1:289064394-289174723 GCA_902687465.1 Secale cereale
CTTGGGAAGTGTTTTGAGACACTCGCCATTATAGTGATTTTCGGCAAAAAAAAAAAGCAGCGCAAAAAAAAAAGAGGGAATTTTTTTTTCAGAGTGTGCTTTCCCCTTGATTACGTGCAGCGCCGTGATTTCGTTAGTGTTCTAGGCTCGCGTCTCTAGTACGGTCTAGCCTAGGACCAGCACAGTACCGTCGTTGAGCGTTTATTCACCTTTGCATCTCTGAATTGATTATTGCTGACCCTTTTTGCTACCATATTATAAGCCTTCCCAGCTCCACATACATCTACATCGTGCGTTTGACTCTCCCTGGTAATCGCTCTATCCAAGCTTTGAGAGTTTTGACTACATCGGTTGCCGATCACCGCCTGCTGTTGGGTAAGAACTGGTAAGAATTTGAGTTTTGCTTGACGGATTTGTGACACCCGCCACCACCACCACTTGTTAGTAGTCTGTAGGATCATATTCTTGTGTGTTTCTATTGCTGCTAACCATGCCAGGATCACAAGTAGACGAGACTGACTGGGAGAACTTGACGAACAAGGAGCTTCATGATAAGTTTCAGCAAATGATGAGTGAACAGGTGCAAGATGTGCTAAACAGATTTGACGAGGGCATGGAGAAGATAGATGGCATGGAGAAGACGTTTGACACAAAGCTCGATAACAAGTTTGCTGAATTGCTTGCGCGTTTTCCACCACCACCGGCTGCTGCAGCTGTCCCACCTCTTCAACAACAACAACAACAACGGCGCCTTCCGAATCAAGTGGGACGAGCACAGCGCGTTCCCCTTGAGACTGGTCAAGCTTCTGGTGCTGCTGTTGATGTTTCTGTAGCTCCTGCTGCTACTGCAGAGGTGGAGGACCATTACGAGGATGAGGTTGACCAAAATCAGAACGATGTGCAACAACCAGCACCACCACCACCAGGTCGTCCTCATGCATATCATCGCAACGGTAGGGCTGCACCACCACCTGAGGTACATGACCATCTTCCTAAACTGAAATTGCATATTCCACCATTTGAGGGTAGATATGTTCCTGATATATATCTTACTTGGGAGTTACAAACTGAACAACGTTTTACATGTTTAAACTATCCCGAGGAGAGACGTGTTCCTGCTGCTGTTTGTGCTTTCACTGGTTTTGCATGTGTTTGGTGGTCTGAACATTGTAGATTATATCCTATTCCAGCTACTTGGACTGCTTTCAAAACTGCTATGCGTACTCGTTGGGTTCCACCATATTATCAACGTGAATTACTTCAAAAACTGCAGCGCTTAAGACAAGGAAAAAATTCTGTAGAAGAATATTATCAGCAATTACAAACTGGCCTGATTAGATGTGGTATTGTTGAGGAGAATGAAGCTATGCTTGCACGTTTTATGGGTGGATTAAATAGAGAGATTCAGACCATTCTAGAGTATAAGGATTATACTACTATCACTCGTTTATTCCATCTTGCTTGTAAAGCTGAACGTGAAGTGCAGGATCGACAGGCATTGACGCGGACTAACTTTTCTGTAGGACGACCTTCATCATGGATTCCCGGTGCATCGCTACCCAACCGCGCACCATACCGTACCAATCCAGAAGAGACGAAGGAGATTATGCGTCAAGTACAGGAGCTACTCGACAAAGGTTATATACGCGAATTCCTTAGTCCTTGTGCTGTTCCTATTATTCTAGTGCCGAAAAAGGATGGTACATCGCGTATGTGTGTTGATTGTAGAGCCATTAATAATATTACTATTCGTTATCGTCATCCTATTCCTAGGCTAGATGATATGCTTGATGAATTGAGTGGCTCTACAATATTCTCCAAAGTTGATTTGCGTAGTGGATACCATCAAATTCGTATGAAATTGGGAGATGAATGGAAAACAACATTTAAAACTAAGTTTGGATTATATGAGTGGTTAGTCATGCCTTTTGGGTTAACTAATGCACCTAGTACTTTCATGAGATTAATGAATGAAGTTTTACGTGCTTTCATTCGACGATTTGTGGTAGTATACTTTGATGATATATTGATTTTTAGCAGATCTTTGGAGGAACATTTGGAACATTTACGTGCTGTTTTTATTGCTCTACGTGATGCACGTTTGTTTGGTAACCTTGGAAAGTGCACCTTTTGCACCGACCGAGTCTCTTTTCTTGGCTATGTTGTTACTCCACAGGGAATTGAGGTTGATAAAGCCAAGATTGAAGCTATTGAGAGTTGGCCGCAGCCCAAAATGGTCACACACGTGAGGAGTTTCCTTGGCCTCGCTGGATTCTATCGGCGTTTTGTGAGAGATTTCAGCACCATTGCTGCACCCCTCAATGAGCTTACAAAGAAGGATGTGCCTTTTGTTTGGGGTACTGCACAGGAAGAAGCATTCACGGTATTGAAAGATAAGTTGACACATGCTCCTTTACTCCAACTTCCTGATTTTAATAAGACTTTTGAGCTTGAATGCGATGCTAGTGGAATTGGGTTAGGAGGTGTGTTATTACAAGATGGTAAACCTGTTGCATACTTTTCTGAAAAATTGAGTGGGCCTAGTCTGAATTATTCTACTTATGATAAGGAATTATATGCTCTTGTTCGGACTTTGGAGACATGGCAACATTATTTATGGCCCAAAGAATTTGTTATACATTCTGATCATGAATCTTTAAAGCACATTAAAAGTCAAGCAAAACTGAACCGTAGACATGCTAAATGGGTTGAATTCATAGAGACTTTCCCTTATGTTATTAAACACAAGAAGGGAAAAGAAAATGTTATTGCTGATGCATTGTCTCGTCGTTATACTATGCTTTCACAACTTGACTTTAAAATATTTGGTTTGCAGACCATCAAAGATCAATATGTGCATGATGCTGAATTTAAAGATGTATTGCAGAATTGCAAAGAAGGGAGAACATGGAACAAGTTCGTCGTTAATGATGGATTTGTGTTTCGTGCTAACAAGCTATGCATTCCAGCTAGCTCTGTTCGTCTTTTGTTGTTGCAGGAGGCGCATGGAGGAGGATTAATGGGACACTTTGGCGTGAAGAAGACGGAGGACGTACTTGCTACACACTTCTTTTGGCCAAAGATGCGACGGGATGTTGAGCGTTTTGTTGGTCGCTGCACTACATGTCAAAAAGCTAAGTCATGACTCAATCCTCATGGTTTATATATGCCTTTGCCTGTCCCTAGTGTTCCTTGGGAAGATATATCTATGGACTTTGTTTTGGGTTTACCTCGAACAAAGAAGGGGAGGGATAGCATATTTGTTGTCGTGGATAGGTTCTCGAAGATGGCACACTTTATACCATGTCATAAAAGCGATGATGCTGCTAATGTTGCTGATTTGTTCTTTCGTGAAATTATTCGCTTGCATGGTGTGCCAAATACTATTGTTTCAGATCGTGATACTAAATTTCTTAGCCACTTTTGGAGATGTTTATGGGCTAAGTTGGGGACTAAACTACTTTTTAGTACTACTTGTCACCCCCAAACTGATGGACAAACTGAAGTAGTCAACAGAACTTTGTCTACTATGCTTAGGGCTGTTTTGAAGAATAATAAGAAAATGTGGGAAGAATGCTTGCCTCATATTGAATTTGCTTATAATCGTTCGTTGCATTCTACTACTAAGATGTGCCCTTTTGAAATTGTCTATGGTTTCCTACCTCGTGTACCTATTGATTTGTTGCCTCTTCCATCTTCGGAGAAGGTTAATTTTGATGCTAAACAACGTGCTGAATTGATCTTAAAAATGCATGAGTTAACTAAGGAAAATATTGAGCGCATGAATGCTAAATATAAACTTGTTGGAGATAAGGGTAGAAAACGTGTTGTCTTTGCACCTGGAGATCTTGTTTGGTTACATTTGCGTAAGGATAGGTTTCCTAATTTGCGCAAGTCAAAGCTAATGCCACGTGCTGATGGTCCTTTCAAGGTGTTAGAGAAAATAAATGATAATGCATATAAACTTGAGCTGCCTGCAGATTTTGGGGTTAGTCACACATTTAACATTGCAGATTTGAAGCCTTACTTGGGTGAGGAAGATGAGCTTCCGTCGAGGACGACTTCAATTCAAGAAGGGGAGGATGATGAGGACATCACTAACAAGGTTACACCCACAGCTCCAACTGACACATATACAGGACCAATTACTAGAGCTCGCGCACGCCAATTAAATTACCAGGTACTTTCGTTTCTTGGTAATGAATCTAATGTTCATGAGAATATGATGCTGCCTAAATTGGATACATTTGTCTTGCTTACAAATGAAGGGCCTAGCTTGGACCAGAAGGATGAACATTGGAGCAAGATCAAGCATGGAGATGATGGCATGCGCAAGGGGGACAAGAATGGAGTTACAATGGATGATTTCAGGACTTTGAAGCCACCATAATGAGTGCGAGAAGCCTTGGACGAAATATACAAGATGCCACTTCATAAATTTCGTCCAGAGGCTATTTTAGGTGCTGCGTCACCTTATTATTGGGCCAGGCCCATGTAATTTCAAAATACTTGAGTATAGGCTGTTTTTAGAGTCCGTATGTGTGGGGAAACAAGAGTTAGGGTTGGTTTCGGACCCCTCCACCAAGGGCCACGAAATTTCCCCCTCTTTCCCTCATATATACAGCCCTTAGGGCGTCGTTTAGACTTTGGGTTTTGTTTAGATTAAAAGTTCGCCATAGCTGCAACTTCGCGTACTTCGTTTGTGTTCAACGACCAGACCAAGGCGTCATAGAACCCCACCTTGATCAATAAAGCTTTCCTCTTATATTCGCAATATCCAGATTGCAATCTTAGTTTCTTGCTTGTTCTTCGTTTGCCTGCAGGAAACAGACCTTCGTGGTCAGGTTGATCGTGCTCCGGCGTGGTCAACAACCTCTCGGAGTTGGTTTAGCGATTGCTAAGGCGTGACGTCCTCGCACGTTCGTAGTCGGATCGTCAAAGTCGACTTCCTCCAAAACGATAGCCACCATCTCATCGAAAGACGGGACACCTTTGCCTCTATCAAGTGGTATCAGATTTCCAGGTTGCTCGGTGAGATTTTACAGTTTTTCGTAGATTAGATCGAGTCTGTTCTTCATACCTACAGTCCACGAAAAAGCTAAAAAAAAAATTAGGGTTAGTTCATCCCATCCGAACCAATCTGAGCCTTTGCATAATCTTTCCTGTATTTGCTTTGTTGAATTTGCGGTTGCATCGTCGTGTCAAGTTGCTGGTCTTAGCGTCTAGTTCAATAGAGTTTCGAGTTCTGTTCACAGTTTGTCACGTCGCCGCCGCACCATATTCATCGCCGCTGCCATACCACCATTGCTGCCATATCCCACCACCGCCACCACATACCACCACCGCTGCCATAACATACCACCGCTGCCATAACCTACCATCGCTGGCATATCCTACCACCATATATCCACCGCCAATCCGAGTTCTTTTCATATTAGGTTTGTTCTCGAGATCCATCTAGGTTTCGGATTTGTGTTTCCTTGCCTGCGTAGGTCTCGAAAAATAAAAAAAAATAAAAAAAAATTTCGACAGGTGAAAATTTCGACCTGTGAAAATATTTTTTCCCTATCCTACTTTTGGAGACCTGGAGACCCCCGGGCAGTTTTTAGGCCAAAATTTCGACAGGTGAAAATATTTTTTCCCTATCCTACTTTTGGGCTTTTCTGAGTCTTTTGAGACACGTGCCACCATACTGATTTTTTCCCGCACTTTTTCGTCGTCGCTGCCCTGATTCCGAAAAAAAAATTCGTCAAAAAAATTTCGTGCCTATCATCTTAGTTTGACTTGGGAAGTGTTTTGAGACACTCGCCATTATAGTGATTTTCGGCAAAAAAAAAGCAGCGAAAAAAAAAGAGGCGAAAAAAAAAATTTCAGAGTGTGCTTTCCCCTTGATTACGTGCAGCGCCGTGATTTCGTTAGTGTTCTAGGCTCGCGTCTCTAGTACGGTCTAGCCTAGGACCAGCACAGTACCGTCGTTGAGCGTTTATTCACCTTTGCATCTCTGAATTGATTATTGCTGACCCTTTTTGCTACCATATTATAAGCCTTCCCAGCTCCACATACATCTACATCGTGCGTTTGACTCTCCCTGGTAATCGCTCTATCCAAGCTTTGAGAGTTTTGACTACATCGGTTGCCGATCACCGCCTGCTGTTGGGTAAGAACTGGTAAGAATTTGAGATTTGCTTGTCGGATTTGTGACACCCGCCACCCCCACCACTTCTTAGTAGTCTGTAGGATCATATTCTTGTGTGTTTCTATTGCTGCTAACCATGCCAGGATCACAAGTCGACGAGACTGACTGGGAGAACTTGACGAACAAGGAGCTTCATGATAAGTTTCAGCAAATGATGAGTGAACAGGTGCAAGATGTGCTAAACAGATTTGACGAGGCCATGGAGAAGATATGATACAGGGTGGAACCCTAATCAGCGGATCTTTCACGAAATGGAGGGGATCCCACGATGAACACGAAGAACACAAAGGGAAACGGGGGAAAACACGAGAGGAAACACACAAGAACAAGTCTGATAGAGGCAAAGGTGTCCCGTCTTTCGATGAGATGGTGGCTATCGTTTTGGAGGAAGTCGACTTTGACGATCCGACTACGAACGTGCGAGGACGTCGCGCCTTAGCAATCGCTAAACCAACTCCGAGAGGTTGTTGACCACGCCGGAGCACGATCAACCTGACCACGAAGGTCTGTTTCCTGCAGGCAAACGAAGAACAAGCAAGAGACTAAGATTGCAATCTGGATATTGCGAATATAAGAGGAAAGCTTTATTGATCAAGGTGGGGTTCTGAGACGCCTTGGTCTGGTCGTTGAACACAAACGAAGTACGCGAAGTTGCAGCTATGGCGAACTTTTAATCTAAACAAAACCCAAAGTCTAAACGACGCCCTAAGGGCTGTATATATGAGGGAAAGAGGGGGGAATTTCGTGGCCCTTGGTGGAGGGGTCCGAAACCAACCCTAACTCTTGTTTCCCCACACATACGGACTCTAAAAACAGCCTATACTCAAGTATTTCGAAATTACATGGGCCTGGCCCAATAATAAGGTGACGCAGCACCTAAAATAGCCTCTGGACGAAATTTATGAAGTGGCATCTTGTATATTTCGTCCAAGGCTTCTCGCACTCATTATGGTGGCTTCAAAGTCCTGAAATCATCCATTGTAACTCCATTCTTGTCCCCCTTGCGCATGCCATCATCTCCATGCTTGATCTTGCTCCAATTTTCATCCTTCTTGTCCAAGCTAGGCCCTTCATTTGTAAGCAAGACAAATGTATCCAATTTAGGCAGCATCATATTCTCATGAACATTAGATTCATTACCAAGAAACGAAAGTACCTGGTAATTTAATTGGCGTGCGCGAGCTCTAGTAATTGGTCCTGTATATGTGTCAGTTGGAGCTGTGGGTGTAACCTTGTTAGTGATGTCCTCATCATCCTCCCCTTCTTGAATTGAAGTCGTCCTCGACGGAAGCTCATCTTCCTCACCCAAGTAAGGCTTCAAATCTGCAATGTTAAATGTGGGACTAACCCCAAAATCTGCAGGCAGCTCAAGTTTATATGCATTATCATTTATTTTCTCTAACACCTTGAAAGGACCATCAGCACGTGGCATTAGCTTTGACTTGCGCAAATTAGGAAACCTAACCTTACGCAAATGTAACCAAACAAGATCTCCAGGTGCAAAGACAACACGTTTTCTACCCTTATCTCCAACAAGTTTATATTTAGCATTCATGCGCTCAATATTTTCCTTAGTTAACTCATGCATTTTTAAGATCAATTCAGCACGTTGTTTAGCATCAAAATTAACCTTCTCCGAAGATGGAAGAGGCAACAAATCAATAGGTGCACGAGGTAGGAAACCATAGACAATTTCAAAAGGGCACATCTTAGTAGTAGAATGCAACGAACGATTATAAGCAAATTCAATATGAGGCAAGCATTCTTCCCACATTTTCTTATTATTCTTCAAAACAGCCCTAAGCATAGTAGACAAAGTTCTGTTGACTACTTCAGTTTGTCCATCAGTTTGGGGGTGACAAGTAGTACTAAAAAGCAGTTTAGTCCCCAACTTAGCCCATAAACATCTCCAAAAGTGGCTAAGAAATTTAGTATCATGATCTGAAACAATAGTATTTGGCACACCATGCAAGCGAATAATTTCACGAAAGAACAAATCAGCAACATTAGCAGCAACATCGCTTTTATGGCATGGTATAAAGTGTGCCATCTTCGAGAACCTATCCACGACAACAAATATGCTATCCCTCCCCTTCTTTGTTCGAGGTAAACCCAAAACAAAGTACATAGATATATCTTCCCAAGGAACACTAGGGACAGGCAAAGGCATATATAAACCATGAGGATTGAGTCGTGACTTAGCTTTTTGACATGTAGTGCAGCGAGCAACAAAACGCTCAACATCCCGTCGCATCTTTGGCCAAAAGAAATGTGTAGCAAGTACGTCCTCCGTCTTCTTCACGCCAAAGTGTCCCATTAATCCTCCTCCATGCGCCTCCTGCAACAACAAAAGACGAACAGAGCTAGCTGGAATGCATAGCTTGTTAGCTCGAAACACAAATCCATCACTAACGACGAACTTGTTCCATGTTCTCCCTTCTTTACAATTCTGCAATACATCTTTAAATTCAGCATCATGCACATATTGATCTTTGATGGTCTCCAAACCAAATATTTTAAAGTCAACTTGTGAAAGCATAGTATAACGACGAGACAATGCATCAGCAATAACATTTTCTTTTCCCTTCTTGTGTTTAATAACATAAGGGAAAGTCTCTATGAATTCAACCCATTTAGCATGTCTACGGTTCAGTTTTGCTTGACTTTTAATGTGCTTTAAAGATTCATGATCAGAATGTATAACAAATTCTTTGGGCCATAAATAATGTTGCCATGTCTCCAAAGTCCGAACAAGAGCATATAATTCCTTATCATAAGTAGAATAATTCAGACTAGGCCCACTCAATTTTTCAGAAAAATATGCAACAGGTTTACCATCTTGTAATAACACACCTCCTAACCCAATTCCACTAGCATCACATTCAAGCTCAAAAGTCTTATTAAAATCAGGAAGTTGGAGTAAAGGAGCATGTGTCAACTTATCTTTCAATACCGTGAATGCTTCTTCCTGTGCAGTACCTGATGAGGACATCACTAACAAGGTTACACCCACAGCTCCAACTGACACATATACAGGACCAATTACTAGAGCTCGCGCACGCCAATTAAATTACCAGGTACTTTCGTTTCTTGGTAATGAATCTAATGTTCATGAGAATATGATGCTGCCTAAATTGGATACATTTGTCTTGCTTACAAATGAAGGGCCTAGCTTGGACAAGAAGGATGAACATTGGAGCAAGATCAAGCATGGAGATGATGGCATGCGCAAGGGGGACAAGAATGGAGTTACAATGGATGATTTCAGGACTTTGAAGCCACCATAATGAGTGCGAGAAGCCTTGGACGAAATATACAAGATGCCACTTCATAAATTTCGTCCAGAGGCTATTTTAGGTGCTGCGTCACCTTATTATTGGGCCAGGCCCATGTAATTTCGAAATACTTGAGTATAGGCTGTTTTTAGAGTCCGTATGTGTGGGGAAACAAGAGTTAGGGTTGGTTTCGGACCCCTCCACCAAGGGCCACGAAATTTCCCCCTCTTTCCCTCATATATACAGCCCTTACGGCGTCGTTTAGACTTTGGGTTTTGTTTAGATTAAAAGTTCGCCATAGCTGCAACTTCGCGTACTTCGTTTGTGTTCAACGACCAGACCAAGGCGTCACAGAACCCCACCTTGATCAATAAAGCTTTCCTCTTATATTCGCAATATCCAGATTGCAATCTTAGTTTCTTGCTTGTTCTTCGTTTGCCTGCAGGAAACAGACCTTCGTGGTCAGGTTGATCGTGCTCCGGCGTGGTCAACAACCTCTCGGAGTTGGTTTAGCGATTGCTAAGGCGCGACGTCCTCGCACGTTCGTAGTCGGATCGTCAAAGTCGACTTCCTCCAAAACGATAACCACCATCTCATCGAAAGACGGGACACCTTTGCCTCTATCAAGTGGTATCAGTTTTCAGGTTGCTCGGTGAGAATTTCCAGTTATTCCTAGAGTAGATTTATTTTCTTACCTATTGTCCAAGGAAAAGCCACAAAACAAAGTTAGATCTATTCATCCTTTGTCCAAGCCAGTCTGAGCCTTTGCAATTTTCTTTTCATTGTTTGCATTATTGAATTATCGGTTGCATCGTCGTGTCGAGTTGCTGGTCTTAGTGTCTAGTTCGTTAGAGTTTCGAGTTCTGTTCACATTAGTCACGTCGCCGCTGCATCGTTATCTCTTCCGCTGTCCACCACCTCATCCATCAATTTCCACCTCGTGCAACCCATCGTTCATTGTCACAATCATAGTTGAAGTCGTTTGCATCTTTGCTTGATCCAATCTGCATCTTATCTAGTTTGTCTTGGAAAGAGGGAGAAAGAAAAAAAAGACAGAGAAAAAAAAAGTAAAAAAAAAAGAGGAGAGAAAGAAAAAGAAAAAAAAGTGTGAGAAAAAAAAAAGAAGGAAAAGAAAGTTGGAGAGAGTGTTGTTGTATATTCTGCTTGGCAGTTGTTTCAGATCGTGATACTAAATTTCTTAGCCACTTTTGGAGATGTTTATGGGCTAAGTTGGGGACTAAACTGCTTTTTAGTACTACTTGTCACCCCCAAACTGATGGACAAACTGAAGTAGTCAACAGAACTTTGTCTACTATGCTTAGGGCTGTTTTGAAGAATAATAAGAAAATGTGGGAAGAATGCTTGCCTCATATTGAATTTGCTTATAATCGTTCGTTGCATTCTACTACTAAAATGTGCCCTTTTGAAATTGTCTATGGTTTCCTACCTCGTGCACCTATTGATTTGTTGCCTCTTCCATCTTCGGAGAAGGTTAATATTGATGCTAAACAACGTGCTGAATTGATCTTAAAAATGCATGAGTTAACTAAGGAAAATATTGAGCGCATGAATGCTAAATATAAACTTGTTGGAGATAAGGGTAGAAAACGTGTTGTCTTTGCACCTGGAAATCTTGTTTGGTTACATTTGCGTAAGGATAGGTTTCCTAATTTGCGCAAGTCAAAGCTAATGCCACGTGCTGATGGTCCTTTCAAGGTGTTAGAGAAAATAAATGATAATGCATATAAACTTGAGCTGCCTGCAGATTTTGGGGTTAGTCCCACATTTAACATTGCAGATTTGAAGCCTTACTTGGGTGAGGAAGATGAGCTTCCGTCGAGGACGACTTCAATTCAAGAAGGGGAGGATGATGAGGACATCACTAACAAGGTTACACCCACAGCTCCAACTGACACATATACAGGACCAATTACTAGAGCTCGCGCACGCCAATTAAATTACCAGGTACTTTTGTTTCTTGGTAATGAATCTAATGTTCATGAGAATATGATGCTGCCTAAATTGGATACATTTGTCTTGCTTACAAATGAAGGGCCTAGCTTGGACCAGAAGGATGAACATTGGAGCAAGATCAAGCATGGAGATGATGGCATGCGCAAGGGGGACAAGAATGGAGTTACAATGGATGATTTCAGGACTTTGAAGCCACCATAATGAGTGCGAGAAGCCTTGGACGAAATATACAAGATGCCACTTCATAAATTTCGTCCAGAGGCTATTTTAGGTGCTGCGTCACCTTATTATTGGGCCAGGCCCATGTAATTTCGAAATACTTGAGTATAGGCTGTTTTTAGAGTCCGTATGTGTGGGGAAACAAGAGTTAGGGTTGGTTTCGGACCCCTCCACCAAGGGCCACGAAATTTCCCCCTCTTTCCCTCATATATACAGCCCTTAGGGCGTCGTTTAGACTTTGGGTTTTGTTTAGATTAAAAGTTCGCCATAGCTGCAACTTCGCGTACTTCGTTTGTGTTCAACGACCAGACCAAGGCGTCACAGAACCCCACCTTGATCAATAAAGCTTTCCTCTTATATTCGCAATATCCAGATTGCAATCTTAGTTTCTTGCTTGTTCTTCGTTTGCCTGCAGGAAACAGACCTTCGTGGTCAGGTTGATCGTGCTCCGGCGTGGTCAACAACCTCTCGGAGTTGGTTTAGCGATTGCTAAGGCGCGACGTCCTCGCACGTTCGTAGTCGGATTGTCAAAGTCGACTTCCTCCAAAACGATAGCCACCATCTCATCGAAAGACGGGACACCTTTGCCTCTATCAGGCATAGTCTCATATTGGGCATTACACGTTAGTACAAAACCAAGCATTCAAGGGGTGATTCACCCAACAAGTGTGGTCATCAAGCATAGCATACGGTGTGACAAAGGATTGTGACATGGCATGTAAGCGCATAAATTGAACACAATCAAGGTCATCATGGAAACAAGCATGTAAATGTGAGGTAGAGATGCACATATGTGTGACAAGAAAATAAGCATCTACCTCAAGGTCATAGCAAGCATTCACAAATCACTCGATGAAAGGTCTATAGTAGGCATAGGAATCATTCACAACACCAAAGGAAATGAAGTGTCTAAACACATGGGTCAAGTGCAAGAAAATCCAAGCATAACGTGCATATGGTGTAGTGAAGCTAGAATTGCACTCAACATAATAGGAAGATGAGTTTTTCATCATGTGTGAGGAAATCATGTCAAGCATGTAGCAATCAATGGGACATGGCATATGTGAACACCAAGCATATGTCTCGCTCTTTAGATATTCCCTCGATGCCTATGTCTGTTTGTCGGCCTCCTATTGTTGCCATGAAACTCTCTAACCACCCTCCTAGCAAACCGTTGTTTCGCTATGTAAGCATCGCTCAGCCCCTCTTATAGCGTTGTTAGTTGCAGGTGAAGACTTGAAGATTCTTGCTTCATGTTGAAGTTATTGTTGGGATATCACAATATATATATATATAAACTGTTAACTAAATCATCTATATATTGGTAATGGGTGGAAGGCTAAGCCTTTTGCTTGGTGTTTTGTTCCACTCATGCCACCCTAGGAACCGTTAAACCGGTGTTATGTTCCTTGATTATGCATTCCTAACACGGTTGGGGTTATGGGACCCCCTCGATAACCCGCTTGCGCTAAAGCTTTTCCAGCGAGGCCCGGCATTGGTATTCCATTTGCCTAACAACTAAAAATTGCATAGGGACTAGCTATCCCGAGGACTTAATTAACAACCCTGGGCTAGTGCTCCACATGAGTGTTGGTCCAACCTAGAGCAACTTGCGGCACCGCCCCTTGGCAACTTGGGGTATTTGGATGCTGTAACCATAGCTCATCCAGTCGTGGCCTGAGACGAGATACACGTGGTTTGATCTTTCAAAAGACGTGCCCGCGGTTATGTGGCAGATGGGAATTTGTTAATATCCGGTTGTAGATAACTTGACACCATGTTCATAATACACTACCTGCGTGAGTAACCGTGACGGTCTTTTTCCGAAAGGTTTCGGGAAGTGAACACGGTGGGGTTATGTTTGGCCGTGAGTAGTTAGGATCACTTCATGATCACTTTGTCGATCATTGGCACTTGTTTCTCTCCTCGCTCTAAGCCCATAAGTTAGTGCTAGTGCTGCTGCAACCTTGTTTTTAAGCCTTATCCACACCTCAGGAGATGTATCTTCCAAGGATGAAGAACCACCTCGGCGACGCCGTATGACGGCAAGGGAATATCGCAAGCTTTTCCTAGCACCACCGACGAAGCACCGTCGTATCCAACTCCTCCACTCCCCCACATCCTCAAGCGACAAGGGGGCCCAGACAGATGAAGACAAGGAGGAAGACACCAAAGAGCCGGAATACGCGACCGAGCATTCTGCCGCTTAGGCATTATTCGCTACTCGGATATGCCAGTTCGTGACCTCTACGGTAGGATAGGTCGTGTAACCCCTATGCGCAGTCGAGTCCTTGTATGGTTCATATGAAACCATCTAGTGTTTGCTTTTGTTGTGTTTGGATGTATGTCGTATTCTTCCTTCGGGAATATGTAAACGACTGCATCAGCCATTTGGATTTTAATGATGTGTTTTGGCCTTTCGGCCCTTGCATGATTTGATTAGTGTCACACCCACCCCCTTACTAGGCACCCATCTATCTTGCTTTCCCTCTCCCAAGTCATGAGACCTTTTACCGCTCCAACAGGTTGCCTGTTGTAACTCGTACTGGTACCTCTACCCAGCAGCCTGAAGCCGGAGCATCCGCTCAGTCAGAGGCAGGCCACGACCAAACCAACGACCAAGCTCCACCACCACCACCTCCTCCGATCATGGACATGGCTCAGCTTCTCCAAGCTTTCCGAGAAGAACGCCAAGCCAACACCGCAGCCCTTCAGCTGATTTCTCAAGCTGTCACCAACAACCTCCAGCCGGCGGGGAATGGCAATGGACGTTCCACGTTGGCAGAGTTCAAGAAGCATGCACCGCCAACTTTCATCGAGACTGCTGAACCCCTGGATGCAGACGACTGGGTCCGCACCATTGCGGACTTGCTGGAACTAGTCGGATGCACCGAAGACCGCGAGAAGGTGGCTTATGCAGCCCACTGCCTCGGGGGGGACTGCTAGAGCTTGGTGGGATGGATTCAAGGTCATGCATGCTGGACAAGACATCACTTGGGTCAACTTCAAGGCAGAATTCCGCAAAGCCCACATTCCTTCCGGGATCATGGCTATCAAAAAGCGTGAATTCCGAGCCCTGAAGCAAGGAAGTGGCACTATCAAGGAGTACATGCAGAAGTTCAGTGTTCTGTCAAGGTATGCCCCTGAAGATGTCAGCACTGATGCTGCAAAAAGGGAGCGCTTCATGGAAGGTCTCAATCAGACTCTGCAATACTCGCTTGTCGTGTGCGACTGCCCGACCTTCCCTGACCTGGTGAACAAAGCACTCATGCTTGAAGACAAGCGGCGTGCTTTGGAAGACACTCGCAAGCGCAAGATGGTCAGCATGGGAAGTTCCAGCAACCAGAAGCCTCGCCCGTGGTAGTCAGCCCCGGCCAAGCCAACCTATCAGCAACCAATAGCTCCTGCACCTCGCACCAACTATCAGCCTCAGCAGTATGCCAACCCAAGGCCAGCTTTCAACCCCAATAACAGAGGTGGCAACAAGATCAACAATCCAAACCAGGTCACTTGCTTTGGATGTGGTCAGTCAGGATACATCTCAAGGGTGTGCCCCAACAAGAAGCCTGATGCCCCGCTCCCCAATGCGCAGAACCCAGGACAAGGCCGCGGGATGCCACCAAGCAACCCAGCTCCTCGCAACCCGCCTAACCATGGGAGGGGGCGTGTGAATCACGTCACTGTTGAAGAAGCCCAGGAAGACCCGGACGTCGTGCTGGGTATGTTCCCTGTCAACTCAGCACCTGCAACTGTCTTGTTTGATTCTGGAGCCACGCATTCATTTGTCACTCAAAGATTTGCATTAAAAAGTGGCATGACCCCTACACCCCTGAATAACCCCATGGTGGTACAAACCCCCGGAGCAGAGATGAGAGCCAAGATAGGCTGTAAAGGAGTCAGTATTACCATTAACGATGTAGACTTCCTAGCAGACCTTATCATCCTAAGATCGCAAGGCTTGGATGTGATCATAGGGATGGATTGGCTCAGTAAGCACCAAGGCTTATTAGACTGTGCCAATCGGACTATCACTGTGACCAATGACCAAGGAGTCGAAGTCAAGTTTGCTCCCAACTCCTCTTCCGCTCAAGCCGTTCAAGTCAACTGTCTGTCTGATGTTGGGCTAGAGCAAGTACCGGTGGTATGCGAGTACCCTGATGTCTTTCCAGACGAACTACCGGGAATGCCTCCTGACCGTGACATTGAGTTCATCATCGAGCTCGTGCCCGGGCCAGGACCCATCTATAAAAAGCCTTATAGAATGGGGACGGAAGAATTAGCCGAGTTGAAGAAGCAACTGGAAGAGCAGCCGAGGAAGGGATTTATCCGCCCAAGTGCCTCCCCTTGGGGATCACCTGTCCTGTTTGTGGCAAAGAGGGACGGTACCATCCGCTTATGCATTGACTATCGCTCCCTCAATGAAGGTACAATCAAGAACAAATATCCACTTCCCAAGATCGAAGATCTGTTTGATCAGCTCAGCGGAGCCAAGGTGTTCTCCAAGATCGACCTCAGATCTGGGTACTACCAACTGAAGATCAGACCCCAAGACATTCCGAAGACGACATTCGTAACCCGATATGGCCTGTACAAGTGCACGGTCATGTCCTTTGGGTTAACCAATGCCCCAACCTATTTCATGTACCTCATGAATAAAGTCTTCATGGAATATTTGGACAAGTTTGTTGTTGTCTTCATCGATGACATTCTTGTCTTCTCGAAGACGGAGGAAGAGCACGAGCAACATTTGAGGATGGTCCTAGACAAGCTTCGGGAGCACCAACTATATGCCAAATTCAGCAAGTGTGAGTTCTGGCTGCATAAAGTTGGATTCCTAGGTCATGTCTTGACCGAAGAAGGATTATCAGTTGATCCCGCGAAGATCGAAGCTGTGACCCAATGGCAATCTCCAACGACCGTCAAGGAAGTCAGAAGCTTCCTCGGACTTGCGCGCTATTACCGCAAATTCGTGGAAGGATTCTCTAGCATTGCCCGGCCAATGACTCAGCTCCTCAAGAAGGACAAGAAGTTCGAGTGGACGCCAAAATGCGAAGAGAGCTTCCAAGGGCTCAAGAAGAGGTTGACCACCGCCCTAGTTCTGGTAACACCTGATATTCACAAGGAGTTCGTGATATATTGTGATGCCTCTCGAACCGGACTGGGAAGCATTCTAATGTAAGAAGGCCGAGTCATAGCCTACCTCTCCAGGCAGCTACGACCTCATGAGGAGAACTACGCTACTCACGATCTTGAGTTAGCGGCAGTGGTTCATGCCTTGAAGACATGGCGGCATTACCTCCTAGGGAAACGGTGTGAGATATACACAGACCACAAAAGTCTGAAGTACATTTTCACCCAAAAGGAATTGAACATGAGGCAGCAAAGATGGTTGGAACTCATCAAAGACTATGACCTCAGTGTTCAATATCACCCCGGGAAGGCCAACGTGGTGGCCGATGCCTTAAGCAGGAAGGCCTGCTCCTTGAATGCCATTATTCAAGAGAGGCAGCCAGCCTTGTTTAAGGAACTCAAACAATCAGTCTGGGATTGGTCACCCCTGGATTCCTGGATCATTTGGAAGTCAAACCAACCCTGATGGATGAAGTCAAGAAGGCGCAAGGTGGGCATGCAAGCATTGAAGGCATCAAGAAGAAGATGAAGCTAGGGAAGGCCCCAGGATTCTCCGAAGATGAGCACGAGATTGTTTGGTACAAAGGCCGCATCTGCGTACCAAACAAGATGGAGTTGAAGAACCTGATCCTGCATGAAGCCCACGACACTCCGTATTCCATCCACCCTGGAGGAACCAAGATGTATCAAGACTTGAAGGAAAGATTCTGGTGGCACGGGATGAAAAGACAGATTGCAACCTATGTTGCAAAGTGTGATGTGTGCCAGAGGGTCAAGGCTGAATACCAGCAACCCGCTGGATTGCTCCAACCACTCAAGGTTCTCGAGTGGAAGTGGGATAAAGTCGGAATGGACTTCATCACTGGACTACCAAGGTCGAATAGAGGACATGACTCCATCTGGGTCATAGTCAACCATTTGACCAAGGTGGCCCATTTCATTCCTGTCAAGACTACCTATTCAGGCAACCAGTTGGCAACTCTCTATATCAACCGAATCGTGAGCCTCCATGGTGTTCCACAAGAAATTGTGTCAGATCGAGGCACCCAGTTTACTTCAAGGTTCTGGAAAAGATCCCAAGACGCCTTGGGAACCAAGTTATCTTTCAGCACAGCTTTCCACCCACAGACCGGAGGTCAGACAGAACGAGTAAATCAAATTCTCGAAGACATGCTCCGAGCCTGTGTCTTGGCGTATGGAGCCAAGTGGGAAGATTGTCTCCCTTTTGCCGAGTTCTCCTATAACAACAGTTACCAGTCGATCCTTCAGATGGCACCATTTGAGGTGTTGTACGGACGCAGATGTCGCACACCCCTCAACTGGTTAGAGACTGGAGAAGGGCTAGTCTTTGGACCCGATATTCTCCGCGAAGCAGAAGAGCAAGTCCAACTAGTCAGAGAATGTTTGAAGGTAGCCAAGTCAAGGCAGAAGAGTTATGCTGACACTCGACCCCGAGACATGAGATTCCATGTCGGAGACCATGTGTACCTGCGAGTAACCCCTCTAAAGGGAACCAAGCGTTTCCACGTTAAGGGGAAACTTGCGCTAAGATTTATTGGCCCTTTCAAGATCATCGACCGATGAGGAGAAGTGGCTAACCAGTTGGAACTACCACCTGAGCTATCCGATGTGCACAACATATTCCATGTGTCACAACTCCGGAAATGTCTCCAAGTTCCGGACAAGCCTAATCTCTACAAGGATGTTGATCACCAACCCATTGATCTGCAGCCTGATTTGACCTACCGTGATAAACCCATTCCCATTCTGGATGAAGCAGAACGACGGACGCGAAGCCGCACCATCAAGTACTTCAAGGTCCAGTGGAGCAACCACACGGAAGCAGAAGCAACCTGGGAACGTGAAGACTATCTTAGATCCGAGTATCCCGATCTCTTTTAAGACCTAGTTTAGGAATCTCGGGGACGAGATTCTTGTAAGGGGGGTAGGTCTGTCACATCCTGCATTTTGTAACATGTCATTTGCATCAATGGAGCATGAAAATTGGACCAGCAAATAATTTTTGGCATCCTTTGGCTTTATTTGGAATTGACTCTTTCTTCATATGTTTTTCATGTGCTCATTAAAGTCAACTATTACCTCTTGTAGTATTCATCTCCATACCCAAAACTTCTGCCCAATGATCATGCCAAGTGTTATGTAGCAGTATAGTATTTTCTTATAAAATTAATTTGGCCAAAATGTATTTTTAAAAATTAGTATTCCAAAAACCCCTGAATTGAGGTTTGCACTACAAGTGCTTGATCTAGGGTGAGAAAATTATTTCAAAAAGTATATTTGAGACCTAGTAGTCATAGGACTCCCAGAAACCACAAAAGTATAATTTTAAAAGTTATTTTCCTATTTTATTTAAAAGCTTTTTCTTAAGGCCAGAAATGGTCTTTAATAGGGAAAAATTATTTAAGTATTTCAAAAATATTTGCCAAAATTCAGGGAGACTCATAGGACATATATTGTCCATATATAAGAGTTTTAACACTTGGTCATGTTCAAAATAATGGGCTAATCCCTCTAAAACCCTTTCTGGATATTTCAAGCTTTTGAAATATTTACAAAGGAAATATTCTCCAAAAATTCCAGGGAAATTCTATCATGTCATATATGACATATTTGATGATCTTGCCAAGCCCCATGCCTTGGGAAGCAAGATAACATCCTCAAAACCCTTCATAACCATTCTGTCCATATCTGAAGTTTGAGCAACTTTACATTGCCAAACTTATCCAAATGCCCTCAAACTTGGTGCACATGCTAGAAAGGCCTAATAAGGCATCTAGACCAAATGGCACAAGATTTGGAGTAGGGTAACTTGATCAGAATACCCCAAAACCATTTCTGTTCAAATGCAAATTTGAACAACTTTACATTACCAACTTTTTACCTGGAGCTTCAAACTTAGTGGGCATGATCAATACCTCAAATGATGAAACTACACCAGGTGGTGCATCAAGGGGAGATGATTAGCTTGACTTAAACAAGATGAAGTCATTGCTGTTGATTTCTAGGGTTCACCAAAGTTACATTGGCTAGTTTCTTCAAATGAGCCCAAATTTGGTGAAACACCCTATTTCCATATGACATTCAATCCTGTTAAGTGCCATGGCTAGTGGAGATCATTTGCTTGTCCAAAACTTGATCAAACACCTTCTGCCATTTTACCAAAACCATCATCTTGGCCTCTTTTACTATTTAGTTTTGCCTCAGCTTTCTACCATAGCTTCATCTAGTTACATTCTATCTCCAGTAACTCCCCCATGTCCACAGCTCCATGATTGAGGGGTGAAAACCCCAATTCACCTTGCTGGACAGCCAAATTCTACCTAGTTACCAGCTTCACTCTTCTCTCATTGATCATCCAGAGCATCCAAAGCCTCATCTGAGTTGTTTACTTCGTCATGGACCCCCCAAACACGGCGGACACGCCCAGAGAGCCAATGGCATGCCATGGCATGCGATAAGCTCGCTCCAGAGCGCGCTACAGTGCGCACCCGCACTGTAGCTTCGCCCAATCGCTCGCCTCCGACCACCTCGTGCTCCCCCCTCGCGTCAGTCGATGCACCTCGACGTCCGTGACCTCCTCCGGCGCTGTCCCCCTCCTCCCTCTCCCTCCAGTGGCCGCCCTCGCACGCGCGCTGGCCGCCCGCAAGCTCCACTCGTCGTCCTCACACGCGCGCGCCCTATGGAGCATCCCCCGCTCCCCCTCTTCCTTCCCTCCGCCCTGGAATTCGTCCAGCAACGCCCCAGACGCAATCCAATCGCCTCCCTGCACTATGGCGTCGAGCCGAAGCTCGCCGGCGCACAGGTCCACGGGACCTCTCCGCTCCCCTATAAATAGGGCCTCCGAGCCCCTCCTCTCTTCACCAACAGCCTCCTCTCCCTCTCAATCGCCTCCCTGAGCCACTCGCCTCTCCCAGACCCGCCCGAGCTCGAGATCGAGCTCGAGCTCCGCCGCGGCGGCTCCCCGTCGCCAGCCCAGTACAGGCCGCCCTAGCTCTTCCTTTTGCTCGATCTAGCACCGCAGCACTCCACTGTTGCATTCCCCTCTCTTTTCCCCCTCTGCAGCTGCCGGAATCGACCGGAGCAGCGACCTCCCGACGATCCTCCGCCGCAAGTCCTCGCCGCCGGCGAACCAGGCCTCTCTAGCGGCCAACTCCAGCACCACTACATCCGCGACTCACTGCTGAGCCCGTTCCTACCCTCCGCTTGCCCCGCCGTGCCCCGAATCGCCGCCGGTGAGCTCACCGTCGCTCTGGCCGTGAGGTTGAAGATGACAGGCGGGCCCCGCCTGTCATCCTCACCTCTCTCTCTCTCCCCTCTCTGCCACTGACCGCCGGGCCCCGCCCGTCAGGTTTAAAACCCTGACGCGCGCGCTGGCGCACGAGCGGTGGGCTATTTGCCCTGGGCCGTGCACTGTGGCCGTTCTGGCCTAGTGGCACAGGGCCATTTCCTTTTATTCTTTTCTGTGATATTTCAAATAATTTCACAGAAATAAATATATGTCCAAACGAATTAATTCCAACTCCTAAAATCTTGTAAAATTCCAACCTATTTAATGGTGTCACTTTCACACATATCCATGAACCTTTTCTGTTATGTTCAAATTTAAATTCAAATTTGAACATTAAAACTCCTGTTCAAAAATCCTTAGATCCCATTCTGCAACTTCAAAACTCAAACTAAGATTTTTTGCCATCTTAGTTTTCCCTCTAGTATTTAACAAAAATAAGTCGACATTTTTCTGAGCACTTTGATTTTTCTGTTTTCATTGTGGTCTTATTTTCCCGTTGTTATTTTGCGACGATTAGATCCCGTATTTGACGAGGTTGCTGAGGAAGAAGGTGGAGAATGATTTGAAGACTTTGAAGACCAAGCCAATCCAGGCAAGCAGCCCTTTGACCATGATACACTTGTGTTCTTCGGAACCCGTTTGATTCCAAATGCATGATGATAAGAGTTATGGTGGTGACCTAGTTTAGAACCACCATGTGATGCATGCTTACTCATGATCTTGCTATGTGCTAGATGTCATGCAAATGGTTGGTAGTGATGCTTAGTGATGCATGTATTCCATGAAACCTTTGTGGTTGCATTCTTTTCGAAAACCCCATCGGGTGCCACTTATGCCCGGGGGAGAAAGATGAGATGGGTAACCACTTGATGACGAAGTGGTGTACCAAGACAAGTGTGTGTGATGGTTTTCAAACGGATTGGTTTAAGTTGCGACCGTTATTCCAACCCTACATGTGCAACCACTCTACCCCTTATGGGACGGGGCATTATTAATTACTTAGGCTGATACTAGCATGGTGCCCGCATTGCTAGTGATGCGAAGACTTGAGGTCTTTCCCGGGACGGGGTCGTGCTTGGATAGACGACCATGACTGTTTTTACAGGGCACCGGACACACCGTTGGTCCCCTCGGGTACGCGTGACATTGAAATTGGGGCATGTCCCATGATCTATTGTTTGTACTCAAGGGCCGTGTACCAACGAGTGGACCCTATGTTAGTGTCGTCTAAGGAAAGATAATGACCGGGTGCTTCCCCCGAGTACTTGAGGTACTGCGGGATCGTGGGTGACACGAAAGCTTCCCGGATCTTGTGGGTAAAGTGCGCAACCTCTGCGGAGTGTAAAACTATTCGAATAGCCGTGTCCACGGTCAAGGACAGTTGGGTAACCGCTCTTGGGCTACGTCCAATGTTTGCGAAACCTCGTGTGTGTGTATGTTGAGTCAAGGTGGTGACTTGACTCGTTGAGTTGAATCCTATTCATGTTGATATCGGTAACCTGTCTTCGAGGTTACGAGAATTTATTGATGCATATACTTGATGGTAGAATATTTATTCTAGCTTGTTGCTAGATTGCTCATTGTTGTTCAATTGCATTGTTACTTTGATCCAAATCATGGGTTGCTTGCGAGTACATTCAAAGTACTCATTGGCTTGCCACTGGTTATTTAATTGGCCAGGCATGGAGGAACAGGAATATGAAGAAGAGTTCTATGGAGACGAACATGCGAACTAGGACGCTATCCCAGTCAGAATGCCTGTAGGGTTAAGGCAGATGACATGGGTTCTACTTATCATCGAAGACTTCCGCTATTTGAGTTATTTGCTATTCAGCCCGTGAGGCTTTATCTATGTAAGACTTGGCCATAATGGCCTTAATTTGTGTAAGACGGTATGTATGGATGTAAGACTCTTGTTATTCAGCTTATGTGTGTTCAGTGAGCATTGATCTCTGGGATCACTGTACACGTGCATTCGGTGATCTCGACTTCTAAGTCGGGGTCCCCACAGATGTTCTATCTCTTCTACTCTCAAAAATTCACTAATTTCTTTGTAGGATCACGTGAGTATTGTTTGGATTGTTCCGATATCTTTGTGATGAGAACATTGTTCTCGATGCCTCCTGTCATTTAGGGGTTGTGGCAGTGTCCCGGGGAGTTGAGCTCCGAGGTGTTGTCGTCACAAATGTATCGCAGCGGTTCTAGAATACTTAAGACGGCCGACATCGAAAACTCTTCTATGCGGTTAGTTGTTAGATAACCCCGACATCACCCAGTACTGGGGAGGTAGTTCGGGAGTATTGCCACAGCTTGTATAGCAGATGCATTTCGAAGGTCCGAGGTAAACAGTTTCCGAAAATGACTGGTTATGTGTTGAAGGATGGATAGAGCTGGATGTAGGATTAGAGTTGAGTGCGCGGTGCTTCCCCTGTATTCCCAACACTCGATTGCATAACCGGAAACCTTTGGAAATTAATATGTGGGTTCTTCTAGTAGCTCGTAGGCATTCTTCCCACGAGTGCATGATATGGAGTTCGGGGTTCAACATTGAGTGAAGAGGTTTTATGGGCGTTGTTCCAATTGGTAGTTGCATCTTAAAGGGTCCTTGGCTATGCTGATCCGGGGATTGGAAAACCCTTTTGTAACACGTTCCATGAGCTTTCAGCATGAACATGTGGGACGAAGCTTCTATCATGTATTTGTTATATCTGCTCCTTGTTGTTTTATTTACCTTTTGTTATCCCAAGTGGCTTCTCGAGAAGATTGTTGTATCATTAGACTGTGGAATACATTCGTTCATTTTGTTCGAATGTTCTTGTGAAGACTTATGTTGCAATTTCTAGCCATTGATTCAGCTTATATATTTTGAATCCATGGCTAATAGTTGTCATCTCATTCAGGATGGCTCCTAAGAAGGTTCCCAATGCTAACCCCGAGGGTGAAGAAGAGCGTGTTCCTGAACGTCCTCCTTCCCCTCCTCCTCCGTCTGAGGCCTGGAGAGCAATTATGCAAGCGGCCAACCAGAACACCCAGATGCTTATGCAAATGATGCAGAACTTTCAAGCCAACCAAGCAAATCAAGGTGGTCATGGGAACCAAGGCCAAGGCAATCTGTTCAATCAACCTCACTTTGCAACCCTCAACAATTCCTGGCAAACCAACCGAAGTCGTTCAGTTACTGTGTGGATCCGCTAGATGCTGAAGACTGGATAACAGACATCAAAAAGCACTTTGAATGCAGTAACGTGAGACCTGAGGATTATGTCAAGTTTGCCACTTTCCAACTCAAAGATCGAGCTTCTGATTGGTGGCAACGGTACAAAGATTCCAGAGGTGGATGTGAGATCTCGTGGACTGACTTCTGCAAAGATTTCCACTCTCACCACATTCCAACCAGTGTCATTCAAGGCATGCGTGAGCAATTCCGCAACCTGAAGCAATGCACCATGTCCTTCTATCAATACAATGTCAAGTTCCAGAATCTCGCTCGCTATACCAAGCAAGACATCCCAGATGCCAAGAGCAAGATTTACCAGTTTCGTGGTGGTCTGAAAGATGAACTCCAACTAGCTCTCACCTTGTTCGAGCTGGATGAATTTGACCAATTCTACAATATGGCTCTTAAGCAAGAGGCAGCCCAGCTCAAGATTCAAGATTCCAAAAAGAGGATCAGAGATGTTGTTCACTCCTCCTCTTCTTCCCAAGTGGTTGCCAAGCAGCAAAAGTTTTGGCTACCGCCTCCTCCAGTGATCCATCCTCCAAGCAACAATAAGCACTCAGGTGGCCGTGGTTTCTCCCACCCACCCAACCCAAGCAATCAGTCCAAGCATCCGTTTCAAGCTTCAAGATCAAGTGGGCCTTATCACTGGCCTCTCTCAGGAGTGATTTGCAACAAGTGTGGCCAGAAGGGTCACTACGCAAACAAGTGTCCCAACCCAAGGCGCCTTCCGCCTCCTCCACCTATCAGCACTGCAATTGTCAAGCACAATCCCAAGGCAGCAAGAATGAATCTGATGAATGCAGCTCAAGCAGAGAATTCTTCTGATGTGATATTGGGTAACCTCTAAGTTAACTCTGTTCCTACAAAAGTTTTATTTGATTCAGGTGCATCGCATTGCTTCATCTCAAAACCTTTCTTGTCCAAGCATGAGTTGCCTACAGAAATTTTGCAAAATCCTTTTCGTGTGGTTTCTCCGGGAATGTGGATGAGCTCTCATATTGTAGCTCCTAACATTTCTATCAAGATTGGCAATTGCAAATTTCTGGCTTCTCCTATTGCTCTCGGTAATTCGGACATTGATCTTATTCTTGGGATGGATTGGCTCTCCAAGCATGACGCAAACATTTATTGTGCAAATAAGGAAGTCAAGCTTACTCATCCTGACGGAGACGTGATTATCTTCGCCTCTCGAGATAACACAATCAGGCT
This sequence comes from Secale cereale, assembly GCA_902687465.1. Taxonomy (NCBI): domain Eukaryota; kingdom Viridiplantae; phylum Streptophyta; class Magnoliopsida; order Poales; family Poaceae; genus Secale; species Secale cereale. The sequence goes on from LR738714.1 coordinate 289,089,927, forward strand.
ATTCTCTCTCAATGACAAGGGCGAGATTAATGCCATTTCTCAGATTCCGATGGTCAATGAATATGAAGATGTGTTCCCTGAAGAGCTTCCAGGCATGCCTCCACATCGTCAAGTTGAATTCGTCATTGAACTCAAACCGGGTACCGAGCCAGCATGTCGGTGTCCGTACAAGCTTTCCCCTAATGAGTTGAAGGAGCTGAAGAAACAACTCGATGAGCAAGAGTGTATGGGTCTAATCAGGCCTAGTACTTCTCCTTGGGGCTGTGGTGTTCTATTTGTCAAAAACAAGGATGGCACGGAACGCCTTTGCGTTGATTACCGACCATTGAACAAGAAGACAATAAAGAACAAGTATCCGCTCCCCAATATCAATGAATTGTTCGAGCAGCTCAAAGGAGCAAAGGTGTTCTCGAAGCTCGATCTTCGGATGGGTTACCATCAGATTTGTATCCGTGAAGAGGATATTCACAAGACCGCATTCAGAACAAGCTATGGCTCCTACAAATACACGGTCATGTCTTTTGGCCTCGCAAATGCTCCATCCACCTTCTCAAGGATGATGCACTTCATATTCAACCCCTACATCAATGAATTTGTTCTCGTCTATCTGGATGATATCTTGGTATTCTCCAAGAATGAAGAAGACCATGCCAAGCACCTCCGTTTGGTCCTGGACAGACTCCGTGAACACAAGTTCTGTGCGAAGTTCTCCAAATGTGAATTTTGGCTGGATAAAGTCTTATATCTTGGCCATATTATCTCTACCGAGGGCATTTCTGTGAACCCCGAGAAAGTTGAAGCTATTGTCAACTGGGAACCCCCGCAGAATGTCAAGCAACTCTGAAGCTTCCTTGGTCTCGCTAGCTATTGCAGAAGGTTCGTTGAGATCTTCTCCAAGATTGCCAAGCCTCTTTCCAACCTTTCGCAGAAGAATGTCAAGTACTCCTGGACTCCTGATTGTGATGTGGCATTCAAAACACTCAAAGAGAAGCTCATTTCTACTCCGGTTCTTACTCCTCCGGATGAGTCCAAGCCCTATGAAGTCTTTTGTGATGCTTCATTGCAAGGTCTTGGCGGTGTTCTCATGCAAGACAAGAAGATTGTGGCATACACTTCTCATCAGTTGAAACCAAATGAGAAGAATTGCCCCACACATGATCTCGAGCTAGAATCAGCTGTACATGCCTTGATCACATGGAGACACCTATTGTTGGGCAGAAAAGTGGACATCTTCACCGATCACAAGAGCTTGAAGTACATCTTCACACAGCCAAACCTTAACCTTCGCCAGACTCGTTGGGTTGAGATGATTCAAGAGTATGATCCAAGCATTGAGTATACTCCTGACAAGGCCAATGTTATTGCAGATGCCTTGAGCAGAAAGGCATATTGCAATAGTCTCCTTCTCCAACCGTTCCAGCCTAAACTTTGTGAATCATTCAGAAAGCTCAACCTCCAAGTTGTTCCGCAAGGCTTTCTTGCAAACGTTCAAGTTGCTCCTACCTTGGAAGATCAGATCCGTGAGGCCCAGCTCAGTGATGCTATGGTGCAGAAAGTGAAACATGGTATTGCTAAGGGTACTCCCAAATACAAGTGCTATCGCGTTGATAAGAAAGACACCTTGTTCTTTGAGGACAAAATTGTGGTTCCCAAGGGTGATCTCAGGAAGCTCATAATGAATGAAGCACATGACTCCCTCCTCTCGATTCATCCCGGAAGTTCCAAGATGTACCAAGACCTCAGGCAATCATACTGGTGGACTCGCATGAAAATGGAGATTGCCCAATTCGTGAATGAATGTGATGTCTGTAGAAGAGTGAAGGCAGAGCATCAACGTCCAGCCGGTCTCCTTCAACCACTACCTATTCCCGAGTGGAAATTCGGCCACATTGAAATGGATTTCGTCACTGGGTTTCCTAAGTCCAAGAAGGGGAATGATGTTATCTTTGTAGTGATTGACAAACTAACTAAAGTAGCTAATTTCCTTCCAGTCAAAGAATCCATCAACGCAACTCAGCTGGCAGAGCCGTACACATCCAGAATTGTTTCTTTGCATGGCACTGGCAGAGCTGTACACATCCAGAATTGTTTCTTTGCATGGCATTCCTCAAGTCATCTCCTCAGACCGTGGAAGTTTGTTCACATCCAAGTTCTGGGACTCCTTTCAGTCAGCCATGGGCACAAAAATTCGCTTCGGCACTGCGTTTCACCCTCACACTAGTGGTCAAGTCGAAAGAGTGAACCAGATCCTCGAAGACATGCTGAGAGCTTGTGTCATCTCTTTCGGTATGAAGTGGGAAGATTGTCTCTCGTTTGCCGAATTCTCATACAACAACAACTTCCAAGCAAGTGCCGACAAAGCTCCTTTTGAAATCCTCTATGGCAGAAAGTGACGTACCCTGCTCAACTGGTTCGAGACTAGTCTACGTCAAATTCTTGGCAATAGTTTGATCTCAGAAGCCGAAGAAATGTGCAAAGTCATACGTAAGAATCTCAAGGCCGCGCAATCGCGTAAAAAGAGCTACTATGACGGCAAGCACCGTGACTTGGCTTTAGACATTGGAGATCATGTCTATCTCCGTGTTATCCTATGAAAGGAACCCAAAGATTTGGTATCAAAGGAAAGCTTGCTCCGAGATACATGGGCCCTTTCAAGATTCTTGGCAAAAGAGGCGATCTAGCCTACCAACTCGAGCTTCCCTCCAACTTTGCAAATGTTCATGATATGTTTCACGTGTCTCAACTCCGCAAGTGCTTCAAGACACCTGAACGCACCATTCCGTTCGAGGAGATTGATCTTCAACAAGACTTGTCTTATCGTGAGCACCCTGTTGCTATTCTTGAAGAAACTGAGTGCAAAACCCGCAATAAGTCCATCAAGTTCTTGAAAGTTAAGTGGTCACACCATACCGACCGAGAAGCTACATGGGAACGAGAAGATCACCTTCGTTCTGAGTATCCCTCCTTCTTCCAGTCCTTGATCTCGAGACGAGGTCTTTTTGTAGTGTAGGAGAGTTTGTAACACCCCATATGTGATACTTTCCATTTATGGGAATATATGAAACATTGACTTCATCAATTCCATTCTGGGCTCTTCTTTCATTTCGGGTTTCTTCATTTTGCGTGTGCGTGTGTGCATTTCATCCATGTCATGTTACCATGTGCATTGCATTGCATTCGTGTTGCCACTTGCACCCGTTCCCGCTCGCCTCTTCCCGTTGTCCGTTTCGAGTTCTGACACTCACACACGTGTCCGTGGCACCCCCGAGTCCTTCTTTCATTTGTGGCCGTGTAACGTTCTCGGAATGAGGTGAGACTTGTCGTGCGTTGTTGTTTTAGTATGTGTAGGCCGCTTGTCAAGTTTCATCACGTTTGGAGGTCGTTTGATACTCCAACGATTAACCTAGTGGGCTAAAAGCTCCTCTTCCTTTTGGCCCAAGACCCCCTCCACAACAGCCCACTAACCCAGCACAACCACTCCCATCCTCTCGGTCGTCGGATCGTGATCGTGTGGGCAAAAACCGCTCCCCATTTGGACCTTCCTAGCTCCCAGAATCTATAAATATGCATCTCTCCCCTGGATTTCGGGCAAACCCTAGTCCCGCAGCTGCTCCACGCCACCGGACATGTCCGGACCGCGCCGGACGCATCCAGTCGCCTCCCCGCGCCCAATCCGGAGCCGCCACGTGGCAGCAGCCGCCGGATGCCGCTTCCTTCCGCGCGGGCCCGCCCAGCCCGTCCCCGTCCCCCCGGCCCATGAGCCTCCGCCTCCGCCCGAGCGTCCCAGCCGCCGCGGCCCTTCGCCGCCGGCGCCGCGGGCCGCCTCGCCGTCGCCGTCCGCCTCGCCGCCGTCGCCGGCCGCCTCGCCGCCTCGACCGCGCCGCCTCGCCGCCGACCCGACGGTCGCCCCGCCGCCGCCACTTCCGCCGCCGGCGCCGCCGCGCCCCGGCACCGCCGCCCGCCGGCCGACCACCGCCACCGCCGCATCCCGCCGGCCGCCGCCGTCTCCGGCCGCACCACCACCGCCTCCACCTTCTTCTTCCTCGACTCCGGCGAGGGTCCAGCCGGATCTGAGAGGTTGGACCAGATCCACCCGTTCCCCGTATCAAACGCCTCGCCCCGATCCGCTCCGTCTCGTCCCGAATATCCTCATCCCGAGTTGACTTTCTTGGAGGTATGAAATTCCACTAAGTCCCTAGTTTCCGTAAATATGTTGCCCTCTTTGACATGCAATAACTTCGTGCTCGTAGATCCGTTTTGAGCGTGTAATAAATCAAAATGTTCGTTGAGATGTGCTCTTCATTTTGTTCCACTGTGGCATGCTTGTTTGAGTTCATCTAGATGCCCTAATCATCGTTCCAAGAGTGCTAAATGTTTAAAACTGCTGTTATCTGTAATTTTGTTGCATGCTTGTGGTGTTGATAACTTTGTGCATGTTGGTCCAAATGGAGCATATGATATGTCAAAATGTTCATTGTGAAGTGCTCTACATGATGGTTGCTATAGCATTCATGTTAGGTGTCATATTGCCATGTTAATCTCTGTTGCAAAAGTGCATGTGGCTGTTAAGTGCTAGAACTTATTGTGAGATGCTGTTTTGACTTGCTCATTGCTATTGATGTGTTTGTCTTCATGCCACATGTAAATATGTTTTAGAAGCACAATCATATGGTCTTTGTTGTGGTGTAATCCACTTTCCATGATATGCCTTGAGGTGACTTAAACAAGCTTGTAAACATTCCATGCCAATGTTGCTGTTTTATACTTAGTGAAAAAACTGCTAAGTCTGGAATCTGTTAAACCTGATGCCATGTTTGCTTGATGCCTCACTCAAATCCATGCATGTTTTAGTATGTCAAATGTTCATTCCTTGTTGTCCATGTTATGCTCTATCCATTCATTCCCTTATTTGCATATATGGCCTGCTGTAGCTTATTTATTTCTTGCTCTCAAGTTGCTATAAATTTACCTGTCAGGTTTTTATCAGCATGATCAATTTGGTGAAGCTTGTTGTTATTGATCCATGCCTCCTATGGAGTTGCTCCAATGGAGTTGTTTGATGTATGCTATGTCTATTACATGTCCATGATCTTTATATACTTAGTAGAGTTGATATGCTTGTTGTTTTGTGCCTCCGAAGGTAGCATCGTGATGATGTTTTTGCCTTCCCAGATTTTGACTGATTCTGGATAAATTTATTGCAACTTGCCATGCTTGGTTTATTGTGTTCCAGTAGGTTTCTGGGTGTGTTCTAAGTTCATGCTTGTTAAGTATCATGTCTATTTCACATCCATGCCCTTTGTCTCCATGTTTGAGTGTTGTAGCATAATTATTTCTTGCTCCAAAGATGCCATGTTGCTGTAAACTGCAGTTTTGCGTGAATATTGTTTTGCTTGCCATTTGCAAACCGTGCGTCCGTTTCCGGTGATCTTTATATCGATTTCAACCGAAATCTTCCCTCTATCCAGTGGCCTGCTTGGTTTTCCAAGATGAGGCATCCTCCAACATCATATCCTTAGGCTCAAGTGCTACCACATGCATACACACATCATACTTGCATCAAGTTGTTTGTGCATTGCACCGTGTTTGATGTTGTGCCGTGTTGTATTATTGTGTTGAGTAGAGCCGCGAGCCGATTCGGAGTATGAGGTTCCTACCGAGGCTAAGTTTGAGGAGCAAGGTTACGATCCCTCAGTGGAATCAACAGGCAAGATGACCTTACCCAGATATCACTACTATCTTTGCCTATGCTAGATGACTTGCTCTTTAGATATTGCCTCGATGCCTATGTCTGTTTTTCAGCCTCCTATTGTTGCCATGAAACTCTCTAACCACCCACCTAGCAAACCGTTGTTTGGCTACGTAAGCATCGCTCAGCCCCTCTTATAGCGTTGTTAGTTGGAGGTGAAGACTTGAAGATTCTTGCTTCATGTTGAATTTATTGTTGGGATATCACAATATATATATATATATATATATATATATATATATATATATATATATATATATATATATATATATATATATATATATATATATATATATATATATATATATAAACTGTTAACTAAATCATCTATATATTGGTAATGGGTGGAAGGCTAAGCCTCTTGCTTGGTGTTTTGTTCCACTCATGCCACCCTAGGAACCGTTAAACCGGTGTGATGTTCCTTGATTATGCGTTCCTAACACGGTTGGGGTTATGGGACCCCCTCGATAACCCGCTTAGCGCTAAAGCTTTTCCAGCGAGGCCCGACATTGGTACTCCATTTGCCTAACAACTAAAACTTGCATAGGGACTAGCTATCCCAAGGACTTAATTAACAACCCCGGGCTAGTGCTCCACAGGAGTGTTGGTCCAACCTAGAGCAGCTTGCAGCGCCGCCCCTTGGCAACTTGGGGTATTTGGATGCTGTAACCATAGCTCATCCGGTCGTGGCCTGAGACGAGATACGCGCGGATACTATCAGGGTGTCGGCACGCCGGGAGCTCTTGCTGGATTAGTTTTACCTATGTCGGAATATCTTGAGCACGGGATTCCGAAAATACTCGGGTCTTCCCACCTTGGAGTTGCGACTCCGCAGATCGTGAGCTTGTGATGGGCTAAATTGGGACACCCCTGCAGGGTTTGATCTTTCGAAAGCCGTGCCCGCGATTATGTGGAAGATGGGAATTTGTTAATATCCAGTTGTAGATAACTTGACACCATGTTCATAATACACTACCTGCATGAGTAACCGTGACGGTCTCTTTCCGAAGGGTTTCGGGAAGTGAACAAGGTGGGGTTATGTTTGGCCGTGAGTAGTTAGGATCACTTTGTCGATCGTTGGCACTTGTTTCTCTCCTCGCTCTAAACCCGTAAGTTAGTGCCAGTGCTGCTGCAACCTTGTTTTTAAGCCTTATCCACACCTAAGGCTTTGATAGTATTGCTACCCGGGTTCGGGATTGCTGAGTCCTCCATGGCTCACAGATTCTACACAACACCAGATGCACGTAGCGATGAGAACTACACAGGTGGTGGTTCAGAGCTGCATTGGGAGTTTGATGAAGAGCGTGGGCGATACTACGTGTCTTACCCCGAGGATCAGTAGGGCTCTTACTAGGATGATCGGGACCTTGTGTTGCTTTATTTATGGTATCTTTCATTTGGATCGACGTCTATAGTCGGACTCTGATGTTATTCAGATGATGCATGTGAATGTATTACATTGTGTGACGTGGCGAGTGTAAGCCAACTACTCTTTTTCATCTTCATCCCCTCTTTTACATGAGTTGTGCAAACATACCATACTTGAGATCATTCTAGTATGTGATTATGCCTTTAAGTCGTGCCTCGACACGTGGGAGGCATAGTCACATATTGGGCATTACACGTTAGTACAAAACCAAGCATTCAAGGGGTGATTCACCCAACAAGTGTGGTCATCAAGCATAGCATACGGTGTGACAAAGGATTGTGACATGGCATGTAAGCGCATAAATTGAACACAATCAAGGTCATCATGGAAACAAGCATGTAAATGTGAGGTAGAGATGCACATATGTGTGACAAGAAAATAAGCATCTACCTCAAGGTCATAGCAAGCATTCACAAATCTCTCGATGAAAGGTCTATAGTAGGCATAGGAATCATTCACAACACCAAAGGAAATGAAGTGTCTAAACACATGGGTCAAGTGCAAGAAAATCCAAGCATAACGTGCATATGGTGTAGTGAAGGTAGAATTGCACTCAACATAATAGGAAGATGAGTTTTTCATCATGTGTGAGGAAATCATGTCAAGCATGTAGCAATCAATGGGACATGGCATATGTGAACACCAAGCATATGATAGGGACAAGTAATACACACGTCGGATGCAACGCACAAGGCGTATATATCATGAAGCATGAAGATGTGAAAATGGCAAGTCGAAGCGAGATCTCTAATGTGTGTGCAATCAAGGGGTCCAAGATGACAAATAAGTCTCATGGTGCAAGCAACACAAGTAGTGTGATCCACAATATCCATGCTCAGGGTGTTGGGTGTCTCGAAAGAGGAATATATCACCTTAAAAGTGTGTCCTTGTGCGTCCTTCACAATGCTGAAGCACAAGAAAGTGCGGTGAAGAATTGTCGTGGTAGAAGGTAGTTCGCTCTCAAGAGCTCGAATGGTCAACTCACATGAAGTGGAAGTCAACACAAATTCCAAGTATCGTACACATGCACACAACAAGAGGAAGAACGTATGTGCATAGTAGATAAACACATCATCCATTATGATGGTTCTCTTCTCTTGCACATAACCATTAGGAGCAAAAGTGCATGAATAATATGATGCAACAATGGCTATAATCATGGCACTAGGCATATGGTGCAAAGAGGTAAGACAAGCATGATTCACAAGAATTATGTCAAAATCTCCAAATAAATGTGAGAATGCTATGGGGGCAATCTCATTAGCAAGAATAAAATCATTGTTGCACTCAATACAAGGAAAATCATCTAGCATGAGAGAGGCAACATGTGGAGACATATGACAACAAGTAATAGCAATCATGTGTAAAGCATGGAAATAGTGGCTATCAACCGCATGAAAAGAGCATGTATGAATCATGGGTGATGCACTACACGAAGCAAACATGGTAATCATGTCGTGCAAACTAGTGGCGTGAATATGCAACACACTAGAGAAAATCATGGCAATAATGACATGTGAGCAAATGTTGGATATAGGTAATGCACATGACATATCACAAGCACGAAAGAAAATCATGGCCAAGATATCATCATAAGCGTTTGGCACAAAGCAATCATGGCAATAACAAGCAATATCTCCACCAACCTTGCAAACACACATAGAAGTACTAGAATCATGGATCATTTGTAATGCAAAGCATGGGTCACAAATGCATGGCAAAGGCATCATAATGAGCATATCATGCAAAGTGAACATGGCAATATGGGCATAAAGCGATAAGTGGTAAATAACCCATAACCATGCGAGGGCCATGTAGAAGAATTGTGCGAAGTGTTTGCCGAAGAATAGCGGTGGGAAAGACAATCCACGATATCCCAAGTCATCGTTTCTCTCTAGAGCTCGTTTTGTCAACTCATGGGATTGTGAGGTTGACACGTATTCATGGGTACCTACACAAAAGAGACACAAACCAAAGGAAGTGTGTGTGTGGTAAATGTATCATGATGTGTATGTGCACGTGTGAGTTATGACAAGATAAGCATCGCTCAAAGAAATTTGATGCATGGTATAAGAACATGTCATCCATTATGAATGAATAGTTATTATCTATAGCATGATGTGGATGCAAATTGAGCATACAGGTATGTGTCACAACAATAGCATTTTCTTCATGGGGAGCGTATTGTGCACACAAACATGGGAATCATGCAATGGATGGGATGGATCAAAATCTCCCAATATGTATGAGGAAACTATGGGGTTCTCCTCATGAGCAATAGTGGAAGCATAATATGGAGAAGTGGAACAACATCAAAAACAAGGCATGTTCGAAGAGAGGTAATCATGGCATGGCATATGATGGATATGATGCAAAGGAAGCATGTCGATATCATCACAAGAAAAACAAATGCCAATAACCATGGGCTTGTCATCTATCCCATAAGAGCAAATTGGGTTTATCTTAATGGCATATGCATAGTCACTATGAAGAGATTGCAAATGTGACATATTGTTGATCTCATGCATAGCATATGACAAGTCAAGCGGATTGTCAAACATGATGTGACCGAGAGAATTATCACATGAAATCCTATGCAACATGGCATCACAACAAATAGACTCCATATGGCAATCATCAAACTCATCAAAAATGGGTAAATCATCGCATGGAGAAATCATACTAGCACGAACCATTGCAATAGGTGGATCAACATCATGCAAGCAATCAATGTCAACATAGTCCACTAGTGGGACGGGGGCATCACCTTCACCTACGTTACCTTTTTCATTCCACTCATGCGGTCTAGGTGAGGTGGGAAAGACCAAATGGTGGTCATCATCATCATCTTGATGGAACCATGTGGGGGGTGCATCATATTCCACCATGGCCATCGTCTTGTCGAAAGGAAGGATGAAGTCGTCGAGGATTGGTGCATCATCAAATGTGGGACCTAGCACCAAATGAGAAGACACAATAGAGGTCGAGGTCAAGTCATTAGTGTTGAAAGTGGCCTCACAAGCCATATCAACTATCTCACTCTCTCTATGCTCATTCACTACCTCAAAATAGGTGCACTCAAACTCACATTTGGTGGAGTCACTCATCTCACTCAAGCGGTGGGGGTTGTGGCTCTCCTCACATGAGAGTTTGGATAGCTCATCATATATGGGACTAGTGATGAAGTCACTCTCACTCTCAATATGGTGGCAAAAGTCACTCAAGTCATCATACGTCACCGTGGTCGATGGGAAAATCCCATGCTCAACCATCTCGTCAACGTTACCGTGGATGAAGGCCGAAGATGGCACATCATCACTCTCACCTCCAAAGATGGAAGCATCATCCTTGCTCACCACCTTGTCGCTCGCCTCCAAAGCTTGCTCCTTTAATGGCTCTGTATTAGTAGTCGTCGCCGCGTCGTCTTGAAAAAGAGTCAAAGTAGACTCGGCATCATCAATGCCACAGAGAGGGATGGCGATGACGTCGAACTTGGGAACATTGTCTTGGAGCTCGTTGGGCTTGGACATCGTTGTGGTATTAGCCTCATGCTCATCGTCTTGGAGTTGGGTCTTCGAGAAGTGAGCTTGCGGTAGCGAAACCTTGTCCTTCATGAGTTCTTGTTCCGCCTTGATGGCACCAATGTAGTTGTCGTCGAGGGACTTTTAGTTCTCGAGGAATATAGTCTTGGAGATGTCGTTGTTCAATCCCATCATGAAGTGGAACTTCACAGAAATCGGGTCGTCCACGCTGGCTCGTCGTAAGGCATTCTTCATCTCCTTGAAGTACTCATCGATGGACTTGGATCCTTGTATGGTGTTCTCCAAGTGGCGTAGAAGATGTTCCTTGTAGGTGGGAGGCATGAACTCTCGCCGCAAAGCTCTCTTCGTCTTGGGCCAACTCATGTCATAGTCCTCCGAAGGTGTATGAAGCCACCATGTCGACGCGTAGTCATGGAAGTTCCTTGTGGCGCACTTCACTTGATCTTCGTAGGGAACTTGAAGTAGCATGAGGTAGTCGTCCATCAAGCACTCCCACTCGAGATACTCCTCGGGTTCTTGAGTCCCATAGAAAGGAATAGCGTGGTCGTTGTCGAGGTTGTAGTAGCTCGTGGAAGTCGCGGACTTGACCTTGGGGAGCTTCTCCTGAGCATAAGCTTGAGGTGCGTGTGGGCGAAGATGTTGCATATCCAAAGGCGAAGATGCCTTGAAGTCGCTTGGCGAAGATGCCAAGGTAGATGGTGAAATAGTAGAGCGGTTGTTGGTGTTGAGCTATTGACTTTCACGTTCTTGTCGTTGATGGTGTTGATGCCGATGTGATCTTGCCGGAGATGGTTGCTCGGAAGGATGTGCACTTGAGTGTCTTCTCGAAAATGAGGGAGACCTCGTGCGGTTCTTGATGAGGGCTTTGAGCTCCTCCATTTGAGCACACACCTTGGCGTTGAAGAAGGGGTTCGTGGCATCGAACTCGTCGTTGTTGGTGCAGACCGGGGTGAAATGGTTTGCCTATCCATCACAAGACTGAAGTAGTGGTGAGTGGGATAAATAGAAGAACTAGGCCAATGTACCTTACCCGATGTTGAGAATGGATCAATTTTCACTCAATATGTATCAAGGAAATAGCACAATTGGTACAGATTCTTGTCAATTCTCACACCTACACAATAAAGCTTTTGGTTGAGCTTGGTGAGGACAGTGGCACAAAAATTTGATGCAAAATGTTAGAAAGAGTCAATAATATTGAAAGCGATTCACAAATTCACAAATGAAAAAAGTAGACCAATAGAAATATAGGTCGCACACGAAAACACACACATGGATAGATAAATGGGGTCCTGCAACCAAGGAATGAGCACAAAATGTGGAATCCATGAAAAACACTCGTGTTGCACAACTCAAGAGAGACGCTAGCACGATTGCTCTATAGGCGGATACGACACTTGTGCACAACCTATGAGATTGTAATATCCCAAAATTCTAAATTTTGGAATGTTATAATAAATAGATAGATTTGATTGTTGTTTGTTGTGCTGTGTGAAATTGAGTGAAATTAGAAACCTTTGAAAGATAAATGAGAGGGAATAAAATGACTTTCCCAAACTTTCACTTTGCTTTTTGATCTCCGAGGGAACTCAAATTCTTTTTCAACACAAAACCCTAGAGTGAAGATAATATGACTTCTTCCATTTATTTTAAATGATAAAGGGCTTTGAAAGGATTTTGAATTTTAATCTTGAGATATTTCGAATTCAGAAACTTTAAGCAACTCAATGATTTTCCCGAGAGAAGATAAAATGACTTCTTCAAAATATAGGAAATATGAGTTGGAAGTTCTTCTGAAATTTTCTGCAACTCAATTTCAAATATTGAGTTATTTGGGTTTTATTCAATTTATTTTTCTCCAAAAATAAATTACATGGAAAATAGCGTAACATGATTCCCTACAACAGAAAATTGGAGAGAAATAAATTTGAATTCTTTTGGTATTTTTAAAAAAATGATCTATATTGGATTTTATTGCAACAGTAGCACCTTTTAATTTATTAGAATTTGTGAGGATTTTATTTGACAGTAGAAAAATGTTCAGCTTGTAGAGAATCTTTTTCTGCAAATTTTGATATATAATACGCCTATAGTATATTATATATTATTTGCTTTTATTTTGTTTTTATATCTCTTTGTAAAAAAAATATTTCCCGACCGACCGAGCCGGCCCAGCAGCCCGCCAGGCCACGGCTCAGCCGGCCCAGCCAGCCGCCCTCCCCGCAGCCCGTTTCCCCGCGCGCGCGCCCGCAACAGGCAGCGGCCCAGCCCACCTGGCGGTCGTCTCCCTCCCCGAGTCGGAGTTCGACTCCCGCACGTCGCCGGACGGCGCCGTAGCTGCCACGGACTTCTCCACCGCCTCGCCCCAACCCTTTCCGCAAGCCAAACCCCTCTCCCTTTGTATACGGAGCACCCCGGCCCCGTTTTCCCCTCAACCCGAAGCCGCCGAGCCCTGAGCAGCGCCGCACGCCTCGCCGGAGTTTCCGCCGCCGTCGAGTTTCCTCGTCGTCGCCCCGCAGCTCCCCTACCACTGCAGCCACCACCCACCTCACCGCCGCGCCGCGCCGCTCCTCCCCAGCTATTCCGCCGCCGCCACCGTGCCCCGGAGCCGCCGCTCCGTTCGAGGCCGAAGCCATCGCCGCCGTCTCCCTCGCCTCCGGCGATCGCCGCGGTAATCACTGCCTCCCCTCCGTTCGATCTGGATCTGATGATCCAGATCGTTTCTATTTTTTTCGAAATGTTTTTTTATTTAGTGAACGTTCGTTAGATTAGATCCTCTAGCGAACGGTTTTCGTTCGTTAGCGCTCAGTTGCGAACGTTCGTTCTTTAGTTTTTTTCTTTTCTTTTTCTTTTTAATTTCGGCCAGGGACTTATCTATGAAGTTATTTTACAGTTTAGCCCCTAAACTTCATACGGCCATAACTTTTTGCTCGTTGGTCCAAATCCAATGAAACCAACGCCCACGTCTTCGTTACGAACCCCTCTTTCCAGTAATACAACTTAAACATGTTTTTGAAAATTTTAAAATTTGAATTCAACTAGTTTTAGATTCAAACTTGTTTTGATCATAACTTGAGTTTCGTAACTCCGTTTCAGTTGATTCTTTTTGCAAATCGAAGCTCTTGACCTAAACTTTCTGATAAGGCCAAATTCACATAATTTTGGTAATGTTGGAAATTGTTTTATGTTTCAAGAGTCATTCATTTTGTTTTCGAAGTTTTCCGAAGTGTTTATTCGTTCTGTCCGATCTTTCTGAGTGATTGCTTATGTGTGGTTACCATTGCTTGCTTACGGTAGGTTGACCGGAGTGTGACGAGTAGATCTATCACGAGTTCTGAGTGCGAATCTTCTACATCGTCAGTACAAGGCAAGTTCACACTTTGATCATATTTTTCCAATACCCAGTTTTCATTGCATTAGTTATATCCTCAAACACATTGCATGAGTAGGATCTATTAACTTGTGGGACTGGGAAGTAGTTTGAGGTAGAACCTATTACCTGCATTATTTTCAAACCCTTGGGAGTTACTTCTACGTTTGCTTAGGTTGCTATGCTATGCTCGTAGACGTGGTTTGGGTTTGAGTGAAATCCATGACAGATGTGAGTGTTAATTAATGGTTCAACTTAAGGTGGTAATTTAATACACATCTGGGTGGATTGGTTGGGGCACCCTGCGGATGGACCAGTGGATTGCCCGGACACCTGGGGTTGCCAGTGTTGTCCTAGGAAATCCCGAGGTTTCCGTGTGATTGTCCTATTGGAATGCCACCCAGGCTCAAAGGGATCATATAATATTTTCATGCCTAGAAACTTCCATGTGCAGCCACATGCCAATATGGGCTCTGGCATAGTATGAGTAAGTTGTGTGAGCTCTTTCAGTGGTGGACTAGCAGATGTAGCGGATGTAGGTGTACCGGTCCACCCAGGGTAAAGAGTAAATGCTTCTGAAAGACTGTGTCTCGGCCATCCGTTTCTCAAACACCATGCAGTGCGAGAAACCAAACGGAGGCGATCGAGTCTTGTGGGGAAAGTGCACAAACCTCTACAGAGTGTACAAACTATTCATGAGTAGCCGTGTCCCCGGTTATGGACATCTTTGAGTTTCTAGAAGTGGATTATTTGTTGATCTCATCACTCTATAATTTAATTTGTTGGGTTAATGATGACTTTAATTTGGGATTGAGATGGGGGTACCATTCTCAATTGTTCATGATTTAAATTTAACAAAGTAGTTAAATAAAATGCATTCTTTTGTGGTAGGGAAAAATCAGCTTTATGCAAAAACAGCCTTACAGCCTCCACCAGCCAAATATGCATGTAGTTGTAGGCCTTGTGCATCATTCTCATTACAGTGTGAAATTGCTAGTACATTCAATGTACTGACCTACATGGCTGCAACGTCTCATGTTGTAGGAATTATTCGACAAGTAAGTGTTACGTTAGGGTTGCGCTGTCTACACTCAACTTTGCCGTTGGTGTTGATGGGAATCCACAACCTTTGTTGCTTCCGCTATGATCGATTGAGGTAATAGTATTTACGTTACTTAATACATGTGATTTAGCTCTGTTATAAATCCTCAAGTACTGTGTGTGTCAGCATACCGATCCAGGGATGACACAGAACACAGAGACTTGGATCCATTCGGATTGTGGTCGCTACAGAGATGCAAAATGTATCAACTTTCTATCCCAAGTAAGCTATTTATGTATGATGATCCAAGATGATCGGATACGATATCATATGATGCGATGCTATGGCTCTTGCTTACAAGATTTTTTGTCTTTCTTTTTTTGCTTAAAAGCTTATTCTTTTTTTGTATGGCCACGATGCGAAATGCACAAACCAAGAGAGCAATTGTGTGTATGCGGGAACAATCTTGTGACACAAGGGATGATATGATGATACCAATATGATATGGTATGTCGGCAATCGAAACGTGAATCGATGAACACTAATGTGCACAAGTAACGTTGCCGGCAATACTCAAAGGCTAGTCTCGATAGGCAAGGGACGCAAAATGGGCTACGGGTTTACAATGCAATGGCAAAGGGGATATACAAAGATGTCGTCAAGGTTACCATCCGTTGATGATGATGAGAAGCGGTTCTCTTGATGTAGAACCGTTCCTAATTAGCCGAAACACCTTAGGAAACGGAAAAACCACAACTCAAAATCTCAAGGACAAATGTCAAAATGGTGGTAGAGGGAATGTGGTTGCGGAACAGGATGGTTGGCTATATACGTTGTCAGAGTTGAAGTGACCGTCCCTAAGTAGCCGAAACACCTTAGGAGACACAAGCCATAACTCAAACAAGCTCGAACAAAATTGGGATAATTTGGGTTGGTAATGTATAGTGGACTAGTCTATGTAGAAGTGGTGATGGTGGTTGATGAAGAAATAATTGTCCCTAAGTAGCCTAAACACCTTAGGAGACTCAAATCACTACTCAAGCAACCACAATGATATGGTGGACAAAATGGGTTAGGTTGCGGAAGTTTATGGTGGCTATGCGGATGATATGGTGGATGGCCTAGGCAAACTTGCCAAATTTTCGAAACTTTGCTGGTGTCAAAATATTATGGTAGTATTTTTGTGGTATGGGGGATGTCAAGAGCTTCAAAATGAGCTAAAGAACGTCAAAAATGGACTCTGAATGAATTAGTTATGCACAAAATGGTGAAACGGGAAAGGCTGAATTCCCAGGGTCCGGACATCCGAGGTTATGTCCGGAAATCCGGGGTCTGTGTACAGAAACTTGACCGGTTTTGAGCTCCAGGAGCCGAATGTCCATCCGGGGACCCGAATGTCCGGTCCGATGGCCCGGATGTCCGGCCGGTGGCCCGAATGTCCGGCCCGACGATTCCAGATCGGGATTGGGACTTCAAAACTCGATTTGGGGCGAAAATTGATGATTTCGGTGGCAAAATTGGGGAGATATCA
This sequence comes from Secale cereale, assembly GCA_902687465.1. Classification (NCBI taxonomy): domain Eukaryota; kingdom Viridiplantae; phylum Streptophyta; class Magnoliopsida; order Poales; family Poaceae; genus Secale; species Secale cereale. The sequence continues at coordinate 289,106,590 of LR738714.1, forward strand.
GGGATGAAAAGTGGGGAAACTTTGGGGAAAGCTAGATCCACTAGTAACCAAGCAAATCCATGGATCAAAATCAACAAAACATCATCAAACCAACAAATCACAAAAAAAATTGGGGCTCTTTTTTGTGGGTAAGTTTCGAATTTAGGACAAAATCAAACAAAACAAGGCTAGAAAACGGTGGGGAGCCTCCAAATTCGTGAGAAACCTTGGCTCATGATACCATATAATGCGGGGCTAACCCGATCTAGGCCAATCTTTCACGAATGGAGGGATCGGTAGGATGAACACGAGGGGAAATCACGAGGGGAAACGAGAGAAAACACTCAAATCAAGAAGAAACAGTCAAACATGTGCTAGATCCTCAATACAACGAGATACACGGTCCAAATCGAACGAAGGAAAGATACAAGGTAGATAGTTCATCTTCGTGAGGAGGTCTTCAATCCGCGAGGGATGGTCCCCTTAGGGGTCTTTAATCCGTTGTGGATCTTCTCCGTAGAGGCCGCGATCTCTCTCATGGAGTAGAACCACCATGGATGAGAAATGCTCTAGGTCTCAAATGAGCTAACACAAAGCTAGCCCTAACTAGGAGGTGGGGGAGGAGTATATATAGTCTTACTCACGAAGGGGTAAGTGGGAGAGGATACATGGGCCTTTGGCCCGACTCTGCGCGCAGGCAGGCGCCGGATGTCCGGGCTGGGGGTCGGATGTCCGGGGCACGATCCGGATGTCCGGCCTGGCGGTGGCCATTCTTCGGGTACCTTCTATTGCCCTTGCCATATTTCTGGGGCGATGATAGATGTCCGGCCGTTGCTGAAGCACCCGATGTCCGGGCTGGCCGTCGGATGTCCAGCCGCTAAAGCGCCATCAGCTCCGTCTTCTTCCGTCTTCGCTTCCAGGCTTCCCTCGCGGGTGGTGTAGTTGTTCCTTGGCGCTTGCACTCCTTCTCATCGTCCGTGAAGCTCCGACAATACCTATGCATGCACACGAGTTGAGTGTCAAGTAGTATACCATCCTCGAAGGGGTCAAGTGGACACGTGTAAAGGAGATGATTCACCTTTATGTATGTGAAGTAGATGTCGCACGTGTCACTTGCCAAATGGACTCTTGACATGGTGATGTCCGTAGGATGCTCCGCATCAAGTTGCTAGCTCATGGGACCAAGTACTTGCTAACTGCGTGATGCAAACATTGCTTCATTTTAGGTGAACTGTATAAAAAGGTCCCATCAATTGAATCCTCCATGTTGGTGACAGGTGTCATCCCTTCTACGATGGCGTTCAGTACATATACGGTTCCCATCACAAAGTATGTTCCTTTTTGGTCTGACTCTTTGGCAAAGAGCCTGCATGTTGACTCTGCTCTTGTGCTACTGTTTTGGCACTACCATGATCAACCATTAATGTTATTATTTTGCACCTTAATCTAGTGGCACTATTAATTTTTGGCAATGTTTTGGCACCGCTAGTGCCACTGGTTTTTTTATATTAAAAGAGGGTTTCCCTCCTATTTCATTAAAGAAACCCAACCATATAGAACCATTATCCGACAACATGTCAGTGTAACCAGGCAGTTATGCAACTAGTACTAGAATGGACTAAGTACTAGCAGGAGACAAGTTTGCTACATAAGCTAGGAAGGTAGGGGATGGAGCACCAGCTCGACCAAGTTTGCATTACAACCCAAATGATACCACAGAAACATCAGGGGGGAAGATATGGACTGAAAGACCCAGCTTTTACATCCCAGTCTAAGCATCCCCGGTCTCCATCCTTGCGACTGACGGTACACCTCGCTTGCCACCTGCTCGACCCTAGTTCCACTGATATAATGAAGTAATAATATAGTTAAAATAGAGCGAGTGTCCTCTCTATCATTTTATTTCCAATGTAGATAAAGAAAGTGCTTCTCTTTGTTTGTATATGTTTCATCAACTAGTCCCATTGTTAATGTTTAAGTGTTTCTGCAAACTGGGCTGCTTAATTTTAGTTGATCTGCACAAAAATAGAAATTGGAATGTCTCAAGGCCCCTCCTTGTACTACTGATGTTCATCACTGGTAGAAGGTGTATCGGGGAGAATTGGGCCAATTTTCAGTATCAGGCCTACCGTATGAGGCGTTGCAGTGCCCATCTCGACCTCGCACCATGGCATAGTGTGATAATATTGCAATATCCTCCCATTAAAAAATGAAGTTTCTTCTATTTATTAGTGTATGTTTCATGAACTAGTGCCACGATAATGTAATCACGCTTTTCATTATCTGTGCAAACAGGGTTATCCAGCTGCATTTTGGTGGAACTGCATAAATGTACAGATGGAACCGACATATATGCAGAGTGCAAGGTGCAAACTAAAAATTACCGACACCACCATCATTTGGAACCGTCGCCAAGTGAGTGTGGGAAATAGGGGGGTCCTTCCCACACGACCCAGAAACCGTCGGGGATAGGGAGCCTTGATGCATATAGTTGTCCCTATATAACTATTTCCGATATCTCGAATATCCCAAACGCTTCATCCTTGCTACTCGTTTGTGCTCGCATTTTCATCGCAATCGTCGTTTTGTGGTTTTACCTAAATCTAGGCCTATTACAGGCACGACAGTTTTCCAGCTAGATTCCAGGCACGTCAGTTTTCCAGGCAGATTCCATGCACGGGAGTTTTACGATGCCTAGCACATCACAAACAGTTCATGATTATAAACCGTGTACGATGGGTAGACAATCACACACATTTAGTTTTCCCGCATAGTATGTGATAGTGTCTGACATCACACACGCTTTCCGAACGGCAACTGTGTGCATGCTTGCACACGTTTCCTCTCTGTGAACCATCTCAGATTATGGTGTATATTGCAAACGTTTGTGTTTTACCAACCGTGTGTGCCGTAATGACTTGCACAATGTAATTTCGCCCTAATTTAATTGCTGCTATTTAAAATTGTACCTAATTTAAATTCGAAAGTAGGCTATAGCTTTATTCATATCCATCAGGTTCAAACAACCAATGCATTATTCGATTCACAGGTACATATGTTTAAGAATTACATAAGCACCAAATAAAGAATGATGTACCAGGGTTCTATACTTGTACTATTACAAATGGTAAAGAAAGAGGCGACCTACATTCCAGTTGCTGAAGAGGGTGAAGGGGAATGGCCCTATTGTGCTCTCCTGGATGCAGAAGGCATGCATGACTTTAGTCCAACCCCTTTTGATGGTCGGCCGCCAATCATGTAGTTTGAGAGGTAATCTTGAGTAAACTGCTTCAGGATCCAATGCAAAAGAAAAAAATTACACATGTTGTCATCTAACACAACTCACTACGGGCAGTAAGAAGAAGGCTACAGGGTTCTTACATACCATCCTCCAGTTCACTGTTGTCTTGCATAAAGTGTAAACAAATAGTTCGATTGACATCTTTTGACCCATTTTAATAACAATCTTTATCAGTTTCCTCACTTGATGTTGGTTCATTAATATCTCATTGCCCCATACGCAGAAAGGGTCGAAGTGTGGATCTTTGGCAATGATATATGTACCTACAAGCACCAAGTTAATATTAGAAGCTAAACAGCAATTAAAAAATGATGTAGTACAACACTCCATCCATCCCATTATATAAGATTTGATTACATGTATATCTATACATCATCAGAACATTAAGGTAACACTCTTCCTTGTTGCTATGTATCCTGGGATTGCATATTAAGTCATTCAGTACAATGCATGTTACTAAACAACAATTGACAAACGAAAAGGCATGTTAACTGCAATATCCTTAACAGCAACCAAATATCGTAATTCATAGTGGTATTGTTGAAACTGTTATTGATGAAATTGAACTGCACGGCAAATCGTTGCACATATAGAGCACCACATTGTGAAGAACTGAAATAAACAAGTCATAAGGACATCTCTAGGCGATCCTTAAAAAGTTAAAGGACTAAAATCCTTAGTGGATATACACTCCAGCAATTTTTGGCCTTTTCTAGTCGATCCCCTAAACTTAAGGTTGTAAAATTCAATTTGATCAAGTCCAAAGCAGGTTCAACCGAAAGTAGCATGCATTCAAACATAAACATAGATAGTTTTGCATAACCGAACATAAAACATAAATTTAAACTAAGCTGAACTACTTTCTGTCGAAGTAGAGGTCGAGCCAATCCTTCCTCGTCATGTACAGTGTGCCGCGAGCCAGGTCCGGGCCAGTACCATCATCGGGGTCGTTGGGGAAGGCACTCCTCCACTCGTCGCCATCGATCTCCTCATCCTTGGGGCCCATCTCGACGCCCTCCGCTCTGCCGTTGCTGCCACCTTCGACCTCGTCATCAGAGGAGAACGCAATAACCTCGCCACCCTCCGCGCCGCCGTCCTTGTCGCCTTCTACCTCATCATCGGAGGAGAGCGTGATAATCTCGCCGCCCTCCGCGCCGGCAAAGATCGCCCGCCCCGCCTCCACGAGCTCCGGGTGCTGGCGGCGAAGCTCTTGCATGTAGGCTTCATTGGCGGCCTCGGCCTTGAGGCGTTCCCACGCCTCGCGGTCCTCCCGCGCCATAGCCGAGATCACCACCCCTGGCTCCAGCGGAACGAGGTGGGCCGGACGTCTGTCGAAGGGTAAATTGTGCCTAGCCGTCGCGCCATGGTTGTGGACGTGCCAGCGGTCGTACTCCATGGCCGCGAGCTATGCCGTGTGGAAGCTACCGAGACACCGGTGGGTGTGGGTCTCTCGATTTGTAATCTTGGTGACCCACGTCCCCCGCCGCCACTACCGGACCCCGAGGTAGGACTTCGTTGGCTATCGGGTCTGAGGGAGGACAGGGAAGTCCTCGAACCGCTGTAGGGCTGCGACGGCTGGCGGATCGGGGGACCGGCGACGGCGGATCGGGCCCGTAGAGGACGACGGGGACACCTCGGCGGCCACCTCACCGGTGTCGGGCGAAAAGGCCACGATAAATCTCTTTTTAACCATTGGCTCGTCGAGCTCCCCGGCACACAGGCACAAGTTCAGGATGGAGGCACTGGTGATGGTGGCAACCTACCAATGGTTTCGAGGGTTGTGTGTGTCTGTGTGAGCGGAGGTTTTGGTGTGTGTGTGGAGGAGGGGGGCAAGGTTGTGTTTGAGGAAATACTGCGGCAACTAAAAATTTTACTAGGCAGGAGTAACAAGGCGGGTCTACTAAAATTTTGGATCAAGGGCGAGCAGATATTTTTGAGATTGCGAGGGATGCAGAGGCGGGATTAAAATGTCGGGGCTACTAAAAAATTGAATCAAGGGACTGAAGAGCGGGAGTAACAGACATCGCACACGGTCCGCACATACTAATCATGTGATATCAGACATTAAAACCTTCTAGGCGGTAGATATTTTCGAGATTGCGAGGGATGTAGAGGCGGGAGTTTTTGGGGAGTGAGCTAGTGTGCTTGACACGCCGGCTGTGGACTGTAGCCGACGCTCCTTCTCGCGTACTATACACCTACGATGCTCCAAGATATTTTGTACTACATCTCACACGGTTGGTGATAATAAACTGTGTGGGGTCTACTTGATTTGAATTACAAAATGGGGTCACAGCGGCAATGGATGTTGTTTGAATTGCTAGACCTTTTATCTGTAGTGAACATGCAATGATATGTGTGTCGTAAAAGAATTGGAATTATTCAGGGTTCGTTTGGACATTTTATACATTAAACTGGTTTTCTAGCCATTTCACGTGCACAATTCAAAATTAAACTACATGCACATGCTCCGGTGCATAAAAGTTGGTTGAAAAATCAAATTTGTGTCCTTCAGTGCATGATTATGTCAAATGCAAGAAATGGGAATGAGTTTTTCAGGGTTTGTTTGGCCATTTTTATACATAAACTGGGTTTTCTAGGCATTTTATGTGCATAATTCAAATTCGAACTACAAGCACATGCTCCAATGCACCAAAGTTGGTTGAAAAATCACATGTGTGTCTTTGGGTGAATTTCTAGGTCCCATGCAAGAGATGGGAATGAAATTTAAATACCAGGGCACTATTGATTGCCGGCAAAACGTTGAGATGCCTAGTTTTTGAATTCTCATAAATCCAAAACACGTGTGAAATTCATGAAACTTGGCATGCTATCATGGGGCGGCATCAACATGTCGTGGTAAAAAAAAGTGTCCCATTTGTGGCAGGTTGGGGTATAAGCTTCTCACAACAAGCATGACGATTTTGATAGGGAACGTCTCACCTTTGGGGACGAAACAATATACATTTCCTCTTATTGCTTTCAATTTTTTTCTCATGTCAACATAGAACAACAGGAGTGTTGTGTAAATTTTTGGGATTTTTCGGGGTTCGTTTGGACATTTTTATTCATTAACTATGTTTTCAATGCATTTATGTGCATAATTCAAATTTGAACTACATGCACATGCTCTAGTGCATATCAATAGGTTAAAAATCAAATCTATATCCTTGGGTGCATGCTTAGGTCCCATGCAAGAAATGGGAATGAATTTCAAACACCAGGGCACCGTTGATTGCTGGCAAAACATTGAGATGCCTAGTTTTCAAGTTCTAGTAAATCCAAAACTCGTCTAAAATTCACGAAACTTGGCATGCTATCATGGAGCGGCATAAACATGTCGTGGTAAAAAAAATTGTCCCATTTGGGGCAGGTTTGGTTATATGCTTCTCACAAACCATAGCTTCTCACGACAAGCCTGATGCTTTCGGTAGGGAACGTACGTCCCATCTTTGGGGACGAAACGATATCCATTGCGTCTTATTGCTTTCAAAAAAAAATATCATGTCAACATAGAACAACAGGAGTGTTGTGTCAATTTTTGGGATTTTTAGGGGTTTGTTTGGAATTTTTGTGCATTAACTGAGTTTTCTAGTCATGTTATATGCATAATTCAAATTTGAACTACATGCACATGCTCTAGTGCATATAAATTGGTTGGAAAATCACATGTGTGTCCTTGGGTGCATGCTTAGGTCCCATGCAAGAGAAGGGAATGAATTTCAAACACCAGGGCATTGTTGATTGCCGGTAAAACATTGAGATACCTGGTTTTTAAATTCGGTAAATCCAAAACTCGTTCGAAATTCATGAAACTTGGCATGCTATCATGGAGCGGCATCAACATGTCGCGGTGAAAATTTTGTCCCATTTGGGACAGGTTTGGGTATGAGCTTCTCACAAACCAGAGCTTCTCACGACAAGCATGATGGTTTCGATAGGGAACGTACCACCTTTGGGGATGGGACAATATCCGCTGCCTCTTATTGTTTTCAAAAAAAATTAGTGTCAACATAGAACAACATGAGTGTTGTGTTTAATCTTGGAATTTTTCGGGGTTCGCTTGGCCTTTTTATACATTAACTGGGTTTCTAGGCATTTTATGTGCATAATTCATGTTTGAACTACACGCACATGCTCCAATGCACCAAAGTTGGTTGAAAAATCACATGTGTGTCCTTGGGTGAATTTCTAGGTCCCATGCAAGAGATGGGAATGAAATTCAAACACCAAGGCACTGTTGATTGTCGGCAAAACGTTGAGATGCCTGGTTTTTAAATTCTAGTAAATCCAAAACTCGTCTGATATTCATGAAACTTGTCATGTTATCATGGAGCGGCATCAACATGCCGTGGTAAAAAAATTGTCCCATTTGGGGCAGGTTCGGGTATAAGCTTCCCACAACGGATCCGTGTCCAACGTATCTATAATTTTTTTATTGTTCCATGCTATTATATTATCTATTTTGGATGTTTAGTGGGATTTAATATGCACTTTTATATTATTTTTGGGACTAACCTACTAACCAAAGGCAAAGTGCAAATTGCTGTTTTTTGCCTATTTCAGTGTTTCGCAGAAAAGGAGCATCAAATGGAATCCAAATGGAATGAAACCTTCGCGAGGATCGTTTTTGGAACAAACGCAATCCAGAAGACTTGGAGTACATGTCTGGGAAGCCACGAGGTGGCCACGAGGCAGGAGGGCGCGCCCCCACCCTCGTGGGCCCCTTGTAGCTCCACCGACGTACCTCTTCCTCCTATATATACCCATATACCCTGAAAACATCGGAGAGCACCACGAAAACCTAATTCCACCCCCGCAACCTTCTGTACCCGTGAGATCCCTTCTTGGGGCCTTTTCCGGAGCTCCACCGGAGGGGGAATCGATCATGGAGGGCTTCTACATCAACACCATAGCCTCTCTGATGATGTGTGAGTAGTTTACCACAGACCTTCGGGTCCATAGTTATTAGCTAGATGTCTTCTTCTCTCTCTTTGGATCTCAATACAAAGTTCTCCTCGATCCTCTTGGAGATCTATTTGATGTAATACTTTTTGCGGTGTGTTTGTTGAGATTCGAAGAATTGTGGGTTTATGATCAAGATTATCTATGAACAATATTTGGTTCTTCTCTGAATTCTTATATGCATGATTTAATATCTTTGCAAGTCTCTTCGAATTATCAGTTTGGTTTGGCCTACTAGATTAATCTTTCTTGCCATGGGAGAAGTGCTTAGCTATGGGTTCAATCTTGCGGTGTCCTTTCCCAGTGACAGCAGGGGCAGCAAGGCACGTATTGTATTGTTGCCATCGCGGATAAAAAGACGGGTTTTATGTCATATTGTATGAGTTTATCCCTCTACATCATGTCATCTTGCTTAATGTGTTACTCTGTTCATATGAACTTAGTACTCTAGATGCATGCTGGATAGCGGTCGATGTGTGGAGTAATAGTAGTAGATGCAGAATCGTTTCGGTCTACTTGTCACGGATGTGATACCTATATACATGATCATGCCTAGATATTCTCATAACTATGCGCTTTTCTATCAATTGCTCGACAATAATTTGTTCACCCACCGTAAGATTTGCTATCTTGAGAGAAGCCACTAGTGAAACCTATGGCCCCGGGGTCTATTTTCCATCATATTAATCTTCCGTCAACTAGCTATCTTTATTGTTCTTTTATTTTGTAATCTTTAATTTTCAATCTATACAACAAAAATACCAAAAATATTTATCTTATTATCTCTATCAGATCCCACTTTTGCAAGTGGCCGTGAAGGGATTGACAACCCCTTTATCGCGTTGGTTGCAAGGTTCTTAATTGTTTGTGCAGGTACTAGGGATTTACGTGTAGTCTCCTACTGGATTGATACCTTGGTTCTCAAAAACTGAGGGAAATACTTACGCTACTTTGCTGCATCACCCTTTCCTCTTCAAGGGAAAAACTACGCATGCTCAAGAGGTAGCAAGAAGAATTTATGGCGCCGTTGCAAGACATACCAAGTACCCATCATAAACTCTTCTCCCTCGGATTACATTATTTGCCATTCGCCTCTCGTTTTCCTCTCCCCCACTTCTAACACGTTTTCAGAAAAACACAAAAATATTTGCCTTCTTTTTAGTTGCCTTTTTCTCGTTCGATCTTATGTTTGCTCGTGTTGCCATGTGCCTTTTATTTGCTTGCATCTTCGCATGCTGAAAATCAATCTATGGATCCTCGTCCGCTTGCTAATCTTTTTAAGAGATCCAACTATGATGAACCAATTGCTAGTGAGTTTAGTGCACTAGATTATCTTTATGAGGTTTTGCTTGAAATTCATGAATCTGAAATTTAAAGTGTTGAAAGAAGAAATTTATGAAGTGGTTCATGATAGCTCTTTGAATGAAAAACATGATTGCGATGGTGTTATTATAAATTCTATTAATTTCAATTGTGTTAATGATATGCAAAACCCTAAGCTTGGGGATGCTAGTTTTGCTATGTCCACTCCTTGTTGCAATAATTATGATTGGGGTGATTCTTCTTATGATCTTGAAAATTTATTTAAGCCCCATGATATATATGAAATTAATAATGTTTGCAATAATATTGAAAGTGGGTTGGGAAGAGTGTCAACTTTAGATCCCACATATTTGGAGAATGTTCAATCGTATGAATTCTTTGATTAAAGTGGGTTTGAAGAGGTCATGACTTTAGTTAATGTTAATCCCACAATTTTGGAAGAGTGTCAACTTCGTATGCATGTGGATCGTGCTGAGAATATGTTTTGTGATAGCTATATTGTTGAATTTGGTTATGATCCTACATTCAATTACTATGAGAGAGGAAAATATGGTTGTAGAAATTTTCATGTTACTAAATTACCTCTCGTTATGTTGAGATTGCTATTGTTTCCTTTTTCTTCCTTGCATATGCTAGATCTTGCTTGTCTTGCTAATGTGTTTTTCTATAAAATGCCTATGCATAGGAAGTATGTAGACTTAGATGTGATTTTCACATGCTATATGATGCTCTTTTTGTGCTTCAAGTCTTATCTTTCATGTGAGCATCATTGAATTCTCAAGCCTATCTTAATGGCTATAAAGAAAGAGCTTGTTGGGAGGCAACCCAATTTTATTTTGTTTGCTTTTACTTATGTTTAGTAATAAATAATTCATATAGCCTCTGGTTATATATGGTTTTGTGTTTTAATTAGTGTTTGTGCCAAGGTTGTGAATTGTGTTTTGTGTTGTGTGTTTTGAGAGTACAGGTTGTGAATTGTGTTTTGTGTTGTGTGTTTTGAGAGTACAGGTTGTGAATTGTGTTTTGTGTTGTGTGTTTTCAGAGTACTTTCGGATATGAATGTCAGATTTGCAGTATTGAGCATATGAAGTATTTTCTGAATTCTAGAGATGTATTTTTAGCACTTCAAAAAATTTAGTTTCATATAAAAGTGCAGACAATGTGAATCTCATAGAAGAAACTGTAAGTTTCGGCTTCAGAGGGCAGAGCATTTATATTAACACGCCCTTTTCGAACAGGGATAACATCATGTTGGAAGTTTTATTCATGGTCTAAAATGGAACTACCAGCCAGTTTACATCATGCTGATCAACAATCATGCATAGCACATCTTCATATGATGCACAATCAAATAGATATGATATTTTGAAAATGCCCACAGAATGTTGAGTGCGAAAACAGAGAAAATGAGGGACGAAGTTTTGCCAAGTGTTGGAGGTGGTGTGTGCAGATGATAATGGGGATCCACATGTCAGTAATGGGAGAGGCAAAAATTTGGCGATATTTTCCCTAAATCAGGTGGAACCGAACCCGGGCGCAACAGCGGTTGGGGAGTTGAACCAGGCCACTGGATTACTTCAGAACTTCACGTAGAAGTTTGGCACAACTTGTACCACTACTGTAGCACGTCTTCCCCGACTCCGGCACGTTCTCGTCCAGGGCCTAGATGTCATACTCCGCCTTTGTGCGCTCGCCGCGGCGCCGCTATCTGCCGTTGTGAACATGCTCAACAAATGAGAGGAATCTGGAGAGGACTGTACGTGGAGAGGCGGACAATCAAGACCCACCAAGCCCATGGCCGTACGCTAGCAAGTGCCTCATTGAAAAAATACTTCCTCCTAGTGCTATATTAACGTTGGGGCCCATGGGTTTGTCAACGTAGTTACTCCTACTAAAGAGATAAATTTACAACGAAGCTAGTTATTGGGGAGCTAGCAGGGAGTATCATTTATTATCAGTGGGCTAGCAAGTATCAACTCTCTTTTTTTAGAAATGAATCAGCTAGGTTGTGGGCTCCCTAGTCTAGGCTTTTTTTAACATGTGCAGCCCACAGCATGCTGGTTTGTATTTTTTTAGGGACGTCATGTATCGACCAGCCTATAGGCCTCCCATCCTAGGTTTTATTTTTTCTTAAAAATCTACAGCCCAACTTACGTATTTTTTTAAAGAAGAAAACGCAGAGGTCTGTTCTATTTTTCTATTATTCTATTTAAGAATAGGAACGGCAGGTCCAACTTATGTTCCCCTTTTTACTATATTATATATATATATGGTGGGTCTATTCTCATAACACCCCTTGAGACCTTATTCTCCTAACAAAAGGGCTTATTCTCATAACACCCCTCCCCCTCCACTCCCCGCCTCCTAGCGCCAGCGCCCCGACGCCGGCGTCCTCCCCCACTCCTCCCCGCCTCCTAGCGCGGGAGCGCCCCGCGTCCTCCCCCTCCCCTCCCCGCCTTCTAGCGCGGGAGCGCACGGCGGCCGACGGGCAGCGTCCTCCCCCACCCCTCCCCGCATCCTAGCGCGGGGGCGCACGGCGGACGGCGGCAGGCGTACTCTCCCCACCCCTCCCCCGCCTCCTAGCGCCGGAGCGCACGGCGGCCGGCGGCCGGCGTCCTGCACCTCACCTCCACCACCTCCACCCGCCTCGTAGCGGCAGCGGAGCGCCCGCCAAAACGTCCGGCGATGCAGTCCGTCGGGGACGAAATTTCCGCGGCGGCGCTTAGGAAGCGACGCCGCACCTCACCTTCGCCCCAACAACACCTGGAGGGTCCGCCCCTGAAGCATCCAGCCTCAGCCGTGCACGACAGGGGGAAGCGAACTGCAACGTCGACTACTACATCGCATTCGTCCTGGATGCGAACTGCAATGGTTCACGTCCAGCCTTCTCCCGCAACAATGGCCAAGGTGGAAAAAGCGCATGATTTCCTGCAGCGGAAGTGGACTGCATGACAACAGCAGCAAGAGCTGCATCTGCAGAAGGAGGGAACTGCATATAAGGTAAGAAAAATCAACATACCAACCCCCCCATCCAGTTTGCAGTGACGTTTTTATACACATGCAGTCCCCCATCTTGCGTCGACTGCAGTAACATGTGTCTCCAAAAGTACAAAATCAGAAAAGGATAGTTCGAAAAATAAAAGACGCTGTATGGATGAAAATTGCAGTCCACATTGACTAAAAAAGTAGAGCGCTGTTCCTAGACTTGAAGTGCATTGTTTCTTCACATTAACTAGCAGTGCCCCTGCTGTAGAATGACACATTGAAAGTGCAAATCCTTACCGTTTGCAAAAATATAATGATATATAGAACGAAAGATGCAGTTCATTTCATTGTTGACATGCATAAAAAAAAGCTTTGGCTTAATAACCTGCAGGAATTCGCTATGCCTCAAAAACAGAAGATGCCTCGAATCATTTACGACCCTGAGCCCCTGAACTGCATTGGAAGAGAAGAGTGGGAGATGCCTCGATGGATAACACCTGAATTACCTAGGGGTTTCTTTAACACGACAAACAGAACTGCCTACTCCGTGGAGGAAGATGTAGAGGATAAATATGAAAACAGCGAACCAAACATCATTCGAGATGGAGAAGGCAGTGAAACAAGAAAACCGCAGGATGAAGAGGAGGACGACGACGATCTGGTCTTCATGGGTGAACAAGCGCAGAAACATGATGAGGAAGATGATGATGACGAGGAGCAAATCATAACAGTTATGCAGCCAAGGTACACGCGTGTCTTTGAAACATTTGGTCAGCAGATCAGAACGGATGATATAGCACCTCCAGAAGCCGAAGTTGAAACCCAGCAAGTTCGGCAGATCCATGTGCAAACGATTCGTCTACAAAGGGACGGTGGAATTCCACCAAGGCCGCCTACTGCCCAACAAAAGAATCGGAAGCATAATCAAGGAGGGCCACAGGCAACCAAGAAAGTAAAGTTCTCCACACTCCTGCCTCCTCGCGATCCTCAATTACACAGGTCTGTTGTCACCCCTCCATGCCCAATAAACATCGGTGAGCTGCAAACACCGTTAGAAGAAAAACAGTACACGCACGTAAGCAGCCTTGCCTGACTACTGCAGTTCAGTTATTACGCATAGTTTCAGCTTGTGCATTCTCATTAACAAAAAAAAAGAAACATTCCGTGTTGTATGTGTGCAGGATGAGAACATGCTCCGAGAACTTGTGCCCGTGAAAGGTATGCAGTTCACATCAGAAGATGCGGCGCGAGAATTCTACAACGCTTATGCGAGGCATGCAGGCTTCGGCACACGCAAAAACGGCGGATACAGAACAAACAGATACATCGTGTGCTCAAAGCAAGGCAGAAGCAAACAAACTGTCACTGATTATGACAGAAAGCGGGAAAAAACATCAAAGAGGACTGGCTGCAAGGCGGGGATGAGATTGAAAAAAATAAAGGATGTGTTTGTGATAGCAGAGATTGAGCTCAATCACAACCACAGGATGATTGACAGCCCGGCTATGCTTCTGCACATGCACTCGCATAAGACGGATGACCCGTTGCTCGATAAACTAGTGAAGGACATGCAGAGCGACAACCTCACGCACACGCAGATGATGTCAACCCTGTCGAGGATGTCAGGAGGACTGCACTTTATGGGGCGCACCAGCCGTGACTGGGTGAACAGGTACGTTCACTAAAAACAAAAAACGATATCTCGTCTATTTCATGCAGTTCGCTTTGTGCATTTTCTGTATGTCCCTAATGCTGCAAGTATATTATTATTTCGAACTGCAGGAAGCACCAATTCGCGAGGGAGGAAACAGAGGACGATGTGAAGAAACTCCTGGATTTCTTTGAGAAGATGCAGCAAATAAACCCAGAGTTCTTCTATGATTACGACAAAGATGTCGATAACCGTGTGCGCAACATATTCTGGGCGAACGCCAGCTGCAGGGGATCGTACGAGGATTTTGGAGATTGTGTCACATTTGACACGACCTACAAGACCAACAAGTTCCACATGCCTCTAGGCGTCTTCGTTGGAGTCAACCACCACCTCCAAAGTACAATATTCGCTGTGGCTCTCATCAGAGACGAAACAATACCGACTTTCGAGTGGGTGTTCCGGACGTTCTTGCGTTGCATGAACAACAAGCGGCCAATCTGCATACTCACAGGTATGCTGAAAAAAAAAGAGTGAACTTAAATAACAATACAGTTCACTGCCAAGTTTTGTAGTACATTTCTTACATCCAATGAAAAAAAAGAAAAAAAGCAGAAAAAGGATATGCAGTTCTCTCAATAACTCGATGCTTGTTTTTTTTTCAAAAACATGCAGATCAATGCCCCTCCATGGATGCCGCGATAAAAAGTACGCTCGTAGGCACGCTGCACAAGTTATGCCGTTGGCATATACTGAAAAAATACAAGGATCACCTGTCCTTGCTGTACAAAGCCTATGAGAAATTCAAGGATGAGCTGACCTCCGTTCTCAACCACCCACTGATGCCATCAGAGTTTGAACGCGCTTGGCGTGAACTCATGGAAAAGTATAACCTGCAAAATGATGAGATTATGAAGGCGCTGTGGGCAGACAGAAAAGAATGGATATCGGCTTACTACAAGGAGGTGTTCTGTGCACGGATGACGTCGACACAGAGAAGTGAAAGCAGGAACCGGATCTTGAAGAGGAACTTTGTCAAGGAAAGACACGACCTGCACATCTTTGCATCCCAGGTGGACAGGTGCATCCAGACAAGGAAGGGCGTCGAGCACGCGGAGACCATAGCTAACGAGGTATATAAAACAGAACAAATTTTTCAGAGATGGATCAGCAATTAATAAAAACAAAATACTCGCTTTCTTGATTTTTGCTGGAAAAAAGACAACCACTTAACTGGTTTTCTTTGTTTCACAGACGGAGATAAAGACTACTACTCAGTTTGGATTCGAGGTTCAGCTCTCCAAGATTTACACCAGGGCGGTCTTTGCTGACTTCAAGCAAACGCACTACCGCAGCACAGCCTTCAGATCAGAGCAGTCCACTGACAACCCAACGAAATATTTGGTGCGCCACTACAACCGGTCTGATGATTTTGATTGGGCAAGACACGAGTTCCAGGTGGTTGCTGATGTGAGAAACGGTATCTACGAATGCGAATGCAAGCTGTGGACACACACAGGTAAGTGATACAGGAAAACAAAAAAAAATAAGCACACGTAAAACAAAATGAAGTTCACTTATTGCTCGTAGCAAAAAAAAAAGAGATTAAAAACAAAAAAATATATAGTGAGGTTCACTATAGCAGCAGACACATGACCTATTTATAATGCAGTTCACAAAACCAAAAAAAATAAAAAATGTTGCCTATTTATGTGAAGTTTGCTGGCACGAGTAACCCAAAAAAAATTCTTTTGCTGCAGGCCTGTTCTGCGTGCACATCATTTGCATGTTGGATCAGCTGCGGGTGGACAAGATACCTGAACAGTACATATTGAAGAGATACACACGGAACGCACGCCAAAATCCAACTTTTGACCGCAGAGACTATGAGCAAACTGCTCCAGATGGGAGTTCGATGTTCTGCCGTAGGAGACTACTTGCAGAAACTGCAATGGACCTGGCGAACAGAGGTGTCAAGTCGGATAGAGGGTACAACAGAGCTTTAGCTGGGATGAGAAAACTCATACAAGAAGTGAACGTAATAAATGAAGAAGAAGAAGAGGCAGAGAAGATCATGGATGCGCGGGGTGAAGTCCAAGGAAAGGAGCAGGAAAATGCTGCTGATGGTGCAGTTCATAATATGGATGACACAATTCTTCCCCCGCCTGTTTCAAACACAAAAGGGAGAAAGAAAGAGAGCAAGTCAGCCAATAAAAAAGCTACAGCAAATGAAAAAAGCCCTGGAAAAAATAGCAGGCCTGAGCCGGAACTGGACAGCGAAGGAAGACCACTGGGGGTAAGGATGTGTAAGTCATGCAATAAGATTGCGGGACACAACTCAAGAACATGTGAGGAGAGGCTGAAACAAATCCAGGCTGAAAATGCCACCACAAATCACCAAGCTGACCAACAAGATGATACGCCAAAGATAAGGCTATGTAGCGTCTGCAACAAGAGAGAGAAGCATAACGCGAGAACTTGTCCAAATTGAACAGAGGAAAAAGATGAAGAAGAGGACGAAGAAGCGATCGAAGCTGATGCTGACAGAGAAGAGAGTGAGGAAGCGATCGAAGCTGATGAAACCGAGGAGGAAGATGAGGAAGAAGAAGAAGAAGACGAGGAAGAAGAAGAAGCAGATAAAGAAATCGAAGAACCATCATCAAAAACGAAGGGGAGGGACAGAACGCATAATCAAGCGCGTAGGCAAGCGTCGCGGTCGCACGGTCCCTTTACGAGGGGTAACGCGAACAACAAGAGCAAGACAGAAGCAGCAACAACCGTTGAAACAAATGCAGTGCGCAATCTGCGAAGAAGCACCAGGAAAAGGGCGTAGATCAAAACACATATGCAGTTTTTGCATTTTAAAAAAACATATTAACTTCATCATTTATATATATCGTTATCGTGTAATAATATGCAGTTCTCTTCTATATGAAAAAAGAAAATAAGATGAGAATTCCACTCTCATAATGCGGTTCTCTTCTGTATGAAAAAACCGACATCGGAATGTCATTTTTGAGAATGCAGTTCTCTTGCTCGTATAGAATCTGACCATGAACGTGAATCAGTACAGAAAAGCAGATAGAAAAGAAAAAATATACAGTCAGGCTAGGATAAACAATACACTGCAGTCTCGTGCGTGGTGCGTTTAAAAAGCTTCAGTGCAGTAACCTTCGAGTACACAGTGCAGTGCGCTTAGTGCAAAAAAATGTAAACAAAAACGATTCCGCTTCTAAAGCGTTGCAGTTCGCTTACGGCGGACGATTACGCTTCTGAAGCGATGCAGTTCGCTTACGGCGGACGATTCGGTTCGCCTGCCCTAAAATAAATGCGCCCACTATCGGCCGAAGCGCCCGCGCACTGCCCCTCCTCTATCCCGACGGTTGCACGCCGCACGAACTGCAACGATCATCACGAACCCACGATCGCCACCACGGTTGGGAGACGAGATCGTGGCCTCGGCAGAAGTTGCTGCCGCTCCCATTTAA
Organism: Secale cereale; assembly: GCA_902687465.1. Classification (NCBI taxonomy): domain Eukaryota; kingdom Viridiplantae; phylum Streptophyta; class Magnoliopsida; order Poales; family Poaceae; genus Secale; species Secale cereale. The sequence continues at coordinate 289,124,282 of LR738714.1, forward strand.
ATCCCGCGCTCCATCGAACAGACCGTCCCCACAAACACACGACGCTGCGCCTTCCTCCTCCTCTTCGTCCTCTTTGCAGCAATGGGGTTCAGCAGGACCTACGACGCCGTGCATGCGCACGGGAACACGAAGCTGAAGGTGATCTACACCACCGACGTCGCCGCCATGGCGACGTACGTCGAAGAATTCAAGACACTACTCCAGCGGCGCCGCCAGAAGATCGTCGGCATCCACGTGGAGTACACACCCGACCACCGCAGGGCGACCGTGGTTCAACTATCCATCGGCAAGTACCAGCCAGTGCTTGTTTTCCAGGTATGTGGTACATTGGGCCAGAGATGCGTCAACTTCGATAGGTTCCTCGACGACCCAAGGTAAGCAATTCTCTCTGCCGAGTACGCGTTGCAGTTCTATATGCCCGTGTATGCAGTTCCGAAAGGTATAACTTGCGGTTCACTTTCCATAGGTTCGAGTTCGCTGGCTTCGCCATCGAGCAGGACAAGCAGAAGCTCGCAGCCAGCGACCTCCACGTCGCCAACTTCGTCGACATCCAGACGAACTGGAGGGTGCCTGATGGAACGAAGCCACTGGACTCGCTGGGCGATGTAGCTGCTGCCATCATCGACGACGAGTACGCAGACATGAAGACGAAGATGACAGACCACGACCACAGCCTGTGGACTTCCATTCTCAGCACCAAGCACGTCGAGTATGCTGCCAAGGACGCCTACGCTGCGTTCGAGATATGGAACAGAATCAGCACCATGAAGAAAGGCTTCGCGCGCGCTGAAACAGAGAAGACAAGGAAGCGCCCGAGGTCCTCCAAGAGGGGGTGGGGCAAGGGGGCATCAACTTCCACCTCCAACTCCAACGGGTGGAACTGGTGAAGCAGGACAGATGCTGAAACCAAAGATTCCTGTCGCAAGTGCTCGATTTAGTTTCCTCTGCGTATGTAGATTAGTTTGCTTTCGTTCTAGTTTGCTTTGGGACAATGTTTGCTTGTGTTGCTTTAGTTTGCTTGATGATGTACTATATTAATTATGACCCCTGAACCGTCGTTTCTATCTATCAAATATATGCAGTTCTCCGTAGAGTGTTTTCAGTATGTATATTGCTTTAAAACCGCTGCTGCATCTAGGATACACATAAAAAACAAAACTATCAGAGCAGTTCACATAGACAATTCTTTCACAAAACTGCTCCCTGTTAAGAAGGTTGATGCAGTGCTCTTTTATTAAAAAAACTCTAGTTCCATATGTGGGTTAAGTAAAAAGGAAACTGCTGCTGCTCATAGGATGCACATGAAAAGACTATATGTAAAAAAGGCAGTTCACTTATACTCAGAATTCTCATGAGAAAAAACACTAGAAGCCACGCAAAAAAATGTCAGATTATTACAACAAAAATGTCTCATGCTGCTGCTGCTCAAGCGAGACTGATCTAAAGCAAATTTAACTTGATTTCCAAACACTTTGCATGCCTAAAAAACATAGCCATCACAACATCCCCTGCCTGAAGACCAGCTTCCTCCACAAATTCCTTCCAGCCGTCTTTGAGAACCAAACAATCATCAGAGCCAACAGAATACATAACATCAACATCATGATATCCATTGTTGCTGACCAACACCAAATTAACACAGCTTTCTGTTACGCTCACTAGACCAGAAGGGAATTTCTGCAAAGAAAAACAACAAGAACAGAAAAAAAAATATAAGAACAACTAAGAAAAAGATTACAATCTTTCATACAGAAATATTGATGTCAACACGTAATAATATTGACTAGACAAACATTGCTGCTGCTCCTACAGTGTTCATAAAAAAACTACTACGGGAAAAGCAGTTCGCTTATACTTGGTAGCAAAAAAAATTTCTTCAGAAAACTAATACTCCTAAAAAAATTAAGGTAGCGTTAACTACGAACAACACATGAAAAAAAATATCCGAGAAATACATACCCATGAAACACTGACATCATCGTCAGTCAACTGATGGACGAATGGAGCCCGAAATCCAATACCTGAAGAATATAGAATAGAACAGAGAGCGCTGTGCCGCTGCTTCTGGTTCATAACCAAACCTTCAGAAAAAACGCATGTCTCCAGCATCGGCTCCACCCTTGCCAGGCAGTCGCACGCGCAATCCATTGCCAGGCGAAAAACAGATCTGGTTGGGAGAAAAAACAGATCGAGCAGGAGTGGCGCCGCCACGGATAAGATGAGATGGGAGCCGCCAGGGATAAGGTGGGAGGGGAGCCAATTGACCCACCAGTATATATATATGTAAAAACAAACAACACAAAAAAAACGACGAATAAAGCAGTGCGGTTACATAACAAAATGCATTCCGCATTGCGTGTTGCTGCAGTCCACCCGCTTGACAGAAGCAAAAAAAAAACAAATCAAACTAGTACCCCCACGCAACCGTGGCTGTGATGCAGTTCACACAGGCTCGCATTGCATATTAATGCAGTTCGCCGCACTACAAAAAATTCAACGCGCATTTGCATATTACTGCAGTCCACCGCTCTTTGACCGCGATTCACAGACGAAACACACAGCATGCGATGCAGTTCTAACAACTATACAATGCAAAAAAACTCAAAGAACATCTTTTGATAAACGACCAGAGCCAGTCGCGCCGCGAAAAAACGTGGATAGAAAACTTAAAATTCTTCCAAAATAACAACTTAATCCGCTCCAATTTATACGGATAGATCAAAAGCATCCCGTAAATGTCGAAAACAACAGAACATTACAAACAAAACGCATCAATTTCGATCCGCACTGGGGAGAACAGAGAAAACAGAGAAAGGCGGACGAACGGACGCAGATCCGCCAAAATCCAAGGATTTCCGTCGTTTTCTCGCAGAATTCAGTGCTTAACCGCAAATTAAATCAGCGCAAGCGCGAATAAACCAGCACAAATCAGTGAAACTAGCCAGAAATGATGCTAGATGAACGTTTCCTGCTGCACCTCTTTGTGGTGCACAGCAGAAGACGGAAGCAGTGCGCATAGTTCTCCAATGCATTTTTGCGATGCAGTTCGGAAGTGTTATGAGAATATTATTCTCATAATGTTATGAGAATAGACCGGCTGTATATATTTTGTGTTGTTTGTTATTGTTATTATCATCATATATTTAACATATACTTACAAACATAACAAAAAAATATCCCACGTCTTATTAACTTATAAAATTTATTTTTAACAATAAAATCTTGTTGTTTTTTACTTTAAGGCAACAAAAGTGCTGGTCATTGTGTACAAAAGCTTGGTAAGATTTGAGAACCAATATAATAATAAAGCGCTTATTATTTAAATATATTCCTAAGAAAATGCTCAGGCACTGTTTATTTTTTGATAACATTGTTGTGCCAAACCCAACAATATAATTAGAACCAGCCCAGCAAAATTGTGTATTTCGAGAAAGTGCAAATGGGGTGTAATTTTTTAGGAAAGTTAAATGAGCCGCATGGATGCTACATTATTTGTTCACCCATCCCAGCAAATTTGTGTATTCCTAGAAAGTACAAATGGGCTGTAATTTTTTCGAAATAATATGAATGGGCCGCATGGACGCTACATTATTTGTTCACCCAGCCCAGGAAATGGACTGTAAATTTTTTAAAATAGATTGAATATGTGCCACATTTTTGGAGGCTCAAATGTGGGCCAATAGGTCGAAGCCAACACAAGGCTTTGTCAACTTAGTCAATAAATGATTCTGACATCCTTAGCCGTTGGATTTACATCCAACGACCGGCATCCATCTTCAGTCTCTCGTCTTCTTCCTCCAGCGCCACCGGGACGACCTCCTCCCACCTCCGGCTGCTAGCAGCTCTGCTTAGCCAGCTTCGCTGTGAAGCGATACCCCACCGCCGGCCAGGCCATCCCGTTCACACCTCCTGTTATTCTCCGCCGGCTGCAGAACCACGCGGCACCAGAACCAATTAACCCTCGTACACCTCTGCGTCTACGACTCCACTACTGTGTCTTCCCATCTCTAGCTCGTTGCTGTCCAGGGCCTCGCCGTCGTCCACCACCTTGGTGCGCTCGGCGTGGCGTGGTCAGCGTGGTCAACAAACAAGAGTTATTGGAAGAAGACTGCACGTGGAGAGGCTGACAGTGGGGATACACCAGGTCCATGGATGCACGCATGTAGCCGCCTCCTTATTATGCAAAAATAAAATTATTCCTCCCCCTGAAAGCTAGGGCCCACCACCTATATCTTCGCACGGAAGGAAGTGCCTCCTATTCCTGCCCCTAACACTTGGGACCCACCAGCAACATTTTTGCAAGAGGACGTGCCTCCTTTTTACGGGCAAAAAATGAATCCACCCCTGACACCAGCGACCCACCAGCTATATCTTCGCATGCAAGGAAGTGCCTCCTTGACTTCCCTGATAGCTGGGCCCCACCCGATGGAAGCGTATGTAGTATTATCTGTCTGGTCACGAATGTGTACGTACATAGCGGCCGATCTCTCTGGAACGATGAACCATGCCCGAGTAAGGAGCGACACGTATCGTGCGTATAGTTCCATCGAAACCGTGTACACGTATGTACATCCACAGGGCAAAAAATACGGCCACGTACGTACCTCGTGTGTGTGTTCATGTGTGCTACTTATTGCTATTGGTCTACTTGTTGCATTGGAAAATGTGTGAATCATTTTCAACATCATTAAGTCTTGTTAACAATTTCATAAATTTTGCGCCACTATCCTCACCGAGCTCCTCCAAAGACTTTACTTGTGTAGGCGTGAGAATCGACAAGAATTGGTGCCAATTGTGCTATTTCCAGTTTACATTATTGAGTGATCATTGATCCATCTTCAACATCGGCCAAGGTACATTTAGTATAGTTCTTCCTTTCTTCCACTCACATATTTACTTGCAATGATGGATAGGCCAACTACATCTTCGAACCCGCTATTTGATGATCTTCAAGAAGCGAACAACTACGTCACGAAGGTTCACCTATTTCGTGTTTACACCAAGAGAATGAAGCTATGCATGAGTGCATTGAGCTACTCGCCACCGATTTGAGGCAATCCGAAGGGCGAACAAGAGAATATATCGATGCTACTATCACTCACCATATTGAAGATCTCAATGCCAACATGGCTACTCGAATGGACGAGCTAAGGACTTTGCTGATCAATCGGCCTTCTTCGACAACATCATCACAAAGACGGAGCCGCTCAAGTCGTCATTCTTCCGACTCTAGCTCCGGCTCAAATACACCTACATCGAACACTCTTCGTCGAGCCGCGTTCCAAGACTGACATGCAAGCCAGAACACACTTGACGGCAACTTTTCACAAGAGCAACTTGAACAGCAGGAACATCGACATCGTCAAAATCTAGCTACACTTGAGCAAGCGCAAGAAAGGCAATGCTTACGACAATAAGAAGAAGCGTGAGCGCACCAACACCAAGACGAGCAAGATGGCAAGGCACAATGTCAAGAACTACAATGGAAAGAAGCACAATCACTTGAGGCGCAACGTGCCCTACGTGAATCACATCGCGCCATCGTCACATGCAACCAAAAAACTCGAGAAGAACAAGAAGGACTTCATTATGAAGTTCGTATCCGCCTATTGAGCAATCGGGAGCAAGAGTATATAATGCCAAGTCGCTGCACAAACGCGACAAGAGCAACAAGCTCGAGAAGAACCACAAGTTCGCCAAGAGCAACAACACAATGAGAATCAGCCACGCTAAGAACAAATTGAGGTCAACAATCCTCGACGTAAAGAACGCCATCACAATACGCAAGCAAACAATGAAGAGCCTCGCTATGTCAAGCTCAAGTTCACAATGCCAAAGTTCTCCGGAAGCATCGACCCCGAAGACTATCTCTCATGGGCATTGAAAGTTGACAAGATCTTTCATCTACACAACTACGATGAAGAGAAGAAGATCGCAATGGCATCCCTTGAGTTCCAAGACTATGTTCTTATTTGGTGGGAGCAAGTCATTGAGCAATGAGAAGTAAAAGGCGGGCCACCCATCACCATTTGGGACCAAATGAAGGATGTCATGAGAGCATGTTTTGTGCCAACACACTATAACCACAAATTAATCAAGAAGTTGCAACTCCTCAAGCAAGGCACCAAGTCCGTTGAACAATATTACAAGGAAATGGAGATTTCCATGATTTGAGCCATCATCACGGAAAATGAAGAGCAAACAATGGCAAGATTCTTGAATGGACTCAACTATACTATCAATAAGATTGCATACTTCCAACCGAACACAAACCTCCTCGAGATAGTGCACCAAGCCACCAAGGCGGAGCAACAAGTACAAGAGGACTACAAGTACTCCAAGTTCACTTCCAAGAACTATGTCTCCTACAACCAAGCTCCAATGACTTCGGCACCTCCTACTTCAACTAAACCTTCTCCCAGAATAAGTGACAAGTCAACATACAAGATTCGACATCGTCAAGTCGTCCTCCTACTATGAACAACTTCAAGCCGAGAGCTTCATCATCTACAACTCCTACCGAGGATACCTCCAAGAAGAATTCCATCAAATGCTTCAAATGTCAACAACAAGGCCACAAGTCATATGAGTGCAAAACAATATGAACCATGATCATCAACGACGATGGCTCCTATGACTCTATGAGCGATGAAGAAATGGAAGCCCTGGAGCATGTGGCCATGCATCATCGAGTGAATGAGGATGAAGACAATCAAGTCTTTTGTGACAATGATCCGAGCCCAAATCTCATTGTCTCCAAGGTCTTGTTGCCTCAACACCAACAAGACGAAGACCAACGTTGCAACATTTTCCACACCAAGGCCGACATCAATGGACGTTCCGTCAAGGTTATCATCGATGGAGGAAGTTGTCACAACTTGGCAAGTGAAGAGCTATGCGACAATTTACAATTGGTCAAGATGAATCACCCTCACCCCTACAAGGTCCAATGGCTTAGTGACTCCGGCACCATTCGCGTTGAGCACACCGTCCAAGTATCATTCAAGATTTGCTCCTACGAGGACACATTGGAGTGTGATGTGGTACCTATGACCGTTTGCCACCTCCTTCTTGGACGGCCATGGCAATTCCACCGCGGAGTCATCCACAATGGACGTACAAATCACTATAGCTTGAAGATGAAGGGCAAGGACTTCGTGCTACGACCTATGTCAGCAAGTCAAGTGGTTGCCGACAAGCAAACACCCACCCATCATGGTGAGAATAGCGAGAGAGTGAGCCACCAAAAGGAGAGTGAGATCCACAAGCCTAAATTGAGTGCCTCCACGATGAGCGACAAAAAACACCTAGTGCTATTGATACGGTGTATCCTAGGGTCATCACCATGGACCCTTCATCGCCTCACCAAGTGCCCAAAGGACCCATGACTAGAGCCCGTGCAAGAGCTTTCGAGACCGAGGTGACCTCGCTCCTCTCTTTACATCTTTCGGATTCACTTCAGACACGGCTTCTACCTTCATCAGAGACTCTATGCATACTCAGGTGCTTGGACGAAGGCCGCGGGACAGCTCTACACGATGCTCAAGAGGACAGGCCCGACAAGTGCACGAGACAAGAAGAAGGAAGGCTGAAGATGCTACAGGCACCGGACGTCCGGCCCGCACCGGACGACTGGCGACTCCCAGGCACCGGACGACCGGAAGACACCGGACGTCCGGCCTCCCCCAGACGACCGGACGACCGGAAGCCACCGGACGTCCGTGAAAACGAATACAGAAGCTAAATAGCGGAAATCCGAGGATTACCGGACGTCCGGTCCCTCCGGAACCACCGGACGTCCGGTAACCCACGGACGTCCGCTACGACGGCGACCGCCCATGTAATATAAATATTGTTGACTCCCCTCCGTTAGACTCAGCTGTGGTTTAGCTCATTTCTCAGACTTGTGTGGATTTCTCCCACGAGACGGTGCGCCTCTACGAAGAAGATCCACTACGGATTCAGGAACTCCTTCATCGGAGAAGATCCCCAGGGATATCAAGACCTCCTCACGGAGAAGACTATCTTTGTATCACCGGTGTTGACCTTGGATCGTGTACCTCGACCTTGTATCGCGAATCTAGCGCTTGTGTGATTATCTTCGTGTTGATTGAGTGTTTTCCCCTTGTGTTTTCCCCGTCTTTCTCTTGTGATCCCCGTGTTCATCGTGTGCCACCCTCCAAAACGTGAAAGATCCGCTGATTAGGGTTCCACCCTGTATCATATGGTATCAAGAGCAAAGGTTTCTCACGATTTTGGAGCCCCACACTTGGTTTTCTAGCCTGTTTTTGTCGTGTTCTTCCCTATTTCGAAAATTCCCCACAAAAAGAGCCCCAAAATTTTTTGTGATCTGTTGATTTGGCAAGATTTTGTTGACTTTGTTCCATGGATTTGCTGTGACACGTGTCGATCTAGCATTTCCCCACCTTCTCACCCTTTTCCCACCGCAAATCTGACCACGTTTCGCCATTTTCGCCTCGGATCCCACCAACCAAGTACTAAACCTACCGGACGACCGACGTTTACCGGACGTCCGGCACCTCTCGAGACACCGGACGTCCGCTAAACACCGGACGACCGGCACCCCGACAACAGAAGCATTTTACCGGATTTCCGGCAACCACCGGACGTCCGACCCCTTCAGACAGACCGGACGACCGGTACCTTCTGGACGTCCGACATTTCCTGACGCAGCTGATTTTGTTCAGTTACGTTCCACCTTCCGCTACCACCCACCTTCCGCAAATACCATCCACCTTCCGCAACGGCCATCTACCTTCCGCAACCACCATCGTTTTCCCGCTCTGAGTTTGAAAAGTGTGTCTCCCTTTGCCTTGGATACTTGAGTTGTGGTTTCACCGTTTCCTTGGATGTTTAGGCTACCTCGGGACGGCAAGAATTCGACAACACCACCGCTCAACTTTGGCAAGGACGGTAACATCGACGACACTTCGCTCATCTTACCTTGCAATTGCATTGTCACCCTATGAACCATCTTTGCGTAGCTTTCCCATTGAGACTAGCCATTTGAGTATTGCTAGGCCACGCCACTTGTGCACATTAGTGATAGTCATATATATTGCATACCACATCATCTTGGTATATTGCATATCTCCATGTGCCACAAGAGTGTTCCGCATACACAATAGCTACCTCGATCCGAGAAGAATGCATATGTGCCCAAAGAAAGAGCTCACAAGCTTTTAAGCAAAAGAGCCACCAAAGCAAAAAAAAAACAATAGCATCATACGCCTTGCATCCAAAGAGATCATACATCATAGCAACATCATCTTGTGCTCAAGCATCGGCACATCATACACTCATAGCATACTTGTGATAGATAGTTGTTACATTTTGCCTCTTATAGGTCGTGCACAAGTGCGTATCCGCCTATTAAGCAATCGGTTAGCGTCTCTCTAGTGTTGTGCAACACGAGCATTTTCCGTGGTTTACCACATTTTCGCTCATCCTTGGTTCCACAACCACATTTGTCTATCCGTGCGTGTGTTCCGTGTGCTACCTTTGCTAGTGATCTACTTGTTGCATGAGCAAATTTGTGAACCATTTTCAACATCTTTGAGTCACTTTGACTATTGCATTGAATTTGTGCCACATCCTAACCAAGCTCCTCTCAAAGCTTTACTTGTGTAGGTGTGAGAATCGACACGAAGTGATACCAATAGTGCTATTTCCGGGTTACATTGTTGAGTGATCATTGATCCATTTTCAACCTCGGTTAAGGTACATTGATATTGTCTTCTCCTTTCTCCACTCACATACTTGCTTGTGATGATGGATAGGCCAAGTTCATCTACCAACCCGATCTTCGACGATCCTCAAGAAGCGAACAACTACGTCACCAAACTACATCTATTCGGTGTCCAACGAGCTCTACATCAAGAGAGTGAAGCTATGCGAGAGTACATTGGTCAAGTCGCCGAGGACGCGCGCCAATTCCAACAAAGTACCAAGGAGCAAATCGACCTCATCAACACCAACATGTCTACTCAATACAATGAGCTCCGGACATTGATCATCAACCGACGTTCTTCCTCAACATCATCTCATCGACGTAGCCGCTCAAGTCGACACACCGACTCAACGCATGACTCAAGTACACCTACGTCCAACACTCTTCGTCAAGCCGCACGTCAAGCTCGACATGACCACCGGCAATCTCTACATGACAAGAGTTCTCAAGAGCTATTCGACGAGCAAGAAGGTCGACGTAGTCAAAACCAAGCTACACTTGAGCAAGCACAAGAACGGCACCGACTACGCCAACAACAAGAAGAGCGAGCTCGTCAATATCAAGAAGAACAAGATTCCGAGGCTAACCGCCAAGCACAACAACGTCGAGAAGCTCAAGCTATGGAGGCGCAACGTGCTCTACAAGATGCACATCGCAATGTGGCAGCCCGCACTCGACACAATCGTCAAGAAGAGGATTTCCTTCGCGGTGAGATGCAAGAAAGGCGCCATCAAGCACGAATGCAAGAAGAAGCTCCTCCGCAAGCGCGACATGAGCAACAATACCAACAAGAACATCATCTCCAACAAGAACGTCTACATCAACAAGAGCAACAAGATATGGCCAACCGCCAAAATCGAGATCGCCCTCCCAACAGGCAAGGCAACAATGACGAGCATCGCTATGGCAAGCTCAAGTTCACCATGCCTAAGTTTTCCGGAAGCATTGATCCCGAAGACTATCTCTCATGGGCATTGAAAGTTGACAAGATCTTTCGCCTTCACAACTTCGATGAAGAGAAGAAGATCGCAATGGCATCCCTTGAGTTCCAAGACTATGTTCTCATTTGGTGGGAGCAAATCATAGAGAGAAGAGAAGCCAAGGGCGAACCTCCTATCACCACTTGGGCTCAAATGAAGGAAGTGATGAGAGCACGCTTCGTGCCTACACACTACAACCGCGACTTGTTCAAGAAGCTACAACTCCTCAAACAAGGAACCAAGTCCGTTGAAGAGTACTACAAAGAGATGGAGATTGCCATGATACGAGCCAACATCACGGAAGATGAAGAGCAAACTATGGCGCGATTCTTGAATGGACTCAACTATCCCATCAAGAAGATAGCGGACTTCCAACCATACAACAATCTCCTCGAGCTAGTACACCAAGCAACCAAAGCGGAGCGACAAGTTCAAGAGGATACAAGTACTCCAAGTTCAACTCCAAGAACTTCAGCTCCTACAACCAAGCTTCAACGACTTCGGCTACTCCTCCTACCTCTACCAAGCCTTCTACAAACTTCGGCGACATGCCAAGCTACAAGACTGCGACTACATCGAGTCGTCTACCTTCTACCAACAACTTCAAGCCAAGAGCTTCCTCAACTACTACTCCAACCGAAGATACAAACAAGACGAGCTCCATCAAATGCTTCAAGTGCCAAGGACGAGGCCACAAGTCATTTGAGTGCAAGACCGTTCGCACCATGATCATCAACGACGACGGATCCTATGACTCCATGAGCGATGATGAGATGGAAGCACTTGAGCATGTCGCAATGCATCGCCAAGTGAATGACGTCGAAGATCATCAAGTGTTTTGCGACAACGACTCAAGCCCCAACCTTGTTGGCTCCAATGTCTTGACACTCCAACATCAACAAGATGATGACCAACGTTGTCACATTTTCCACACGAAGGCCGGCATCAATGGACGAGCCGTCAAGGTTATCATCGATGGAGGAAGTTGCCACAACTTGGCAAGCGAAGAGCTATGCGACAAGCTTCATTTGGTCAAGACGAAGCATCCTCACCCCTACAAGGTCCAATGGCTCAACGACGCAGGAATTCTTCGAGTCGAGCACACCGTGCAAGTCTCTTTCAAGATTGGCGCTTACGAGGACACTCTTGAGTGTGATGTGATACCCATGTCCGTGTGCCACCTTATTCTTGGACGACCATGGAAATATGATCGTGGAGTCACACACAATGGACGGACGAATCACTATCACTTCAAGATGAAGGGCAAGGAATTCGTGCTCCGACCTATGACTCCAAGTCAAGTTGCCACCGACAAGCTTTTACCTACCACCCATCGTGGAGAGAATGGTGAGAGAGCGAGCCACCAAAAAGAGAGCGAGAGCCACAAGCCAAATATGAGCGACTCCACGATGAGCGACAAGAAGCAACTAGTGCTATTTGCTACCAAACGTGAGATGAGAGAAGTGTGTGAGAACCCATCGAGCGTCTTCCACCTGGTGCTTCTATGCAAAGGAGAAGCCAAACCTACTAACACTTCACCACCTCCACCTTTTGTGTTGTCTAAATTGTTGCAGGAATTCTCGGACGTCTTTCCCGATGAGCTACCACCGGGTCTGCCTCCACTTCGAGGGATAGAACACCGCATCGACCTCGTACCCGGTGCTCCACTTCCAAACAAGGCTCCCTACCGCGTCAACCCCGAGGAAACAAAGGAGATACAACGACAAGTGCAAAAACTCATCGACAAGGGTCATGTACGTGAAAGTCTAAGCCCTTGTGCCGTTCCCGTTATTCTCGTGCCTAAGAAAGACGGAACTTTTCGCATGTGTTCCGATTGTCGTCCGATAAATGCTATCACCGGTAGATACCGTCACCCTATTCCTCGCTTAGATGACATGCTTGATGAACTTTGTGGTGCCACCATCTTTTCAAAAATTGATCTTAAAAGTGGTTACTACCAAATTCGCATTCAAGAGGGTGATGAGTGGAAAACTGCTTTCAAAACCAAGTTCGGGTTATACGAGTGGCTTGTTATGCCAATGGGCTTATCTGAAGCACCCGGCACTTTTGTGCGTCTTATGCACTTTGTTCTTAGACCCTACATAGGTGTCTTTGTCGTGGTTTACTTTGATGACATTCTAGTGTTTAGTAAGTCGCTTGAAGAACATGTTGACCATGTCCAACTAGTTTTGCAAGCACTTCGCAAACAACAATTGTATGCTAATATGGAAAAATGCACTTTTGGCGTTGACAAGGTTGTCTTCCTAGGATTTGTCGTGTCTTCTCAAGGTGTTCACGTTGATGAAACTAAAATTGAAGCAATTAAAACTTGGCCTCAACCAAAGAATCTCATGCAAGTGCGTAGTTTCCTTGGTCTAGCCGGTTTCTATCGACGGTTTGTGAAGGACTTTAGCACCATTGCTATGCCTCTACACGCTTTGAGCAAGAAGAACGCACCCTTCATTTGGGGTCCTTCGCAAGACACCGCGTTCAATGAGCTTAAGAGCTTGCTCACGCACGCACCACTTCTAGCCCTACCAAACTTTGACAAACCGTTTGAGATTCATTGTGATGCTAGTGGCACCGGCATAGGTGGCGTGCTAATGCAAGAAAAGCGCCCAATTGCGTACTTTAGCGAAAAGCTATCGGGAGCGCAACTTAACTACCCCATCTATGATAAAGACCTTTATGCCTTGGTGAGAGTTCTACGTGTTTGGGAACACTATCTTAGACCTCATGAATTCATTCTTCATACGGACCATGAGACACTCAAGTATCTCAAAGGTCAAACTAAGTTGAACAAGCGTCATGCTAAATGGAGTGAGTTCATTGAGTCTTTTCCATATGTCATCAAATACATCAAGGGCAAAGAAAATGTTGTGGCGGACGCGCTTTCCCGCAAATGCATGCTTGTTACACAACTTGAGTTGAATGTGATTGGCTTTGAGCATATTAAAGATTTATATGAGCATGATCCTTTCTTTGCAAATGCTTATGCTAAATGCTTGACTCACACTTCTTGGGAACATTACTACATCAAGGATGGATATCTTATGAGAGCTAACAAACTTTGCATCCCCGAGTCTTCGCTTCGTTTGCTCCTTTTGCAGGAATCGCATGGAGGAGGACTCATGGGACACTTTGGACGAGACAAGACGTTTGCTACACTCTCTAAGAACTATTTTTGGCCCAAGATGCTTCGTGACGTCTCACGCCTCACCAACCGATGTTCTACATGCCGCAAAGCTAAGTCCAAAGCTCAATCTTATGGTCTTTACATGCCTCTTCCTATTCCATATCATCCATGGGAAGACATAAGCATGGATTTCATACTTGGCTTGCCTAGGACTCAAAATGGCAAAGATTCCGTGCTTGTCGTGGTAGATAGATTCTCTAAAATGGCTCATTTCATTCCTTGTAACAAGATCGACGATGCTTCACATGTTGCAACTCTCTTTTGCAGGGAGATACTTCGTCTACACGGCGTGCCCAAAACGATCGTGTCGGACCGGGACGTCAGGTTCTTGAGTTACTTTTGGAAAACACTATGTGCCAAGCTCGGAATCAAGCTACTCTTTTCTTCGGCGTACCATCCACAAACGGACGGCCAGACGGAGGTGACGAACCGCACGCTCTCCACTCTTCTTCGTGTGTTGATCAAGAGGAACATCCGGGAATGGGAGCATTGCTTGCCAATCGCCGAGTTCGCCTACAACCGCGCAAGACACTCCACAACCGGCAAGTCCCCCTTCGAGATCGTCTACGGCTTCAACCCGTTGTCTCCTTTGGACATCCTACCTCTTCCTCTCCAAGAGCGCACGAACATGGACGCAAGTGCAAGGGCAAATTATCTCAAGAAGGTGCACGAAGACACAAGGGCGATGATCGAGCGACAAGTCCACCGTCGCGCCAACAAGTTCAACGTCAACAAGGCACCGATGGTGTTCAACCCGGGAGATCTTGTTTGGCTTCACCTTCGCAAGGACCGCTTCCCACACGAGCGCAAGTCCAAGCTTCTACCTCGCGCCGACGGACCATTCAAGGTGCTAGCACGCTACAACGACAACGCCTACAAGATCGACATCCCACGTGACAAGTACTCCGTGAGCGATACTTTCAACATCAAGGACCTCTCTCCTTTCCATGGTGATGAAGATTTCGATCCGAGGTCGGATCTTTCCCAAGGGAGGGGAGATGATACGGTGTATCCTAGGGTCATCACCATGGACCCTTCATCGCCTCACCAAGTGCCCAAAGGACCCATGACTAGAGCCCGTGCAAGAGCTTTCGAGACCGAGGTGACCTCGCTCCTCTCTTTACATCTTTCGGATTCACTTGAGACACGGCTTCTACCTTCATCAGAGACTCTATGCATACTCAGGTGCTTGGACGAAGGCCGCGGGACAGCTCTACACGATGCTCAAGAGGACAGGCCCGACAAGTGCACGAGACAAGAAGAAGGAAGGCTGAAGATGCTACAGGCACCGGACGTCCGGCCCGCACCGGACGACCGGCGACTCCCAGGCACCGGACGACCGGAAGACACCGGACGTCCGGCCTCCCCCAGACGACCGGACGACCGGAAGCCACCGGACGTCCGTGAAAACGACTACAGAAGCTAAATAGCGGAAATCCGAGGATTACCGGACGTCCGGTCCCTCCGGAACCACCGGACGTCCGGTAACCCACGGACGTCCGCTACGACGGCGACCGCCCATGTAATATAAATACTGTTGACTCCCCTCCGTTAGACTCAGCTGTGGTTTAGCTCATTTCTCAGACTTGTGTGGATTTCTCCCACGAGACGGTGCGCCTCTACGGAGAAGATCCACTACGGATTCAGGACCTCCTTCATCGGAGAAGATCCCCAGGGATATCAAGACCTCCTCACGGAGAAGACTATCTTTGTATCACCGGTGTTGACCTTGGATCGTGTACCTCGACCTTGTATCGCGAATCTAGCGCTTGTGTGATTATCTTCGTGTTGATTGAGTGTTTTCCTCTTGTGTTTTCCCCGTCTTTCTCTTGTGATCCCCGTGTTCATCGTGTGCCACCCTCCAAAACGTGAAAGATCCGCTGATTAGGGTTCCACCCTGTATCAGCTATTTGCCACCGAAAGTGAGATGAGAGAAGTGTGTGAGAACTCATCAAGTGTCCTTCACTTTGTGCTCTTAATCAAAGGTGAAGCGGAACAACCTAACACTTCACCACCTCTACCTTTAGTGTTGTCTCATTTGTTGCAGGAATTCCAAGATGTCTTTCCCAATGAGGTACATCCGACTCTACCTCCTGTTCGCGGCATCGAGCACTGCATCGACCTCATCCCCGGAGCACCTCTTCCTAACAAAGCAGCATATCGCGTGAAACCCTAAGAAACCAAGGAGATCCAACGGCAAGTTAAGCAACTCATGGACAACGGCCACGTACGCGAAAGCTTGAGCCCTTGTGCCGTTTCGGTAATCGTTGTCCCCAAGAAAGATGGTACCTATCGCATGTGCTTCGACCGTCATCCCATTAATGCTATCACCGTAAGATACCGTCACCCCTGATAGAGGCAAAGGTGTCTCGTCTTTCGATGAGATGGTGGCTATCGTTTTGGAGGAAGTCGACTTTGACGATCCGACTACGAACGTGCGATGACGTCGCACCTTAGCAATCTCTAAACCAACTCTGAGAGGTTATTGACCACGCCGGAGCACAATCAACCTGACCACGAGGGTCCATTTCCTGCAAGCAAATGAAGAACAAGCAAGAAACTGAGATTGCAATCTGGATATTGCGAATATAAGTGGAAAGCTTTATTGATCAAGGTGGGGTTATGTGACGTCTTTGTCTGGTCATTGAACACAAACAAACTATGTGAAGTTGCAGCTATGGCGAACTTTAATCTAAACAAAACCCAAAGTCTAAACGACGCCCTAAGGGCTGTATATATAAAGGAAGAGGGGGGAATTTCATGGCCCTTGGAGGAGGGGTCCGAAACCAACCCTAACTCTTGTTTCCCCACACATACGGACTCTAAAAACACCCTATACTCTAGTATTTCGAAATTACATGGGCGTGGCCCAATAATAAGGTGACGCAGCACCTATAATAGCCTCTAGACGAAATTTATGAAGTGGCATCTTGTATATTTCGTCCAAGGCTTCACGCACTCATCATGGTGGCTTCAAAGTCCTGAAATCATCACTTGTAACTCCGTTCTTGTTCCCCTCGCGCATGCCATCATCTCCATACTTGATCTTGCTCCAATGTTCATCCTTCTTGTCCAAGCTAGGCCCTTCATTTGTAAGCAAGACAAATGTATCCAATTTAGGCAGGATCATATTCTCATGAACATTAGAATCATTACCAAGAAATGGAAGTACCTGGTAATTTAATTGGCGTGCGCGAGCTCTAGTAATTTGTCATGTATATGTATCAGTTGGGGATGTGGGTGTAGCCTTGTTAGTGATGTCCTCATCATCCTCCCCTTCTTGAATTGAAGTCGTCCTCAACGGAAGCTCATCTTCCTCACCCAAGCAAGGCTTCAAATCTGCAATGTTAAATGTGGGACTAACCCCAAAATCTGCAGGCAACTCGAGTTTATATGCATTATCATTTATTTTCTCTAACACCTTAGAAGGACCATCAGCACGTGGCATTAGCTTTGTCTTGCGCAAATTAGGAAACCTATTCTTACGCAAATGCAACCAAACAATATCTCCACGTGCAAGGACAACACGTTTTCTACCCTTATCTCCAACAAGTTTATATTTAGCATTCATGCGCTCAATATTTTCCTTAGTTAACTCATGCATTTTTAAGATCAATTCAGCACGTTGTTTAGCATCAAAATTAACCTTCTCTAAAGATGGAAGAGGCAACAAATCAATAGGTGCACGAGGTAGGAAACCATAGACAATTTCAAAAGGGCACATCTGAGTAGTAGAATGCAACGAACGATTATAAGCAAATTCAATATGAGGCAAGCATTCTTCCCACATTTTCTTGTTATTCTTCAAAACAGCCCTAAGCATAGTAGACAAATTTCTATTGACTACTTCAGTTTGTCCATCAGTTTGGGGGTGACAAGTAGTACTAAAAGGCAATTTCGTCCCCAACTTAGCCCATAAACTTCTCCAAAAGTGGCTAAGAAATTTATTATCACGATCTGAAACAATAGTATTTGGCACACCATGCAAGCGAATAATTTCACGAAAGAACAACTCAGCAACATTAGCAGCATCATTACTTTTATGACATGGTATAAAGTGTGCCATCTTCGAGAACCTATCCACGACAACAAATATGCTATCCCTCCCCTTCTTTGTTCGAGGTAAACCCAAAACAAAGTCCATAGATATAAGTTCCCAAGGAACACTAGGGACAGGCAAAGGCATATATAAACCATGAGCATTGAGTCGTGACTTAGCTTTTTGACATGTAGTGCAGCGAGCAACAAAACGCTCAACATCCTGCCTCATCTTTGGCCAAAAGAAATGTGTAGCTAGTACGTCCTCCGTCTTCTTCACGCCAAAGTGTCCCATTAATCCTCCTCCATGCGCCTCCTGCAACAACAAAAGACGAACAGATCTAGCTGGAATGCATAGCGTGTTAGCATGAAACACAAATCCATCATTAACGATGAACTCTTTCCATGTTATCCCTTCTTTAAAATTCTGCAATACATCTTTAAGTTCAGCATCATGCACATATTGATCTTTGATGGTCTCCAAACAAAATATTTTAAAGTCAAGTTGTGAAAGCATAGTATAATGACGAGATGAAGCATCAGCAATAACATTTTCTTTTCCCTTCTTGTATTTAATAACATAAGGGATAGTCTCTATGAATTCAACCCATTTAGCATGTCTATGGTTCAGTTTTGCTTGACTTTTAATGTGCTTCAAAAATTCATGATCAGAATGTATAACAAATTCTTTGGGCCATAAATAATGTTGCCATGTTTCCAAAGTCCGAACAAGAGCATATAATTCCTTATCATAAGTAGAATAATTCAAACTAGGCCCACTCAATTTTTCAGAAAAGTATGCAACAGGTTTACCATCTTGTAATAACACACCTCCTAACCCAATTCCAATAGCTTCACATTCAAGCTCAAAAGTCTTATTAAAATCAGGAAGTTGGAGTAAAGGAGCATGTGTCAACTTATCTTTCAATACCGTGAATGCTTCTTCCTGTGCAGTACCCCAAATAAAAGGCACATCCTTCTTTGTAAGCTCATTCAGAGGTGCAGCAATGGTGCTGAAATCTCTCAGAAAACGCCTATAGAATCCAGCGAGGCCAAGGAAACTCCTCACGTCTGTGACCGTTTTGGGCTGCGGCCAACTCTCAATAGCTTAAATCTTGGCTTTATCAACCTCAATTCCCTGTGGAGTAAGAACATAGCCAAGAAAAGATACTCGATCGGTGCAAAAGGTGCACTTTCCAAGGTTACCAAACAAACGTGCATCACATAGAGCAATAAAAACAGCACGTAAATGTTCCAAATGTTCCTCCAAAGACATGCTATAAATCAATATTTCATCAAAGTATACTACCACAAATCGTCCAATGAAAGCACGTAAAACTTCATTCATTAATCTCATGAAAGTAATAGGTGCATTAGTTAACACAAAAGGCATGACTAACCACTCATATAATGCAAACTTAGTTTTAAATGTTGTTTTCCATTCATCTCCCAATTTCATACGAATTTGATGGTATCCACTACGCAAATCAACTTTGGAGAATATTGTAGAGTCACTCAATTCATCAAGCATATCATCTAGCCTAGGAATAGGATGACGATAACGAATAGTAATATTATTAATGCCTCTATAATCAACACACATACGTGATGTACCATCCTTTTTGGCACTAGAATAATAGGAACAACACAAGGACTAAGGGATTCGCGTATATATCCTTTGTCGAGTAGCTCCTGTACTTGACGCATAATCTCCTTCGTCTCCTCTGGATTGGTACGGTATGGTGCGCGGTTGGGTAGCGATGCACCGGGAATTAAGTCAATCTGATGCTCAATCCCTCGAATAGGTGGTAATCCCGGTGGCACGTCCTGTGGAAAGACGTCCGCGAACTCGTGCAAAATGTTAGTGACAGCAGGAGGCAAAGAGGAAGGCACATCCACGAATGAAAATAATGCCTCTTTGCACACAAAAGCATAGCAAACAGATTTGCATAAATCTAGATCATCAATATCAGATTTGGTGGCAAGTAAACATCCACTTTTTAATTTTATTTCAGATGCAACATGAGATGACGGTGTGTTATTAGGCTTCATTTGTTGCTCAAATTCTTTTGCCATAATCTGATTTTCACTCTTATTTTGCTCCTGTTTCGCTTTATTAGCTCTATTAGTATCATCTTTCAAAATGGAATCAGGAGACATAGGAAGCAAAGTAATACATTTATCCTTATGAACAAGGGTATACTGATTGTTTCTACCATGGTGTACTTTTTTTTATCAAATTGCCATGGTCTACCAAGTAATAAGGAACATGCTTGCATGGGTACCACATCACAATCAACATAATCATCATATGTGGAGGTACTAAAATGCACACGAACAATACGTGTTACCTTAACCTTGCCGCTATTGTTGAACCATTGGATGTAGTAAGGATGTGGATGTGGTCTTGTGGTGAGAGATAGTGATGAGGACATCACTAACAAGGTTACACCCACAGCTCCAACTGACACATATACAGGACCAATTACTAGAGCTCGCGCACGCCAATTAAATTACCAGGTACTTTCGTTTCTTGGTAATGAATCTAATGTTCATGAGAATATGATGCTGCCTAAATTGGATACATTTGTCTTGCTTACAAATGAAGGGCCTAGCTTGGACAAGAAGGATGAACATTGGAGCAAGATCAAGCATGGAGATGATGGCATGCGCAAGGGGAACAAGAATGGCGTTTCAATTTATGATTTCAGGACTTTGAAGCCACCATAATGAGTGGGAGAAGCCTTGGACGAAATATACAAGATGCCACTTCATAAATTTCGTCCAGAGGCTATTATAGGTGCTGCGTCACCTTATTATTGGGCCAGGCCCATGTAATTTCGAAATACTTGAGTATAGGCTATTTTTAGAGTCCGTATGTGTGGGGAAACAAAAGTTAGGGTTGGTTTAGGACCCCTCCACCAAGGGCTACGAAATTCCCCCCTCTTTCCCTCATATATACAACGCTTAGGGCGTCGTTTAGACTTTGGGTTTTGTTTAGATTAAAAGTTCACCATAGCTGCAACTTCGCGTACTTCGTTTGTGTTCAACGACCAGACCAAGGCATCACAGAACCCCACCTTGATCAATAAAGCTTTTCTCTTATATTCGCAATATCCAGATTGCAATCTTAGTTTCTTGCTTGTTCTTCGTTTGCCTGTAGGAAACAGACCTTCGTGGTCAGGTTGATCATGCTCCGGCGTGGTCAACAACCTCTCGGAGTTGGTTTAGCGATTGCTAAGGTGCGACGTCCACGCACGTTCGTAGTCGGATCGTCAAAGTCGACTTCATCCAAAACGATAGCCACCATCTCATCGAAAGACGGGACACCTTTGCCTCTATCAAGTGGTATCAGATTTCCAGGTTGCTCATCGAGTCTGTTCTTCATACCTACAGTCCACGAAAAAGCCAAAAAAAATTTGGGTTAGTTCATCCCATCCGAACCAATCTGAGCCTTTGCATAATCTTTTCTGTTTTTGCTTTGTTGAATTTGCGGTTGCATCGTCGTGTCAAGTTGCTGGTCTTAGCGTCTAGTCTTTTAGAGTTTCGAGTTCTGGTCATAAGTTGTCACGCCTCCGCCGCAACATCTTCATCGCTACTGCCACATACCACCACCGATCCGTATCCATATACCACCACCAATCCGTATCCATATACCACCACCGCTGCCATAACCTACCACCGCTGCCATATCCTACCACCACCAATCCGAGTTCTTTTCATATTAGGTTTGTTCTCGAAATCCATCTAGGTTTCGGATTTGTGTTTCCTTGCCTGCGTAGGTCTCGAAAAAAAAAAGTCTGGAGACCCCCGGGCAGTTTTTAGGGCAAAATTTCGACAGGTGAAAATATTTTTTCCCTATCCTATTTTTTAGCTTTTCTGAGTCTTTTGAGACACGTGCCATCATACTGATTTTTTCTCGCACTTTTTCGTCGTCACTGCCCTGATTCCGAAAAAAAAATTCATCAAAAAAATTTCGTGCCTATCATCTTAGTTTGACTTGGGAAGTGTTTTGAGACACTCGCCATTATAGTGATTTTCGGCAAAAAAAAACAGCGCAAAAAAAAGTGGCGAAAAAAAAATTCAGAGTGTGATTTCCCCTTGATTACGTGCAGCGCCGTGATTTCGTTAGTGTTCTAGGCTCGCGTCTCTAGTACGGTCTAGCCTAGGACCAGCACAGTACCGTCGTTGAGCGTTTATTCACCTTTGCATCTCTGAATAGATTATTGCTGACCCTTTTTGCTACCATATTATAAGCCTTCCCAGCTCCACATACATCTACATCGTGCGTTTGACTCTCCCTGGTAATCGCTCTATCCAAGCTTTGAGAGTTTTGACTACATCGGTTGCCGATCACCGCCTGCTGCTGGGTAAGAACTGGTAAGAATTTGAGATTTGCTTGACGGATTTGTGACACCCGCCACCACCACCACTTGTTAGTAGTCTGTAGGATCATATTCTTCTGTGTTTCTATTGCTGCTAACCATGCCAGGATCACAAGTCGACGAGACTGACTGGGAGAACTTGACGAACAAGGAGGTTCATGATAAGTTTCAGCAAATGATGAGTGTACAGGTGCAAGATGTGCTCAACACATTGGACGCGGCCATGGAGAAGATAGATGGCATGGAGAAGACGTTTGACACAAATCTCGATAACAAGTTTGCTGAATTGCTTGCGCGTTTTCCACCACCACCGGCTGCTGCAGCTGTCCCACCTCTTCAACAACAACAACAACAACAACAACGTCGCCTTCCGAATCAAGTGGGACGAGCACAGCGCGTTCCCCTTGAGACTGGTCAAGCTTCTGGTGCTGCTGTTGATGTTTCTGTAGCTCTTGCTGCTACTGCAGAGGTGGAGGACCATTACGAGGATGAGGTTGACCAAAATCAGAACTACGTGCAACAACCAGCACCACCACCACCAGGTCGTCCTCATGCATATCATCGCAACGGTAGGGCTGCACCACCACCTGAGGTACATGACCATCTTCCTAAACTGAAATTGAATATTCCACCATTTGAGGGTAGATATGTTCCTGATATATATCTTACTTGGGAGTTACAAACTGAACAACGTTTTACATGTTTAAACTATCCCGAGGAGAGACGTGTTCCTGCTGCTGTTTGTGCTTTCACTGGTTTTGCATGTGTTTGGTGGTCTGAACATTGTAGATTATATCCTATTCCAGCTACTTGGATTGCTTTGAAAACTGCTATGCGTACTCGTTGGGTTCCACCATATTATCAACGTGAATTACTTCAAAAACTGCAGCGCTTAAGACAAGGAAAAAATTCTGTAGAAGAATATTATCAGCAATTACAAACTGGCCTGATTAGATGTGGTATTGTTGAGGAGAATGAAGCTATGCTTGCACGTTTTATGGGTGGATTAAATAGAGAGATTCAGACCATTCTAGAGTATAAGGATTATACTACTATCACTCGTTTATTCCATCTTGCTTGTAAAGCTGAACGTGAAGTGCAGGATCGACAGGCATTGGCGCGGACTAACTTTTCTGCAGGCCGACCTTCATCATGGACACCGCGTGCATCCTCTACTTCCTCACATTCTACTGCACCGACACCTCCATCAGCTGTTACCTCCAGCCATGATACAAGGAAGCAGGCACAACCACCATTATCTGCCAAGAGCACACCTATTGGGCCTGCACAGAGTTCTTCTTCTTCCATGGCATCAACAGGGCACACCAGTGATATTATTTGTCGTCGTTGTAAGGGAAGAGGACATTTTGCGAGAGATTGCAAATCTCAGCGTGTGATGATTGCTACTGAGGATGGTGGATATGAATCCGCTAGTGACTATGATGAGGAGACTTTGGCTCTTATTACACGTGAAGAACACGGCGGAGACGATTCTGATCATGAGACGCAATACATGGCTCCTGAAGATGCTGACAGGTATGAATGTTTAGTTGCTCAACGATGGAGAAGATAGATGGCATGGAGAAGACGTTTGAAACAAAGCTGGATAACAAGTTTGCTGAATTGCTTGCGCGTTTGCCACCACCACTGGCTGCTGCAGCTGTCCCACCTCTTCAACAACAACAACAACAACAACAACGCCGACTTCCGAATCAAGTGGGACGAGCACAGCGCGTTCCCCTTGAGACTGGTCAAGCTTCTGTTGCTGCTGTTGATGTTTCTGTAGCTCCTGCTGCTACTACAGAGGTGGAGGACCATTACGAGGATGAGGTTGACCAAAATCAGAACCACGTCCAACAACCAGCACCACCACCACCAGGTCGTCCTCATGCATATCATCGCAACGGTAGGGCTGCACCACCACCTGAGGTACATGACCATCTTCCTAAACTGAAATTGAATATTCCACCATTTGAGGGTAGATATGTTCCTGATATATATCTTACTTGGGAGTTACAAACTGAACAACGTTTTACATGTTTAAACTATCCCGAGGAGAGACGTGTTCCCGCTGCTGTTTGTGCTTTCACTAGTTTTGCATGTGTTTGGTGGTCTGAACATTGTAGATTATATCCTACTCCAGCTACTTGGACTGCTTTGAAAACTGCTATGCGTACTCGTTGGGTTCCACCATATTATCAACGTGAATTACTTCAAAAACTGCAGCGCTTAAGACAAGGAAAAAATTCTGTAGAAGAATATTATCAGCAATTACAAACTGGCCTGATTAGATGTGGTATTGTTGAGGAGAATGAAGCTATGCTTGCACGTTTTATGGGTGGATTAAATAGAGAGATTCAGACCATTCTAGAGTATAAGGATTATACTAATATCACTCGTTTATTCCATCTTGCTTGTAAAGCTGAACGTGAAGTGCAGGATCGACAGGCATCGGCGCGGACTAACTTTTCTGCAGGACGACCTTCATCATGGACACCGCGTGCATCCTCTACTTCCTCACATTCTACTGCACCGACACCTCCCTCAGCTGTTACCTCCAGCCGTGATACAAGGAACCAGGCACAACCACCATTATCTGCCAAGAGCACACCTATTGGGCCTGCACAGAGTTCTTCTTCTTCCATGGCATCAACAGGACACACCAGTGATATTATTTGTCGTCGTTGTAAGGGAAGAGGACATTTTGCGAGAGATTGCAAATCTCAGCGTGTGATGATTGCTACTGAGGATGGTGGATATGAATCCGCTAGTGACTATGATGAGGAGACTTTGGCTCTTATTACACGTGAAGAACACGGTGGAGAGGATTCTGATCATGAGACGCAATACATGGCTCCTGAAGATGCTGACAGGTATGAATGTTTAGTTGCTCAACGTGTTTTGAGTGTGCAGGTTACACAAGCTGAGCAAAATCAGAGGCATAATTTGTTCCATACAAAGGGAGTTGTGAAGGAACGTTCTGTTCGCGTGATCATAGATGGAGGGAGTTGCAACAACTTGGCTAGCATGGAGATGGTGGAGAAGCTATCTCTCACCACAAGACCACATCCACATCCTTACTACATCCAATGGTTCAACAACAGCGGCAAGGTTCAGGTAACACGTACTGTTCGTGTGCATTTTAGTATCTCTACATATGTTGATTATGTTGATTGTGATGTGGTACCTATGCAAGCATGTTCCTTATTACTTGGTAGACCATGGCAATTTGATAAAAATTCTGTACACCATGGTAGAAACAATCAGTATACTCTTGTTCATAAGGATAAAAATATTACTTTGCTTCCTATGACTCCTGATTCCATTTTGAAAGATGATATTAATAGAGCTAATAAAGCAAAACAGGAGAAAAATAAGAGTGAAAATCAGATTGTGGCAAAAGAATTTGAGCAACAAATGAAGCCTAATAATAAACCATCTACTGTTGCTTCTGAAATTAAATTGAAAAGTGCATGTTTATTTGCCACCAAATCTGATATTGATGAGCTAGATTTTAGCAAATCTGTTTGCTATGCTGTTGTATGCAAAGAGGCATTATTTTCATTCGAGGACGTGCCTTCCTCTTTGCCTCCTGCTGTCACTAACATTTTGCAGGAGTTCGCCGACGTCTTTCCACAAGACGTGCCACCGGGTTTACCACCTATTCGAGGGATTGAGCATCAGATTGACTTAATTCCCGGTGCATCGCTACCCAACCGCGCACCATACCGTACCAATCCAGAAGAGACGAAGGAGATTATGCGTCAAGTACAGGAGCTACTCGACAAAGGTTATATACGCGAATCCCTTAGTCCTTGTGCTGTTCCTATTATTCTAGTGCCGAAAAAGGATGGTACATCGCGTATGTGTGTTGATTGTAGAGCCATTAATAATATTACTATTCGTTATCGTCATCCTATTCCTAGGCTAGATGATATGCTTGATGAATTGAGTGGCTCTACAATATTCTCCAAAGTTGATTTGCGTAGTGGATACCATCAAATTCGTATGAAATTGGGAGATGAATGGAAAACAGCATTTAAAACTAAGTTTGGATTATATGAGTGGTTAGTCATGCCTTTTGGGTTAACTAATGCACCTAGTACTTTCATGAGATTAATGAATGAAGTTTTACGTGCTTTCATTGGACGATTTGTGGTAGTATACTTTGATGATATATTGATTTTTAGCAGATCTTTGGAGGAACATTTGGAACATTTACGTGCTGTTTTTATTGCTCTACGTGATGCACGTTTATTTGGTAACCTTGGAAAGTGCACCTTTTGATACAGGGTGGAACCCTAATCAGCAGATCTTTCACGAAATGGAGGGGATCCCACGATGAACACGAAGAACACAAAGGGAAACGGGGGAAAACACGAGAGGAAACACACAAGAACAAGTCCAATCACACATCCACTAGACAATCAAACACACAAGATCACACGGTACATGAACAACAAAGGGAAAGATACAAGGTAAAGTTCATCTCCAAGAGGAGGTCTTGAATCCGTGAAGGATCTTCCCGCTAGGGGTCTTGAATCCAAGGTGGATCTTCTCCGTAGAGGGGCCGCGGTCTCTCTCGTGGAGTAGATCCGGGATGGATGAGCAAAGCTCTATCTCTCATATGAGCTAAACCATTGCTAACCCTCAAATGGAGGAGGGGGAGGAGTATATATAGTCTAGGCCCACGAAGGGGTAAGTGGGAGAGGATACATGGGCCTCTGGCCCGACTCTGCGCGCAGGCAGGCGCCGGATGTCCGGGCTGGGTGCCGGATGTCCGGCCGTTCATGGGAGGCCGGATGTCCGGGCACGGGCCGGATGTCCGGCCTGGCGATGGCCGTTCTTCGGGTGCTTCTGTTGCCCTTGCCGGATTTCCGGGGTGATGCCGGATGTCCGGCCTCTGCTGAAGCGTCGGATGTCCGGGCTGGTCGCCGGATGTCCGGGCTGGCGCCGGATGTCCGGGCTGGCGCCGGATGTCCGGCGGCTGTAACTTCAGCTGCTCTGTCTTCTTCCGTCTTCTCTTCCAAGCTTCCCTCGCAGATGGTGTAGGTGATCCTTGCCGCTTGCACTCCTCCTCGTCATCCGTGAAGCTCCGACAATACCTATGCATGCACACGAGAGGAGTGTCAAGTAGTATACCATCCTCGAAGGGGTCAAGTGAACACGTGTAAAGGAGATGATTCACCTTTATGTATGAGAAGTAGAGGTCACACGTGTCACTTGCCAAGCCGACTCTTGACATGGTGATGTCCATGGGATACACCGTATCATTGGGCCTGCACAGAGTTCTTCTTCTTCCATGGCATCGACAGGGCACACCAGTGATATTATTTGTCGTCGTTGTAAGGGAAGAGGACATTTTGCGAGAGATTGCAAATCTCAGCGTGTGATGATTGCTACTGAGGATGGTGGATATGAATCCGCTAGTGACTATGATGAGGA
Source organism: Secale cereale (assembly GCA_902687465.1). Taxonomy (NCBI): domain Eukaryota; kingdom Viridiplantae; phylum Streptophyta; class Magnoliopsida; order Poales; family Poaceae; genus Secale; species Secale cereale. The sequence continues at coordinate 289,152,077 of LR738714.1, forward strand.
GACTTTGGCTCTTATTACACGTGAAGAACACGGCGGAGACGATTCTGATCATGAGACGCAATACATGGCTCCTGAAGATGCTGACAGGTATGAATGTTTAGTTGCTCAACGTGTTTTGAGTGTGCAGGTTACACAAGCTGAGCAAAACCAGAGGCATAATTTGTTCCATACAAAGGGAGTTGTGAAGGAACGTTCTGTTCGCGTGATCATAGATGGAGGGAGTTGCAACAACTTGGCTAGCATGGAGATGGTGGAGAAGCTATCTCTCACCACAAGACCACATCCACATCCTTACTACATCCAATGGTTCAACAACAGCGGCAAGGTTAAGGTAACACGTACTGTTCGTGTACATTTTAGTATCTCTACATATGCTGATTATGTTGATTGTGATGTGGTACCTATGCAAGCATGTTCCTTATTACTTGGTAGACCATGGCAATTTGATAAAAATTCTGTACACCATGGTAGAAACAATCAGTATACTCTTGTTCATAAGGATAAAAATATTACTTTGCTTCCTATGACTCCTGATTCCATTTTGAAAGATGATATTAATAGAGCTAATAAAGCAAAACAGGAGAAACATAAGAGTGAAAATCAGATTGTGGCAAAAGAATTTGAGCAACAAATGAAGCCTACTAATAAACCATCTACTGTTGCTTCTGAAATTAAATTGAAAAGTGCATGTTTATTTGCCACCAAATCTGATATTGATGAGCTAGATTTTAGCAAATCTGTTTGCTATGCTGTTGTATGCAAAGAGGCATTATTTTCATTCGAAGACGTGCCTTCCTCTTTGCCTCCTGCTGTCACTAACATTTTGCAGGAGTTCGCCGACGTCTTTCCAGAAGACGTGCCACCGGGATTACCACCTATTCGAGGGATTGAGCATCAGATTGACTTAATTCCCGGTGCATCGCTACCCAACCGCGCACCATACCGTACCAATCCAGAAGAGACGAAGGAGATTATGCGTCAAGTACAGGAGCTACTCGACAAAGGTTATATACGCGAATCCCTTAGTCCTTGTGCTGTTCCTATTATTCTAGTGCCGAAAAAGGATGGTACATCGCGTATGTGTGTTGATTGTAGAGCCATTAATAATATTACTATTCGTTATCGTCATCCTATTCCTAGGCTAGATGATATGCTTGATGAATTGAGTGGCTCTACAATATTCTCCAAAGTTGATTTGCGTAGTGGATACCATCAAATTCGTATGAAACTGGGAGATGAATGGAAAACAGCATTTAAAACTAAGTTTGGATTATATGAGTGGTTAGTCATGCCTTTTGGGTTAACCAATGCACCTAGTACTTTCATGAGATTAATGAATGAAGTTTTACGTGCTTTCATTGGACGATTTGTGGTAGTATACTTTGATGATATATTGATTTTTAGCAGATCTTTGGAGGAACATTTGGAACATTTACGTGCTGTTTTTATTGCTCTACGTGATGCACGTTTATTTGGTAACCTTGGAAAGTGCACCTTTTGCACCGACCGAGTCTCTTTTCTTGGCTATGTTGTTACTCCATAGGGAATTGAGGTTGATAAAGCCAAGATTGAAGCTATTGAGAGTTGGCCGCAGCCCAAAACGGTCACACACGTGAGGAGTTTCCTTGGCCTCGCTGGATTCTATCGGCGTTTTGTGAGAGATTTCAGCACCATTGCTGCACCTCCCAATGAGCTTACAAAGAAGGATGTGCCTTTTGTTTGGGGTACTGCACAGGAAGAAGCATTCACGGTATTGAAAGATAAGTTGACACATGCTCCTTTACTCCAACTTCCTGATTTTAATAAGACTTTTGAGCTTGAATGTGATGCTAGTGGAATTGGGTTAGGAGGTGTGTTATTACAAGATGGTAAACCTGTTGCATATTTTTTTGAAAAATTGAGTGGGCCTAGTCTGAATTATTCTACTTATGATAAGGAATTATATGCTCTTGTTCGGACTTTGGAGACATGGCAACATTATTTATGGCCCAAAGAATTTGTTATACATTCTGATCATGAATCTTTAAAGCACATTAAAAGTCAAGCAAAACTGAACCGTAGACATGCTAAATGGGTTGAATTCATAGAGACTTTCCGTTATGTTATTAAACACAAGAAGGGAAAATAAAATGTTATTGCTGATGCATTGTCTCGTCGTTATACTATGCTTTCACAACTTGACTTTAAAATATTTGGTTTGGAGACCATCAAAGATCAATATGTGCATGATGCTGAATTTAAAGATGTATTGCAGAATTGTAAAGAAGGGAGAACATGGAACAAGTTCGTCGTTAGTGATGGATTTGTGTTTCGAGCTAACAAGCTATGCATTCCAGCTAGCTCTGTTCGTCTTTTGTTGTTGCAGGAGGCGCATGGAGGAGGATTAATGGGACACTTTGGCGTGAAGAAGACGGAGGACGTACTTGCTACACATTTCTTTTGGCCAAAGATGCGACGGGATGTTGAGCGTTTTGTTGCTCGCTGCACTACATGTCAAAAAGCTAAGTCATGACTCAACCCTCATGGTTTATATATGCCTTTGCCTGTCCCTAGTGTTCCTTGGGAAGATATATCTATGGACTTTGTTTTGGGTTTACCTCGAACAAAGAAGGGGAGGGATAGCATATTTGTTGTCGTGGATAGGTTCTCGAAGATGGCACACTTTATGCCATGTCATAAAAGCGATGATGCTGCTAATGTTGCTGATTTGTTCTTTCGTGAAATTATTCGCTTGCATGGTGTGCCAAATACTATTGTTTCAGATCGTGATACTAAATTTCTTAGCCACTTTTGGAGATGTTTATGGGCTAAGTTGGGGACTAAACTGCTTTTTAGTACTACTTGTCACCCCCAAACTGATGGACAAACTGAAGTAGTCAACAGAACTTTGTCTACTATGCTTAGGGCTGTTTTGAAGAATAACAAGAAAATGTGGGAAGAATGCTTGCCTCATATTGAATTTGCTTATAATCGTTCGTTGCATTCTACTACTAAGATGTGCCCTTTTGAAATTGTCTATGGTTTCCTACCTCGTGCACCTATTGATTTGTTGCCTCTTCCATCTTCGGAGAAGGTTAATTTTGATGCTAAACAACGTGCTGAATTGATCTTAAAAATGCATGAGTTAACTAAGGAAAATATTGAGCGCATGAATGCTAAATATAAACTTGTTGGAGATAAGGGTAGAAAATGTGTTGTCTTTGCACCTGGAGATCTTGTTTGGTTACATTTGCGTAAGGATAGGTTTCCTAATTTGCGCAAGTCAAAGCTAATGCCACGTGCTGATGGTCCTTTCAAGGTGTTAGAGAAAATAAATGATAATGCATATAAACTTGAGCTGCCTGCAGATTTTGGGGTTAGTTCCACATTTAACATTGAAGATTTGAAGCCTTACTTGGGTGAGGAAGATGAGCTTCCGTCGAGGACGACTTCAATTCAAGAAGGGGAGGATGATGAGCACATCACTAACAATGTTACACCCACAGCTCCAACTGACACATATAAATGACCAATTACTAGAGCTCGCGCACGCCAATTAAATTACCAGGTACTTTCGTTTCTTGGTAATGAATCTAATGTTCATGAGAATATGATGCTGCCTAAATTGGATACATTTGTCTTGCTTACAAATGAAGGGCCTAGCTTGGACAAGAAGGATGAACATTGGAGCAAGATCAAGCATGGAGATGATGGCATGCGCAAGGGGAACAAGAATGGCGTTTCAATTGATGATTTCAGGACTTTGAAGCCACCATAATGAGTGCGAGAAGCCTTGGACGAAATATACAAGATGCCACTTCATAAATTTCGTCCAGAGGCTATTATAGGTGCTGCGTCACCTTATTATTGGGCCAGGCCCATGTAAGTTCGAAATACTTGAGTATAGGCTGTTTTTAGAGTCCGTATGTGTGGGGAAACAAAAGTTAGGGTTGGTTTCGGACCCCTCCACCAAGGGCTACGAAATTCCCCCCTCTTTCCCTCATATATACAGCTCTTAGGACGTCGTTTAGACTTTGGGTTTTGTTTAGATTAAAAGTTCGCCATAGCTACACCTTCGCGTACTTCGTTTGTGTTCAACGACCAGACCAAGGCGTCACAGAACCCCACCTTGATCAATAAAGCTTTTCTCTTATATTCGCAATATCCAGATTGCAATCTTAGTTTCTTGCTTGTTCTTCGTTTGCCTGCAGGAAACAGACCTTCGTGGTCAGGTTGATCGTGCTCCGGCGTGGTCAACAACCTCTCGGAGTTGGTTTAGCGATTGCTAAGGCGCGACGTCCATGCACGTTCGTAGTCGGATCGTCAAAGTCGACTTCATCCAAAACGATAGCCACCATCTCATCGAAAGACGGGACACCTTTGCCTCTATCAGATAGCTTCTCCACCATCTCCATGCTAGCCAAGTTGTTACAGCTCCCTCCATCTATGATGGCGCGAACAGAACGTTCCTTCACAACTCCCTTTTTATGGAACAAATTAAGCCTCTGATTTTGCTCCGCTTGTGTGAACTGCACACTCAAAACACGTTGAGCAACTAAACATTCATACCTGTCAGCGTCTTCAGGAGCCATGTATTGCGTCTCATTTTCAGAATCATCTCCACCGTGTTCTTCACGTGTAATAAGAGCCAAAATCACCTCATCATAGTCACTAGCGTACTCATAACCACCGTCCTCAGTAGCAATCATGACACGCTGAGATGGGCATTTGCTCGCATAGTGACGACGACCAGTGCAACGACGACACATAACATCATGTGTTGGCCCTCAGGATGCCATGGATGAAGAAGAGCTCTGCGCAGGACCGGAAGGTGTACTCCTGGTTGATGGTGGTGGTGCCTGTTTACTTTAATCACGGCTAGATGTGACGGACGAAGTAGGCGGTGGTTCAGCCGGACGTGTCGAAGTAGATGATGCACCGGTGTCCATGATGAAGGTCGACCAGCATAATAATTAGTTCGTGCCAAGGCCTGTCGATCCTGCACTTCACGTTTAGCTTTGGAAGCAAGATGGAATAAACGAGTGACATTATTATACTCCTTATAATCTAGAATTGTCTGAATCTCTCTATTTAAGCCACCCATAAAACGTGCAAGCATAGCCTCATTATCCTCAACAATACCACATCTAATGAGGCCAGTTTGTAATTCCTGATAATATTCCTCTACAGAATTTTTTACTTCTCTTAAACGCTGCAATTTCTGAAGTAATTCGCGTTGATAGTATGGTGGAACCCAATGAGTACGCATAGCAGTCTTCAAAGCAGCCCAAGTAGTTGGAATATTATCCGGATATAATCTACAATATTCAGACCACCACACACAAGCAAAACTAGTGAAAGCACAAAGGGCAGCAGCAACACGTCTCTCCTCGGTATATTTTAAACATGTAAAACATTGTTCGGTTTCTAACTCCCAAGTAAGATATATATGAGGAACATATCTACCCTCAAATGGTAGAATATTCAATTTTAGTTTAGGGAGATGGTCATGATCTCGTACCTGAGGGTGTGGTGCAGCCCTAGCATTGCGATTATTTGCATGTGGACGACCTGGTGGTTGTGGTGCTGGTTGTTGCACGTAGTTCTGATTTTGATCAACCTCATCCTCGTAATCCCCCGCGTAATCGTCCTCCTCCTCAGCAGCAGCAGGAGCCACAGAAGTATCAACAGCAGCACCAACAGTTTGGCCAGGCTAAAGAGCAACACGGCTCGCTTTGCGGAGGGCTATTTCGCGACGTGAAGGTGGATGTTGTTGTTGTTGCAATGGTGCAGCAGGTGGAGGTAGACGTGCAAGCACTTCAATAAATTTGGCATCCAACTTGGTGTAAATTGACTTCTCAATGCCATCCATCCTCGCTAGTGTGTTGTCAAAACTGGTCATCACATCTTCCACCTGTTGACCCATCATTTGCTGAAATTTATCATGCAACTCCTTGTTCGTCATGTTCTCTCAGTCAGTCTCGTCGACTTGTGATCCTACCATGGTTAGCAGCAAGAGAAACAAACAAAAAATGATCCTACAGACTACTAGAAAATGGTGGTGGTGGCGCGTCACAAATCCGTCAAGCAAATCTCAAATTCTTACCAGTTCTTACCCAGCAGCAGGTGGTGATCGGCAACCGTGGTAGTCAAAACTCTCAAAGCTTGGATAAAGCGATTACCAGGAAGAGTCAAACACACGACGTAGATGTATGTGGAGCTGGGAATGGCTTATAATGTTGAAGCAAAAAGGGTCAGCAATAATCAATTCAGAGATGCAAAGTTGAATAAACGCTCAACGATGGTACTATGCTGGTCCTAGGCTAGACCGTACTAGAGACGCAAGCCTAGAACAATAACAAAATCACGGCGCTGCACGTAAACAAGGGGAAAGCACACTCTGAATTTTGTTCGCCTCTTTTTTTTTGCCGAAAATCACTATAATGGCGAGTGTCTCAAAACTCTTCCCAAGTCAAACTAAGATGGTAGGCACGAAAGTTTTTTGATGATTTTTTTTCGGCATCTGGGCAGCGACGATGAAAAAGTGCTGTAAAAAATAGTATGATGGCACGTATCTCAAAAGAATCAAAAAAGCCTAAAAATGGGATAGGGCAAAATATTTTCACCTGCCGAAATTTTGGCCAAAAAACTGCCCGAGGGTCTCCAGACTCTTTTTTTGGATCTCGAGAACAAACATAATATGAAAAGAACTCGAATTGGTGGTGGATATATGGTGGTAGGATATGGCAGCGGTTGTGGGTTATGGCAGCGGTGATGGTATGTGGTCGCGGTGGTGGAATATGGTAGCGGTGCTGGGATATGGCAGCAGTGGTGGTATGGTAGCAGCGATGAATATGGTGCGGCGGCGGCGTGACAAACTGTGAATAGAACTCAAAACTCTAAAGAACTAGACGCTAAGACCAGTAACTCGACACGACGATGCAACCGCAAATTCAACTAAGCAAACACGGAAAATATTATGCAATGGCTCAGACTGGTTCGGATATGATGAACTAATCCTAATTTGTTTTTGGCTTTTTCGTGGACTGTAGGTATGAAAAACAGACTCGATCTAATCTACCAACAACTATAAAATCTCACCGAGCAACCTAGAAATCTGATACCACTTGATAGAGGCAAAGGTGTCCCGTCTTTCGATGAGATGGTGGCTATCGTTTTGGAGGAAGTCGACTTTGACGATCCGACTACGAACGTGCGAGGACGTCGCGCCTTAGCAATCGCTAAGCCAACTCCGAGAGGTTATTGACCACGCCGGAGCACGATCAACCTGACCACGAAGGTCTGTTTCCTGCAGGCAAACGAAGAACAAGCAAGAAACTGAGATTGCAATATGGATATTGCGAATATAAGAGGAAAGCTTTATTGATCAAGGTGGGGTTCTGTGACGCCTTTGTGTGGACGTTGAACACAAACGAAGTACGCGAAGTTGCAGCTATGTCAAACTTTAATCTAAACTAAACCAAAAGTCTAAACGACACCCTAATGGCTATATAGACGGAGGAAGAGGGGGGAATTTCGTGGCCCTTGGAGGAGGGGTCCGAAACCAACCCTAACTCTTGTTTCCCCACACATACGGACTCTAAAAACAGCCTATACTCAAGTATTTCGAAAGTACGTGGGCCTGGCCCAATAATAAGGTGATGCAGCACCTATAATAGCCTCTAGATGAAATTTACGATGTGACATCTTGTATATTTTGTCCAAGGCTTCACGCATTCATCATGGTGGCTTCAAAGTCCTGAAATCATCAATTGTAACTTTGTTCTTGTTCCCCTTGCGCATGCCATCATCACCATACTTGATCTTGCTCCAATGTTCATCCTTCTTGTCCAAGCTAGGCCCTTCATTTGTAAGCAAGACAAATGTATCCAATTTAGGCAGCATCATATTCTTATGAACATTAGAATCATTACCAAGAAACGAAAGTACCTGGTAATTTAATTGGCGTGTGCGAGCTCGAGTAATTGGTCATGTATATGTATCAGTTGGGGCTGTGGGTGTAACCTTGTTAGTGATGTCCTCATCATGAGGGATAACACGATAGAAAACACGAAGGGAAACACTCAAATCAACAAGTTTAGGTCACACATATGCTAGATCCGAAAATACAAAGAGATACACGATCCACGATCAACTAAGGACGATACAAGTAGCGATAGTCTTTTCCGTGAGGAGGTCTTGGTATCCCGTAGGATCTTCTCCAGAGGAGGTCTTGAGTCTGTGTGGATCTTCTCCGTAGAGGGGCCGCAGTCACTCACAAGGAGATGAACCACTAAGGATGAGCAATGCACTAGGTTTAGATGAGCTATCACATTGCTAACCCTAAAAAGAGGTGGGTAGAAGAGTATATATAGTCTAGAGGGGCGAAGGGGTACATGGGCCTCGGCCCAGAAGTAAACGGCGCGCACAGGAAGCGGATGCCCGGTGGCTCGGGAGGGACCGGACGTCCGGAAGTTCTCGGATGGCCGTGAATTTGTTCTGTCGTGGAATTACGGACGTCTGGAGGAGGCCGGTCGTCCGGTGGTCGTCGGTCGTCCGGAGCCTGGGATGCGTCGGACGTCCTGTGCGGGCCGGTCGTCCGGAGCCTGTAGCTCTTCGGGCAGCTCTTCTTGGTCGTTGAACTTGCCGTCGTTGCCACCTCGTCTAGTGGGTGTAGTTGCACCGTGGCCTTCTTCCAAGCACCTGATCGTGCATAGAGTTTACGTCTTAGGTTGTAGCCATGTCTCGTGTTGGTAAAAGTGGTATCTTGGAGAGGAGAGATTTCACCTTATCTTCGATAGTACTGGCACGAGCTCTTGTAATTGATCCAAGTGTCATGTCCATGGGGATGCTAGAGGGATGCTGTCGTAGTTTGTCACGGCAGATGTCCTAGCATAAGGACTTAGTCTTGGAGCCATCACGATGGGTTAGCTTAAAGGGGTTAAAGCGGACAAAGGACGCAAGGGATATTTATACTAGTTCGGCCCCTTACGATGAATGTAAAAGCCTACGTCTAGTTGTTGTGGTATTGCTGAGGTTTTGATGACCAGGGAGCGAATCCGCTTTGCCTGTGACTCGAGTTGTTGATTGTTGTTCCTGAATCGCCGCTGGGTCGTCCCTTTATATACACAGGAGGACGCCCGTCCGGTTTACAGAATCCCGAGGCCGGCTCATAAACGTGTCCGGCTCGGTTTCTAACTTTCCTATCTTACAACACAAGTTATACATCATATGGCGGTTTCCATCTATGGGCTCTAATCCGCCTTTGGGCCCTGGGCCTTTTAGCTCTCCACAGTAACACGCCATACTCTTTGTCTTCATGGGCTTCAACAGGGATAATTCCGTACAAGTATAACCCGGCCCCTCCTGGGCGGTCTATACCTAATAGTTATATCCCCAACATTAGGCCCCAGATTGATTTGAACCTCTTCATGTCGATCTTCAACACTTGGAAAACTTTTTCTTCAATGCCCTCGAATGACCTTGTAAACCGCCATGACGTCATCTTCTATGTTCATACTAAACCGCCATGACATCACCTGATCATTTAAAACCTGTGTATATTTTAACCTTTATTAATAAGCCTCCGGAGACCGAGGCGACAGCTCTTCCCCATATCCATTTTTTTGGGCTCCTTGATTCCCACGCCTGTCATTTATCCCTTCGGCTTATAAATAGGGCGAGGGGTCCCTTTCTTTTTTCTTCCCTTGTGTCGTGGATTTAGCACGGCAGATGTCCTAGCAAAAGGACTTAGTCATGAGACCATCGCTACGGGTTAGCTTAAAGGGGTTAAAGCGGACGAAGGACACATGGATTTAATACTAGTTCGGCCCCTTCGATGAAGGTAAAAGCCTACGTCTAGTTTGGTGTGGTATTGCTTGGGCTTTGATGACCAGGGAGCGAATCCTCTTGCCTATGTCTCGAGCTGTTGTTTCTTGTCCTGAACCATCGCCGGGTCGTCCCTTTATATAAGAGGTGACGCCCGGTCCGGTTTACAGAGTCCCGAGGCCGGCTCATAAACGTGTCTGCCTCGGTCTCTGCTCTTCCTATGTTACATCCCAAATTACATAGTATGACGGTTTACAAATCATGGGCCCTAACATATGGGCTCTAAGCCTCTCGGGCTATAACTTTCTACACCATACTCCGTTGGGCCTCTGATAATATAATCTTGATTACATAAACCGGACCCTCCTGGCCGGTTTATCCCTGGTAGTAATATAATCTTGATTTGAACATGTTCATGTCAATCTCCAAAGTCTTGTACAGATTTTCTTGTCTGCAGCTTCAATGCACTTGGTAAACCGGCATGACGTCATCCCCTTGAGTCGCTTTAAACCGCCATGACGCCATCGGCGCATTTAATGCCTGTACCTGTTTTTTACCTTTATTTATTAAAAGTCCGAAGATCGAGGCGACAGCACCATCCATATCCGATTTTGGGTCTCCCCAATTCCTGTGCTTGCCGTTTTATCTCCACAGCCTATAAATAGGGCCGAGGGTCATCTCTTTATTCCCCTTCGCTTTCTTCTTCATCTGACCTCCAGCGCTCAAGCTCCGCCACCGTCCTTCGAGCTCGTCGTCCTCACCAAGCCCGGCCGCTGCATCAACCTGAGCGTGTTCAGAGATTCGCCGTCGTCCTTCCGCTTCCGTTTCCTTAGGTGCGTTATTCATTCCTCCCCGTAGATCTTAGTTCTAGGGTTTCACGGGAGCTCGCATATGAACCTCCGTTTCTTCGCAATTCTTCACCATAAGTAGTTCCTAGATGTAAATGCTAGACTTTTTAGGGCGATTCTTGTATGCATGACTCCGCTCCGTCTTGATAATCTTAGTTCCTCCCATATTTAAACTGGATCTATAAAAACCTTCGCTGCTTTCGACGAATATGACTCGAATTATCTTGAGTTTTTCATATGTTGTAGATCCACAATTTACTGTTGCTCGTGTTAAAGCTGTTTTCCACACTTTAGATCTGCATCTCCTTTGCTTACCTCGACGGTTTAACTTTAAATCTGCACCTCGGCTGCTTGTGTTTGGCGGTTTAACTTGTTCCTTTCAACTCCATAATCCGGTAGCTGTTACATTCATAAGTATTCCGGACCAGTAGGTACCATTAGTCCCCTGCTTAAACCGCCAATTAGATCAATGCCTTCATAGAACATGCCGGTTTATATTTACGTGGATCATAAACCAGGTCTTGTATTGTATTTTTCAGCGTTCCCTCTTTAAAAAAGATGACTTCCGCGGCCAACCAGTTTGTTGCCTGCAACTGGGTCCCATCCCGGATTACCGAGGATGACTTAGAAAAGATGGCCTCAATTGGCGCTTTAGGCTCCAAGGAGGTACTGCACTGGAGGGCTCCTGGGAAAGAGTGCCCTCCTCAGCCTAAAGAAGGAGAAGTTATAGTCTTTTTTGATCACCTGGCCTGGGGCTTTAAGCCTCCAGGGTCAAAATTCTTCCGTGACGTATTAGAAGACTTCCAGCTCCACCCCCAAGACATAGGTCCCAATTCCATATCAAACATTTGCAATTTTCAAGTCTTCTCAGAAGCTTATCTGCAAGAGGAACCATCTGTAGAGTTATTCCGGGATTTCTTCCATCTGAATCATCAGACTGAATTCCATGACGGGCCCAATACTGAACTCGGTGGAATGAGCAGCCAGAAAAGAAAAGATGTCAGTTTTCCTCACGCCACTCTTCATAGCCATCCCAAGGAGTGGAATCAAACTTGGTTCTACTGCATCGAAACTTCACCAGAGGGAGAGAATCCACTACCGGGTTACCGCCCTTATCGTGTGACAGCGGATCACCCTTTCCCGTAGCGTCTGAGTGCCCAAGACCGGGCACGATATGCTCCCCAACTTTCCAAACTCAGGGCTTTTGTAGCCAACGGTTTAACCGGTGTTGACTTTTTCCGTTGCGGGCTCTCTTGGAGCATCCTCCCGTTAAGCCAGCGCTCCGGCTTAATGCGCGAGTATACTGTAATTCGGAGGACCCTCAGCGTCACACGGATATGGTGCTTCCAGACAATGAAGTTACTGATTCTGCTAAGAAGATGTTGAATATTCCTCTGGAGGAGTGCAGTTGGACCATTTTAGCACCCTTCTGCATGAACAATAAGCCGCCATCGGTAAGATTCTTCTGTCCCTTTCTCTTTGTTTTAATCCGTCCATACTACTTGTCTTCAACATACCTTTATTCCTTTACACATATGACCCCTTCTGGAAGTGGAAAGCCCAAGACAAACCGGCGAAACCATCTCGCAAGAAGAGTCTGGCCGTGAAGAAGCACAAGAAAAGACCTGCCGCTGTTTCCGGTTCAAACGCTGAAGAAGATGATCCGGCTTCTGAGGTACTGCTTGGTTCTTATGCCTGTTAACTCTCCCTTGTCTATACTTATATTAACAATGACTTTTCCCAGGATCCGGCAGAAGGGAGTAAAGCGGATGAAGTTGAGGTAATCTCTCTTTCCTCTGATTCAGAACCATTACCAACCAAAGTTCATCGAGTAGCCCGGAAGTATCCATTTTCTCACCCTTATGCTCAATTGGATCCCCATTTTGTTTTGAAGAAGCAGCAACATGAGGCTCGCCGGACCACACGCCACAGTGGTCACGTGGTCGAATCAACCGGATTAACCCACACTTCGGCTCGAAGACGCCGCTCAAAGGTTTTGCTTACTCCAACCATTTTTCATCCAAAAGCAGGTCTTATTCGTAAACCTCTTAAACCGTCTGATCCAAACTATCAGGAAACTCCTCTATCTTCTTTTGGCGAGTCAACTGCCACCCAAGTCCCGGTGCTCAAGACCGTTCATGGGTAAGCCGTCTTTCAGTATGTCCGGTTTATCTTTCCTTTTTGACTTGTGATTTTCATTATTCCTTTAATCTTTTCATTATGCCCAAGCCTAGCAAGTAGGCAAAGTTGAATAAACCGGCGGTTGAAAACACCACCGCTGAATCGACAGAAGATCCTGAAGCTTCCAATTCTCTGGAAGAAAACGTCGAAGTTCCACATGATGATCCTTTCCCTATGGATGAAGAAGATATTGCTGCTCCCGGGGGTGAAGCCATGGAAAATACTGCTGAACTGGCCAGCCCTGTCTGGGTTAGTCCTCCCCGGGCTAGTCCGGCTCCTGTTAGTCCGGTGCAGACCAATCCCGTTGCTGCCGCTGATCCCCCCAGGCCAACTGCTGCCTCGTCAGATGATGTCGAGATCACTGGGATAAGCTTTACTGCTCCCGCGGAGCCTGTCATCTTGGCCAGACACACTGCCAAGGAAGAAGTTCTTCAGAAGGATAAGGGCAAGTGGAGCACTGATCTATCTAGCTATGCTCCGCTTAGTGCCCACGAGCTTCATTCTGGGTACCTAAACCGGCTCTTTACTAGCCGTGACCATGAGGCCGGTTTAGTAAACTTAATGAAAGAAAAATATGAGGTAACTTCTTTCCCTTTTCATTTCGTTTCTGCTTGTGCCTTGTAGTTGTACCTTTAGTCCATTGTGGCCCCCAAGTGCCGGTTTAGCTTTTAAGGTGAACTGGGACTTTGATAGATCAACTGAAATAGTTAGATTTGCATGTGTAGCCTCCAAGGGCCGGTTTACTCCATTGCGGGTAAATCGGGACTTCTCCTTTGTTTGAGAATGACATTACATTAGCCCCCAAGTGTCAAGGACATAACTTGTTATGTGCTTGGGACTTGTCTGAAAAACTTGCTTTCTTGTACTTCAATTGTACATTAGCCCCCAAGTGTCGAGTGCATAACTTGTTATGTGCTTGAGAGTTTTGATTGAACTGTCTTCATGAATATCTGACATTTTCTATCCTCTGCAGACTGATTTGAACCGGAGGGCTTCGAAGATAACTGAGCTCCGGAATAGCCTGGCCTTCCAAGAAACTGCTTCTACGAAAGTCAAGGAGGAACTTACCCTTGCTTTCGCTAGTATGGAGAAGCTTAAGAAAGATTTTGAAGCGGAGCGGTTCACTTGGGAGGTACAAAAGGCTGCTTTGGAGAGAAGAGCTAATGATGCTGAGGCAGCTCTTAACCCGGTGACGGAGGAGTTATCCGGGCTAAGGCAGCATATAGATGATATGACATCTGCTATCTTTGGTACGTACTTGTTGTCATACGCTTTATTGTTGCTATCTTGCGCTGCTCCGGTTTAACTCATCACTTGTACACAGGGAGGCGCGTGACTCATCTTGGGGATGATGTATGGAAGAAGTTGAAGGCTACTTATACCTTGGTGGAACAACTCTATGCTGGTGCTCAGAGGGCCATCAGTGCTATTTCTCATAATAAACCGGCGCCAACCACCATCCAAGGTACTCTGGAGAAACTATCCATCTTGCCTACATGAATTGTCGAAGTGAAGAAATCTTCTGCAAGAGCTGGTTCCCTCATGGCATTAACCCGGGCCAAGGCATGGGTTCCTGATTTTGACCCGGCGAAGGCCATGAATGGTTATCCGAGTATGAAAGAGGACGGATCAGCTTTCTCCGTTGAAGATCTGCGCGCCTTAACCAAAGACATGCGGCCTCTTGCCAGTAAGCTTGCTGACGAAGCGGACTTGTCAAGGTATCATCCGGGTTATGATCTGGAGAATGTGTGGGTGGAGCGGCCGTCTTATGACATCGAAAATCTGATTCCACCCGTTCGTAAGCATAGCTTCGCTCCTGACATTGAACCGTCAGAACTTATAAACGATGAAGTATATTTCCGCGCCCTTGCCAAGATTGACTGGACCACCCCTGCTTTTCAGCAGCTGCCAGAAGTCGTCGAAGGCCCGGAACAAGCTGACCGTCAGTCTTCACAGTGAGCCGAAGCAGAATCCTAAACCAGTTCCGGTTTGGCCTTATTTGTTGAATACTTTGTGAGAAAATTGATATTCTTTTGGGCCTGCCAGTGCCTTGTAATAGAATAGTTGAGATATTGTCTTTGTGGCACTCTATCTTTCATGGCATTACTTTGTTTGGCAATTCCTAAATTATCTCCTGCTTGCAATGCTTTGACAGTTTATATTACATGTATCTGCATAAACAATGCTAAAAAATGTCCTGGCGGTTTATCACCGGATGGGTTATACTGCCCAAACACATGATCTAAGTAAATAACTTGAACCGTGTATAAAATAGAAGCACGTGCCATACCTGTGATTAAGTGTATCTGCAAACCTTAATCCTGTAGGAACGATCCAAGGTATAAGTGTTGATGACTTACTTGGCTCTTTGTCGTCCTATCATGAAGGCCGATCCGGGTTACAATGAACGCCGGTTTAACTATAAACTAGTACTGGTGTTTATAACCCAGACTATAGCTCTGTAAATACAGATGTAGTGACAACTTTGTAGTTGTCCAGTCTTGAATCAATGGACTTGGTTGAAAAACCAATGACCTTGAAGATAAAGATTTGAGAAAACATAAAAAATGAAAAATAAAGTTTTTGGCCAAATAAGACCATGTAGTCGAGGCTTTTTACGAGCTGTCGGGCTCCAAATTCGAGGCTTTTTATGAGCTGCCAGGCTACTGTCAATATCCATTTTAGCAAAGCATGTTAAGATGATCCGCAATCTTTAACCAAATCATCAATGTCAAATGCTACCAATGTTCAAAATCTCAAAAAGATTTTGGCTTGTGTAATCACTTGATGATCATCAATTTAACGTTACCAAGTTCAGGGTCCCGAAGGATTGACTTGTGTTACGTTCGATGGGTCATACCAGGTTTACTTGGATGGCGCAATTTACTTGATACAGGCAGGTTAATCCGGGGTTTTAGGTGTATACACCAAGCTTCCAAGCCGTGTTCACTACAAGAGTTTTCAACTCGCTGATGAACTTGCATCAGGAGCCCCCAGGTAGCGTGTGAGCATTGCTCGTCGGGGCATATGTTTGAGTTGTGCTAGGCATCAAACCCTCTTTTTCCCCTCATCGTCATGTGGAAATTGCCGAAGCAACCAGAGTAGTGCTCTTATGATGGTCTTGACATGGCCGCCGGTTTAAGAGGCCATAGGAAACTTCCTTGCCCGCGGAAGCCCCATGTGATTCTTACGGAAAGGACGGCTGATTCCTTGATTTATCAAGGGCGCCGGTTTAAGAGGCCATAGAAAACTCCCTTGCCCATGGAAGCCCCCATGTGATACTTTTATCAAAAGGATGGCTGATTCCTCGGTTTACCGGGGGCGCTGGTTTATTCTATTAATCATAATATATACATTGTACATAAAGCGGAGCCGATGGCTCAAGTATAGTAAGGTCGAAGAAGAGTTCCACGGCCGCTTGGTCTCCTCCTCCGCCGTGCGTGAGTCCTTATGTTCTCGACCGTCGACGAGGTAGTATGACCCGTTGTGCAGGTTGTTGCTGACCACAAAAGGTCCTTCCCAAGGTGGGGATAGCTTGTGCATGTCCGTCTGGTCTTGGATGAGCAGGAGCACCAGATCTCCTTCTTGAAACGTCCTGGTCTTAACCCGGCGACTGTGGTACCGACGCAGGTCTTGCTGATAAATCGCCGATCGAGATACTGCCATGTCCCGTTCTTCGTCCAGCCGATCCAAGACGTCTTGTCTTGCTTGTTCATTATCTGTTTCAACATAAGCCGCCACCCGCGGCGAGTCATGACGGATATCACTAGGGAGGACCGCTTCAGCTCCATATACCATGAAGAAAGGCGTGTATCCTGTAGATCTGTGAGGTGTAGTGTTGATGCTCCATAGCACAGAAGGTAACTCCTCCTCCCAACAACCCGGTGTTCTCTGCAACGGAACCACAAGCCGGGGTTTGATGCCTCTGAAGATCTCTTGATTGGCTCGTTCAGCTTGGCCATTAGACTGAGGGTGAGCTACTGATGACACATCAAGACAGATGTGCTCTCGTTGACAGAACTCCTCCATAGCCCCCTTGGATAGATTGGTGCCATTATCAGTTATAATGCTGTGTGGAAAGCCAAACCGGAAAATCACCTTTTTGATGAACTGAACCGCCGTTGCTGCATCACACTTACTGACAGGATCCGCTTCAACCCACTTGGTAAATTTATCCACTGCTACTAGAAGATGGGTTTTCTTGTCTTGGGATCTCTTGAAGGGTCCAACCATATCAAGCCCCCAAGTCGCAAACGGCCAAGTAATTGGGATCATCCTCAGCTCCTGCGCCGGTATATGAGCACATCGTGAGAATTTCTGGCAAGCATCACATTTCCTGACCAAGTCCTCTGCGTCGGTGATACGTCCAAAACGTATCTATAATTTCTGCTTGCTCCATGCTTCTTTTGTGTGATATTGCAATGATATTTATGCACTTCCATACACTTTTGATCATATTTGGACTAACCTATTAACTCAGTGCACCATAGTGCCAGTTCCTGTTTTCTGCTGTTTTTCTATTTCAGATTTCCCCCATATAAAAAGTGCTCCAAAAATTCCGGGAAAAATACAGAAAAAATCAGCGTACAGGAAGCTTCGAGAAAAACCAAAGTAGGGCCAGAGGGGAGCCAGGGGCAGCCCAGGCGGCCCCACCCCTGGCCGCCTAGGGGGGCCGCCTGGGCCCCCCTCTCCGCTTCTGGTGACCCCCTTTGGCATATATACTCCTCGCGTCCCGAAACCCTCGAGGACGGAACCCTTTTTCGCGATCTGATGCAGAGCATCCCAAGGTCATCCCCATGGACTCTCCATCGCCTCACCAAGTGCCCAAAGGACCAATGACTCGAGCCCGTGCAAGAGCTCTCGAGACCGAGGTGACTTCGCTCCTCTCTCTACATCTTTCGGATTCACTTGAGACATGGCTTCTACCTTCATCAAGGACTCTGTGCATACTCAGGAGCGTGGACGAAGGCTACGGGACAGCTCTGCACATTGGTCGAGATGACAGGCCCGACAAGTACACGAGACAAGAAGAACGAAGGCTGAAGATGCTACAGGCACCGGACGTCCGGCCTGCATCGGACGACCGGCGACTTCCAGGCACCGGACGACCGGAAGACACCGGACGTCCGGCCTCTCCCAGACGACCGGACGACCGAAAGACACCGGACGTCCGTGACAACGGCGACAGAAGCTAAATAGCGGAAATCCGAGGATTACTGGACGTCCGGTCCCTCCGGAATCACAGGACGTCCGGTAACCAGCGGACGTCCGCCCCGACTGCGTCCCTCCATGTAATATATACCCGTTGACTTCCCTCCTTTCGAGGTAGCTGTGGTTTAGCTCATTTCTCAGACTTGTGTGGATTTCTCCCACGAGACCGTGCGCCTCTACGGAGAAGATCCACTACGGATTCAAGGCCTCCACCTCGGAGAAGATCCTACGGGATTCCAAGACCTCCTCACGGAGAAGACTATCCTTGTATCACCATCGTTGACTATGGATCATGTATCGCACTATGTATCATGGATCTAGCGCTTGTGTGATTACCTTCGTGTTGATTTGAGTGTTTCCTCTTGTGTTTTCCCCGTCTTCCTCCTTGTGTTCTCCGTGCTCATCGTGTGACACCTTCCAAAACGTGAAAGGTCCGCTGATTAGGGTTCCACCCTACATCATCTTGGTATCAAGAGCAAGGTTGATCAGGACTTTGGAGCCCCACACACTGTTTTCTAGCTTGTTTTTGTTGTGTTCTTCCCAATTTCGAAAAAATCCCCACAAAAATAACCCCAATTTTTTTTTGTGATCTGTTGATTTGGCAAGATTTTGTTGACTTTGTTCCATGGATTTGCTGTGCCACGTGTCGATCTAGCATTTCCCCACCTTTTCCACCTTTTTCCATCGCAAATTCGACCACGTTCGACCATTTCTCCACGAATTCCACCAACCCCAGTCCCAGACCTACCGGACGACCGACGTTTACCGGACGTCCGGCACCTCTCGAGAGACCGGACGTCCGCTAAACACCGGACGACCGGCACCCCCATTACAGAAGCTTTTACCGGATTTCCGACAACTACCGGACGTCCGACCCCTTCCGACCGACCGGACGACCGGTAACTTCCGGACGTCCGACAAAACCTGACGAGGCTGACTTGTTTAGTTCCGTACCACCTTCCGCTACCACCTACCTTCCACCTCACCTTCCGCAACCACCATCGCTTACCCGCTAAGAGTTTGGAAAGTGTGTCTCCCTTTGCCTTGGATACATGAGTTGTGGTTTCACCGTTTCCTTGGATGTTTAGGCTACCTTGGAACGGCAAGACGTCGACAACACCACCGCTCAACTTCGGCAAGGACGGTAACATCGACGACACTTCGCTCATTCTACCTTGCACTTGCATTGTCACCCTATGAACCATCTTTGCGTAGCTTTCCCATTGAGACTAGCCATTTGAGTATTGCCGGGCCACGACACTTGTGCACATTAGTGATAGTCATAGATATTGCATACTACATCATTGTGAGTAACATCACATCATCTTGGTATCCTGCATATCTCCGTGTGCCACAAGAGTGCTCCGCATACACAATAGCTACCTTGATCCGAGAAGCATGCATATGTGCCAAAAGAAAGAGCTCACAAGCTTTTAAGTAAAAGAGCCACCAAAGCAAAAACACAATAGCATCATACACTTTGCATCAAAGGAGATCATACATCATAGCAACATCATCTTGTGCTCAAGCATCGGCACATCATACACTCATAGCATACTTGTGATAGATAGTCGTTACGTTTTTCCTCTTATAGGTCGTGCACAAGTGCGTATCCGCCTATTAAGCAATCAGTTAGCGTCTCTCTAGTGTTGTGCAACACGAGCATTTTCCGTGGTTTACCACATTTTCGCTCATCCTTGGTTGCACAACCACATTTATCTTTCCGTGCGTGTGTTCCGTGTGCTACCTTTGCTAGTGATCTACTTGTTGCATGAGCAAATTGTGAACCATTTTCAACATCATTGAGTCATTTTGACGATTGCATTGAATTTGTGCCTCATCCTGACCAAGCTCCTCTCAAAGCTTTACTTGTGTAGGTGTGAGAATCGACACGAAGTGATACCAATAGTGCTATTTCCGGGTTACATTATCGCGTGATCATTGATCCATTTTCAACCTCGGTTACGGTACATTGATATTGTCTTCTCCTTTCTCCCACTCACATACTTGCTTGTGATGATGGATAGGCCAAGTTCATCTTCCAACCCGATCTTCGACGATCCTCAAGAAGCGAACAACTACGTCACCAAACTACATCTATTCGGTGTCCAACGAGCTCTACATCAAGAGAGTGAAGCTATGCGCGAGTACATTGGTCAAGTCGCCGAGGACGCGCGCCAATTTGAAGCAAGGACAAAAGAACAATTCGACACCATCAACACCAACATGACTACTCAATACAACGAGCTCCAGACATTGATAATCAACCGAAGTTCTTCCTCAACATCTTCTCAACGACGAAGCCGCTCAAGTCGACACACCGACTCCACGCAAGACTCAAGTACACCTACGTCCAACACTCTTCGTCAAGCCGCACGTCAAGCTCGACATGACCGCCGGCAACCTCTACATGACACGAGTTCACAAGAGCTATTCGACGAGCAAGAAAGCCGACGTCGTCAAAACCAAGCTACACTTGAGCAAGCACAAGAACGGCAACGACTACGCCAACAACAACAAGAGCGAGCACGTCAATATCAAGAAGAACAAGATGCCCAGCTAACCGCCAAGCACAACAACGTCGAGAAGCTCAAGCTATGGAGGCGCAACGTGCTTTACAAGATGCACACCGCAATGTGGCAGCCCGCACTCGACACACTCATCAAGAAGAGGACTTCCTTCGCGATGAGATGCACGAGAGGCACCATCAAGCAAGAATGCAAGAAGAAGCTCCTCCTCAAGCGCGCCAAGAGCAACAACCCCAACATGACCATCTACATCATCAAGAGCAACAAGATATGGCAAACCGCCAAAATCGAGATCGCCCTCCCAATAGGCAAGGAAACAATGACGAGCATCGCTATGGCAAGCTCAAGTTCACCATGCCAAAGTTCTCCGGAAGCATTGATCCCGAGGACTATCTCTCATGGGCATTGAAATTTGACAAGATCTTTCGCCTTCACAACTTCGATGAAGAGAAGAAGATCGCAATGGCATCCCTTGAGTTCCAAGACTATGTTCTCATTTGGTGGGAGCAAATTATAGAGAGAAGAGAAGCAAAAGGCGAACCTCCTATCACCACTTGGGCTCAAATGAAGGAAGTCATGAGAGCACGCTTTGTACCTACACACTACAATCGTGACTTGTTCAAGAAGCTACAACTCCTCAAGCAAGGTACCAAGTCCGTTGAAGAGTACTACAAGGAGATGGAGATTGCCATGATACGAGCAAACATCACGGAAGATGACGAGCAAACTATGGCGAGATTCTTGAATGGACTCAACTATCCCATCAAGAAGATTGCGGACTTCCAACCATACAACAATCTCCTCGACCTAGTACATCAAGCAACCAAAGCGGAGCAACAAGTTCAAGAGGACTACAAGTACTCCAAGTTCAACTCCAAGAACTTTGGCTCCTACAACCAAGCTTCAACGACTTCGGCTACTCCTCCTACCTCTACCAAGCCATCTACAAACTTCGGTGATAAGTCAAACTACAAGAATGCGACTACTTCAAGTCGTCCACCTTCTACCAACAACTTCAAGCCAAGAGCTTCCTCAACTACCATTCCTACCGAAGACAATAACAAGACGAGCTCCATCAAATGCTTCAAGTGCTAAGGACGAGGCCACAAGTCATTTGAGTGCAAGACCGTTCGCACCATGATCATCAACGACGACGGATCTTATGACTCCATGAGCGATGATGAGATGGAAGCACTTGAGCATGTCGCTATGCATCGCCAAGTCAATGAAGAAGAAGATCATCAAGTGTTTTGCGACAATGACTCAAGCCCCAACCTTGTTGTCTCCAAAGTCTTGACACTCCAACATCAACAAGATGACGACCAACGATGTCATATTTTCCATACGAAGGCCGGCATCAATGGACGATCCGTCAAGGTTATCATCGATGGTGGAAGTTGCCACAACTTGGCGAGCGAAGAGCTATGCGACAAGCTTCATTTGGTCAAGACGAAGCATCCTCACCCCTACAAGGTCCAGTGGCTCAACGACGCCGGAATTCTTCGAGTCGAGCACACCGTGCAAGTCTCTTTCAAGATTGGCGCCTACGAGGACACTCTCGAATGTGATGTGATACCCATGATACAGGGTGGAACCCTAATCAGCGGATCTTTCACGTTTGGAGGTTGGCACACGATGAACACGGGGAATCACAAGGGAGAGATGGGGGAAACACAAGAGGAAAACACTCAATCAACACGGAAGCAATCACACAAGTGCTAGATTCGCGATACAAGGTCGAGGTACATGATCCAAAGTCAACAACGGTGATACAGATAGTCTTCTCCCGGAGGAGGTCTTGATATCCCTGGGGATCTTCTCCGTTGAAGGAGGTCCTGAATCCGTAGTGGATCTTCTCCGTAGAGGCGCACCGTCTCGTGGGAGAAATCCACACAAGTATCAAATGAGCTAAACCACAGCTGAGTCTAAAGGGAGGAGGTCAACAGTATTTATATTACACACGCGGTCGCCGTCGTAGCGGACGTCCGGGGGTTACCGGACGTCCGGTGGTTCCGGAGGGACCGGACGTCCGGTAATCCTCGGATTTCCGCTATTTAGCTTCTGTTGCCGAA
>LR738714.1:289182626-289294673 GCA_902687465.1 Secale cereale
GGTGTCTTGCGAGGGACCCCAAATGAAGGGTGCGTTCTTCTTGCTCAAAGCGTGTAAAGGCATAGCAATGGTGCTAAAGTCCTTCACAAAACGTCTATAGAAACCGGCTAGACCAAGGAAACTACGCACTTGCATGAGATTCGTTGGTTGAGGCCAAGTTTTAATTGCTTCAATTTTAGTTTCATCAACGTTAACACCTTGAGAAGACACGACAAATCCTAGAAAGACAACCTTGTCAACGCCAAAAGTGCATTTTTCCATATTAGCATACAATTGTTGTTTGCGAAGTGCTTGCAAAACTAGTTGTACATGGTCAACATGTTCTTCAAGCGACTTGCTAAACACAAGAATGTCATCAAAGTAAACCACAACAAAGACACCTATGTAGGGTCTAAGAACAAAGTGCATAAGACGCACAAAAGTGCCGGGTGCTTCCGATAAACCCATTGGCATGACAAGCCACTCATATAACCCAAATTTGGTTTTGAAAGCAGTTTTCCACTCATCACCCTCTTGAATGCGAATTTGGTAGTAACCACTTTTAAGATCAATTTTTGAAAAGATGGTGGCACCACAAAGTTCATCAAGCATGTCATCTAAGCGAGGAATAGGGTGACGATATCTAACGGTGATAGCATTTATCGGGCGGCAATCGGAACACATGCGAAAAGTTCCGTCTTTCTTAGGCACGAGAATAACGGGAACGGCACAAGGGCTTAGACTTTCACGTACATGACCCTTGTCGATGAGGTTTTGCACTTGCCGTTGTATCTCCTTCGTTTCCTCGGGGTTGACGCGGTAAGGAGC
This sequence comes from Secale cereale, assembly GCA_902687465.1. Lineage (NCBI taxonomy): Eukaryota > Viridiplantae > Streptophyta > Magnoliopsida > Poales > Poaceae > Secale > Secale cereale. The sequence continues at coordinate 289,183,434 of LR738714.1, forward strand.
TTTGTTTGGAAGGGGAGCACCGGGTACGAGGTCGATGCGGTGTTCTATCCCTCGAAGTGGAGGTAGACCCGGTGGTAGCTCATCCGGAAAGACATCCGAGAATTCCTGCAACAATTTAGACAACACAAAAGGTGGAGGTGTTGAAGTGTTAGTAGGCTTGGCTTCCCCTTTACATAGAAGCACAAGGTGGAAGACGCTCGATGGGTTCTCACACACTTCTCTCATCTCACGTTTGGTAGCAAATAGCACTAGTTGCTTCTTGTCGCTCATCGTGGAGTCGCTCATATTTGGCTTGTGGCTCTCACTCTCTTTTTGGTGGCTCGCTCTCTCACCATTCTCTCCACGATGGGTGGTAGGTTTAAGCTTGTCGGCGGCAACTTGACTTGGGGACATTGGCCGAAGCACGAATTCCTTGCCCTTCATCTTGAAATGATAGTGATTTGTCCGTCCATTGTGTGTGACTCCACGATCATATTGCCATGGGCGTCCAAGAATAAGGTGGCACACGGACATGGGTATCACATCACACTCAAGGGTGTCCTCGTAGGCGCCAATCTTGAAAGAGACTTGCACGGTGTGCTCGACTCGAAGAATTCCGGCGTCGTTGAGCCATTGGACCTTGTAGGGGTGCGGATGCTTCGTCTTTACCAAATGAAGCTTGTCGCATAGCTCTTCACTTGCCAAGTTGTGGCAACTTCCGCCATCGATGATAACCTTGACGGAGCGTCCATTGATGCCGGCCTTCGTATGAAAAATATGACATCGTTGGTCGTCATCTTGTTGATGTTGGAGTGTCAAGACTTTGGAGACAACAAGGTTGGGGCTTGAGTCATTGTCGCAAAATACTTGATTGTCTTCTTCTTCATTGACTTGGCGATGCATAGCGACATGCTCAAGTGCTTCCATCTCATCATCGCTCATGGAGTCATAAGATCCGTCGTCGTTGATGATCATGGTGCGAACGGTCTTGCACTCAAATGACTTGTGGCCTCGTCCTTGGCACTTGAAGCATTTGATGGAGCTCGTCTTGTTATTGTCTTCGGTAGGAGTTGTAGTAGAGGAAGCTCTTGGCTTGAAGTTGTTGGTAGAAGGTGGACGACTCGATGTAGTCGCATTCTTGTAGCTTGGCTTGTCTCCGAAGTTTGTAGAAGTCTTGGTAGAGGTAGGAGGAGTAGCCGAAGTCGTTGAAGCTTGGTTGTAGGAGCCAAAGTTCTTGGAGTTGAACTTGGAGTACTTGTAGTCCTCTTGAACTTGTCGCTCCGCTTTGGTTGCTTGGTGTACTAGCTCGATGATACAGGGTGGAACCCTAATCAGCGGATCTTTCACGTTTGGAGGTTGGCACACGATGAACACGGGGAATCACAAGGGAGAGATGGGGGAAACACAAGAGGAAAACACTCAATCAACACGGAAGCAATCACACAAATGCTAGATTCGCGATACAAGGTCGAGGTACATGATCCAAAGTCAACAACGGTGATACAGATAGTCTTCTCCCGGAGGAGGTCTTGATATCCCTGGGGATCTTCTCCGTTGAAGGAGGTCCTGAATCCGTAGTGGATCTTCTCCGTAGAGGCGCACCGTCTCGTGGGAGAAATCCACACAAGTATCAAATGAGCTAAACCACAGCTGCCTCTCAAGGGAGGAGGTCAACAGTATTTATATTACACATGCGGTCGCCGTCGTAGCGGACGTCCGGGGGTTACCGGACGTCCGGTGGTTCCGGAGGGACCGGACGTCCGGTAATCCTCGGATTTCCGCTATTTAGCTTCTGTTGCCGAAGTCACGGACGTCCGGTGGCTTCCGGTCGTCCGGTCGTCTGGGAGGGGCCGGACGTCCGGTGTTTTCCGGTCGTCCGGTGCCTGGGAGTCGCCGGTCGTCCGGTGCAGGCCGGACGTCCGGTGCCTGTAGCATCTTCAGCATTCCTTCTTCTTGTCTCGAACACTTGTCGGTCCTGTCCTCTTGAGCATCATGTAGAGCTGTCCCGCGGCCTTCGTCCAAGTACCTGAGTATGCATAGAGTCTCTGATGAAGGTAGAGGCCGTACCCCAAGTGAATCCGAAAGATGTAAAGAGAGGAGCGAGGTCACCTCGGTCTCAAAAGCTCTTGCACGTGCTCTAGTCATGGGTCCTTTGGGCACTTGGTGAGGCGATGAAGGGTCCATGGTGATGGCCCTAGGATACACCGTATCATCTCCCCTCCCTTGGGAAAGATCCGATCTCGGATCGAAATCTTCATCACCATGGAAAGGAGAGAGGTCCTTGATGTTGAAAGTATCGCTCACGGAGTACTTGTCTCGTGGGATGTCGATCTTGTAGGCGTTGTCGTTGTAGCGTGCTAGCACCTTGAAGGGTCCGTCGGCGCGAGGTAGAAGCTTGGACTTGCGCTCGTGTGGGAAGCGGTCCTTGCGAAGGTGGAGCCAAACAAGATCTCCCGGTTGGAACACCATCGGTGTCTTGTTGACGTTGAACTTGGTGGCGCGACGGTGGACTTGTCGCTCGATCATCGCCCTTGTGTCTTCGTGCACCTTCTTGAGATAAGTTGCCCTTGCACTTGCGTCCATGTTCGTGCGCTCTTGTAGAGGAAGAGGTAGGATGTCCAAAGGCGACAACGGGTTGAAGCCGTAGACGATCTCGAAGGGGGACTTGCCGGTTGTGGAGTGTCTTGCGCGGTTGTAGGCGAACTCGGCGATTGGCAAGCAATGTTCCCATTCCCGGATGTTCCTCTTGATCAACACACGAAGAAGAGTGGAGAGCGTGCGGTTCGTCACCTCCGTCTGACCGTCCGTTTGTGGATGGTACGCCGAAGAAAAGAGAAGCTTGATTCCGAGCTTGGCACATAGTGTTTTCCAAAAGTGACGCGGTAAGGAGCTTTGTTTGGAAGGGGAGCACCGGGTACGAGGTCGATGCGGTGTTCTATCCCTCGAAGTGGAGGTAGACCCGGTGGTAGCTCATCCGGAAAGACATCCGAGAATTCCTGCAACAATTTGGACAACACAAAAGGTGGAGGTGGTGAAGTGTTAGTAGGCTTGGCTTCCCCTTTACATAGAAGCACAAGGTGGAAGACGCTCGATGGGTTCTCACACACTTCTCTCATCTCACGTTTGGTAGCAAATAGCACTAGTTGCTTCTTGTCGCTCATCGTGGAGTCGCTCATATTTGGCTTGTGGCTCTCACTCTCTTTTTGGTGGCTCGCTCTCTCACCATTCTCTCCACGATGGGTGGTAGGTAAAAGCTTGTCGGCGGCAACTTGACTTGGGGACATTGGCCGAAGCACGAATTCCTTGCCCTTCATCTTGAAATGATAGTGATTTGTCCGTCCATTGTGTGTGACTCCACGATCATATTGCCATGGGCGTCCAAGAATAAGGTGGCACACGGACATGGGTATCACATCACACTCAAGGGTGTCCTCGTAGGCGCCAATCTTGAAAGAGACTTGCACGGTGTGCTCGACTCGAAGAATTCCGGCGTCGTTGAGCCATTGGACCTTGTAGGGGTGCGGATGCTTCGTCTTGACCAAATGAAGCTTGTCGCATAGCTCTTCACTTGCCAAGTTGTGGCAACTTGATACAGGGTGGAACCCTAATCAGCGGATCTTTCACGTTTGGAGGTTGGCACACGATGAACACGGGGAATCACAAGGGAGAGATGGGGGAAACACAAGAGGAAAACACTCAATCAACACGGAAGCAATCACACAAGTGCTAGATTCGCGATACAAGGTCGAGGTACATGATCCAAAGTCAACAACGGTGATACAGATAGTCTTCTCCCGGAGGAGGTCTTGATATCCCTGGGGATCTTCTCCGTTGAAGGAGGTCCTGAATCCGTAGTGGATCTTCTCCGTAGAGGCGCACCGTCTCGTGGGAGAAATCCACACAAGTATCAAATGAGCTAAACCACAGCTACCCCTAAAAGAAAGAGGTCCACAGTATTTATATTACACACGCGGTCGCCGTCGTAGCGGACGTCCGGAGGTTACCGGACGTCCGGTGGTTCCGGAGGGACCGGACGTCCGGTAATCCTCGGATTTCCGCTATTTAGCTTCTGTAGTCGTTGTCACGGACGTCCGGTGGCTTCCGGTCGTCCGGTCGTCTGGGGGAGGCCGGACGTCCGGTGTCTTCCGGTCGTCCGGTGCCTGGGAGTCGCCGGTCGTCCGGTGCAGGCCGGACGTCCGGTGCCTGTAGCATCTTCAGCATTCCTTCTTCTTGTCTCGAGCACTTGTCGGTCCTGTCCTCTTGAGCATCATGTAGAGCTGTCCCGCGGCCTTCGTCCAAGTACCTGAGTATGCATAGAGTCTCTGATGAAGGTAGAGGCCGTACCTCAAGTGAATCCGAAAGATGTAAAGAGAGGAGCGAGGTCACCTCGGTCTCAAAAGCTCTTGCACGTGCTCTAGTCATGGGTCCTTTGGGCACTTGGTGAGACGATGAAGGGTCCATGGTGATGGCCCTAGGATACACCGTATCATCTCCCCTCCCTTGGGAAAGATCCGACCTCGGATCGAAATCTTCATCACCATGGAAAGGAGAGAGGTCCTTGATGTTGAAAGTATCGCTCACGGAGTACTTGTCTCGTGGGATGTCGATCTTGTAGGCGTTGTCGTTGTAGCGTGCTAGCACCTTGAAGGGTCCGTCGGCGCGAGGTAGAAGCTTGGACTTGCGCTCGTGTGGGAAGCGGTCCTTGCGAAGGTGGAGCCAAACAAGAGCTCCCGGTTGGAACACCATCGGTGTCTTGTTGACGTTGAACTTGGTGGCGCGACGGTGGACTTGTCGCTCGATCATCGCCCTTGTGTCTTCGTGCACCTTCTTGAGATAAGTTGCCCTTGCACTTGCGTCCATGTTCGTGCGCTCTTGTAGAGGAAGAGGTAGGATGTCCAAAGGCGACAACGGGTTGAAGCCGTAGACGATCTCGAAGGGGGACTTGCCGGTTGTGGAGTGTCTTGCGCGGTTGTAGGCGAACTCGGCGATTGGCAAGCAATGCTCCCATTCCCGGATGTTCCTCTTGATCAACACACGAAGAAGAGTGGAGAGCGTGCGGTTCGTCACCTCCGTCTGACCGTCCGTTTGTGGAGGGTACGCCGAAGAAAAGAGAAGCTTGATTCCGAGCTTGGCACATAGTGTTTTCCAAAAGTAACTCAAGAACTTGACGTCCCGGTCGGAGACGATCGTTTTGGGCACGCCGTGTAGACGAAGTATCTCCCTACAAAAGAGAGTGGCAACATGTGAAGCATCGTCTATCTTGTTACAAGGAATGAAATGAGCCATTTTGGAGAACCTATCTACCACGACAAGCACGGAATCTTTGCCATTTTGAGTCCTAGGCAAGCCAAGTATGAAATCCATGCTTATGTCTTCCCATGGGTGGTATGGGATAGGGAGAGGCATGTAAAGACCATAAGATTGAGCTTTGGACTTAGCTTTGCGGCATGTAGAACATCGGTTGGAGAAGCGTGAGACGTCACGGAGCATCTTGGGCCAAAAATAGTTCTTAGAGAGTGTAGCAAACGTCTTGTCTCGTCCAAAGTGTCCCATGAGTCCTCCTCCATGCGATTCCTGCAAAAGGAGCAAACGAAGCGAAGACTCGGGAATGCCAAGTTTGTTAGCTCTCATAAGATATCCATCCTTGATGTAGTAGTGTTCCCAAGAAGTGTGAGTCAAGCATTTAGCATAAGCATTTGCAAAGAAAGGATCATGCTCATATAAATCTTTAATATGCTCAAAGCCAATCACATTCAACTCAAGTTGTGTTACAAGCATGCATTTGCGGGAAAGCGCGTCCGCCACAACATTTTCTTTGCCCTTGATGTATTTGATGACATAGGGAAAAGACTCAATGAACTCACTCCATTTAGCATGACGCTTGTTCAACTTAGTTTGACCTTTGAGGTACTTAAGTGTCTCATGGTCCGTATGAAGAATGAATTCATGAGGTCTAAGGTAGTGTTCCCAAACACGTAGAACTCTCACCAAGGCATAAAGCTCTTTATCATAGGTAGGATAGTTAAGTTGCGCTCCCGATAGCTTTTCGCTAAAGTACGCAATTGGGCGCTTTTCTTGCATTAGCACGCCACCTATGCCGGTACCACTAGCATCACAATGAATCTCAAACGGTTTGTCAAAGTTTGGTAGGGCTAGAAGTGGTGCGTGCGTGAGCAAGCTCTTAAGCTCATTGAACGCGGTGTCTTGCGAAGGACCCCAAATGAAGGGTGCGTTCTTCTTGCTCAAAGCGTGTAAAGGCATAGCAATGGTGCTAAAGTCCTTCACAAAACGTCTATAGAAACCGGCTAGACCAAGGAAACTACGCACTTGCATGAGATTCGTTGGTTGAGGCCAAGTTTTAATTGCTTCAATTTTAGTTTCATCAACGTTAACACCTTGAGAAGACACGACAAATCCTAGAAAGACAACCTTGTCAACGCCAAAAGTGCATTTTTCCATATTAGCATACAATTGTTGTTTGCGAAGTGCTTGCAAAACTAGTTGTACATGGTCAACATGTTCTTCAAGCGACTTGCTAAACACAAGAATGTCATCAAAGTAAACCACAACAAAGACACCTATGTAGGGTCTAAGAACAAAGTGCATAAGACGCACAAAAGTGCCGGGTGCTTCCGATAAACCCATTGGCATGACAAGCCACTCATATAACCCAAACTTTGTTTTGAAAGCAGTTTTCCACTCATCACCCTCTTGAATGCGAATTTGGTAGTAACCACTTTTAAGATCAATTTTTGAAAAGATGGTGGCACCACAAAGTTCATCAAGCATGTCATCTAAGCGAGGAATAGGGTGACGATATCTAACGGTGATAGCATTTATCGGGCGGCAATCGGAACACATGCGAAAAGTTCCGTCTTTCTTAGGCACGAGAATAACGGGAACGGCACAAGGGCTTAGACTTTCACGTACATGACCCTTGTCGATGAGGTTTTGCACTTGCCGTTGTATCTCCTTCGTTTCCTCGGGGTTGACGCGGTAAGGAGCTTTGTTTGGAAGGGGAGCACCGGGTACGAGGTCGATGCGGTGTTCTATCCCTCGAAGTGGAGGTAGACCCGGTGGTAGCTCATCCGGAAAGACATCCGAGAATTCCTGCAACAATTTAGACAACACAAAAGGTGGAGGTGTTGAAGTGTTAGTAGGCTTGGCTTCCCCTTTACATAGAAGCACAAGGTGGAAGACGCTCGATGGGTTCTCACACACTTCTCTCATCTCACGTTTGGTAGCAAATAGCACTAGTTGCTTCTTGTCGCTCATCGTGGAGTCGCTCATATTTGGCTTGTGGCTCTCACTCTCTTTTTGGTGGCTCGCTCTCTCACCATTCTCTCCACGATGGGTGGTAGGTAAAAGCTTGTCGGCGGCTACTTGACTTGGAGTCATTGGTCGTAGCACGAATTCCTTGCCCTTCATCTTGAAGTGATAGTGATTCGTCCGTCCATTGTGTGTGACTCCACGATCATATTGCCATGGTCGTCCAAGAATAAGGTGGCACACGGACATGGGTATCACATCACACTCAAGAGTGTCCTCGTAAGCGCCAATCTTGAAAGAGACTTGCACGGTGTGCTCGACTCGAAGAATTCCGGCGTCGTTGAGCCATTGGACCTTGTAGGGGTTAGGATGCTTCGTCTTGACCAAATGAAGCTTGTCGCATAGCTCTTCGCTTGCCAAGTTGTGGCAACTTCCGCCATCGATGATAACCTTGACGGAGCGTCCATTGATGCCGGCCTTCGTATGGAAGATGTGACAACGTTGGTCGTCATCTTGTTGATGTTGGAGTGTCAAGACTTTGGAGACGACATGATACAGGGTGGAACCCTAATCAGCGGATCTTTCACGTTTGGAGGTTGGCACACGATGAACACGGGGAATCACAAGGGAGAGATGGGGGAAACACAAGAGGAAAACACTCAATCAACACGGAAGCAATCACACAAGTGCTAGATTCGCGATACAAGGTCGAGGTACATGATCCAAAGTCAACAACGGTGATACAGATAGTCTTCTCCCGGAGGAGGTCTTGATATCCCTGGGGATCTTCTCCGTTGAAGGAGGTCCTGAATCCGTAGTGGATCTTCTCCGTAGAGGCGCACCGTCTCGTGGGAGAAATCCACACAAGTATCAAATGAGCTAAACCACAGCTAAGTCTAAAGGAGGGAGGTCCACAGTATTTATATTACACACGCGGTCGCCGTCGTAGCGGACGTCCGGGGGTTACCGGACGTCCGGTGGTTCCGGAGGGACCGGACGTCCGGTAATCCTCGGATTTCCGCTATTTAGCTTCTGTTGCCGAAGTCACGGACGTCCGGTGGCTTCCGGTCGTCCGGTCGTCTGGGAGGGGCCGGACGTCCGGTGTTTTCCGGTCGTCTGGTGCCTGGGAGTCGCCGGTCGTCCGGTGCAGGCCGGACGTCCGGTGCCTGTAGCATCTTCAGCATTCCTTCTTCTTGTCTCGAGCACTTGTCGGTCCTGTCCTCTTGAGCATCATGTAGAGCTGTCCTGCGGCCTTCGTCCAAGTACCTGAGTATGCATAGAGTCTCTGATGAAGGTAGAGGCCGTACCTCAAGTGAATCCGAAAGATGTAAAGAGAGGAGCGAGGTCACCTCGGTCTCAAAAGCTCTTGCACGTGCTCTAGTCATGGGTCCTTTGGGCACTTGGTGAGGCGATGAAGGGTCCATGGTGATGGCCCTAGGATACACCGTATCATAGGTCGTGCACAAGTGCGTATCCGCCTATTAAGCAATCGGCTAGCGTCTCTCTAGTGTTGTGCAACACGAGCATTTTCCGTGGTTTACCACATTTTCGCTCACCCTTGGTTGCACGACCACATTTATCTATCCGTGCGTGTGTTCCGTGTGCTACCTTTGCTAGTGATCTACTTGTTGCATGAGCAAATTTGTGAACCATTTTCAACATCTTTGAGTCACTTTGACAATTGCATTGAATTTGTGCCACATCCTAACCGAGCTCCTCTAAAAGCTTTACTTGTGTAGGTGTGAGAATCGACACGAAGTGATACCAATAGTGCTATTTCCGGGTTACATTGTTGAGTGATCATTGATCCATTTTCAACCTCGGTTAAGGTACATTGATATTGTCTTCTCCTTTCTCCCACTCACATACTTGCTTGTGATGATGGATAGGCCAAGTTCATCTACCAACCCGATCTTCGACGATCCTCAAGAAGTGATAGAGGCAAAGGTGTCCCGTCTTTCGATGAGATGGTGGTTATCGTTTTGGAGGAAGTCGACTTTGACGATCCGACTACGAACGTGCGAGGACGTCGCGCCTTAGCAATCGCTAAACCAACTCCGAGAGGTTGTTGACCACGCCGGAGCACGATCAACCTGACCACGAAGGTCTGTTTCCTGCAGGCAAACGAAGAACAAGCAAGAAACTAAGATTGCAATCTGGATATTGCGAATATAAGAGGAAAGCTTTATTGATCAAGGTGGGGTTCTGTGACGCCTTGGTCTGGTCGTTGAACACAAACGAAGTACGCGAAGTTGCAGCTATGGCGAACTTTTAATCTAAACAAAACCCAAAGTCTAAACGACGCCCTAAGGGCTGTATATATGAGGGAAAGAGGGGGGAATTTCGTGGCCCTTGGTGGAGGGGTCCGAAACCAACCCTAACTCTTGTTTCCCCAAACATACGGACTCTAAAAACAGCCTATACTCAAGTATTTCGAAATTACATGGGCCTGGCCCAATAATAAGGTGACGCAGCACCTATAATAGCCTCTGGACGAAATTTATGAAGTGGCATCTTGTATATTTCGTCCAAGGCTTCCCGCACTCATTATGGTGGCTTCAAAGTCCTGAAATCATCAATTGAAACTCCATTCTTGTTCCCCTTGCGCACGCCATCATCTCCATGCTTGATCTTGCTCCAATGTTCATCCTTCTTGTCCAAGCTAGGCCCTTCATTTGTAAGCAAGACAAATGTATCCAATTTAGGCAGCATCATATTCTCATGAACATTAGATTCATTACCAAGAAACGAAAGTACCTGGTAATTTAATTGGCGTGCGCGAGCTCTAGTAATTGGTCCTGTATATGTGTCAGTTGGAGCTGTGGGTGTAACCTTGTTAGTGATGTCCTCATCAGCGATGCTCGTCATTGTTTCCTTGCCTATTGGGAAGGCGCTCTCGATTTTGGCGGTTTGCCATATCATGTTGCTCTTGAGGATGTAGACGTTCTTGTTGGAGTTGATGTTCTTGTTGGTATTGTTGTTCATGTCGGGCTTGAGGAGGAGCTTCTTCTTGCATTCTTGCTTGATGGCGCCGTTCTTGCATCTCATCTCGAAGAAAATCCTCTTCTTGACGAGTGTGTCGATTGCGGGCGGCCACATTGCGGTGTGCATCTTGTAAAGCACGTTGTGCCTCCATAGCTTGCGCTTCACGACGTTGTTGTGCTTGGCGGTTAGCCTCGGCATCTTGTTCTTCTTGATATTGACGAGCTCGCTCTTGTTGTTGTTGGCGTAGTCGTTGCCGTTCTTGTGCTTGCTCAAGTGTAGCTTGGTTGTGACGACGTCGGCCTTCTTGCTCGTCGAATGGTTCTTGAGAACTCTTGTCATGTAGAGGTTGCCGATGTTCATGTCGAGCTTGACGTGCGGCTTGACGAAGAGTGTTTGACGTAGGTGTGCTTAAGTCTTGCGTTGAGTCGGTGTGTCGACTTGAGCGGCTTCGTCGATGAGATGATGTTGAGGAAGAACGTCGATTGATGATCAATGTCCGGAGCTCATTGTATTGAGTAGACATGTTGGTGTTGATGAGGTCGATTTGCTCCTTGGTGCTTTGTTGGAATTGTCGCGCGTCCTCGGCAACTTGACCAATGTACTCTCGCATAGCTTCACTCTCTTGATGTAGAGCTCGTTGGACACCGAATAGATGTAGTTTGGTGACGTAGTTGTTCGCTTCTTGAGGATCGTCGAAGATCGGGTTGGTAGATGAACTTGGCCTATCCATCATCACAAGCAAGTATGTGAGTGGGAGAAAGGAGAAGACAATATCAATGTACCTTAACCGAGGTTGAAAATGGATCAATGATCACTCAACAATGTAACCCGGAAATAACACTATTGGTATCACTTCGTGTCGATTCTCACACCTACACAAGTAAAGCTTTTAGAGGAGCTCGGTTAGGATGTGGCACAAATTCAATGCAATTGTCAAAGTGACTCAAAGATGTTGAAAATGGTTCACAAATTTGCTCATGCAACAAGTAGATCACTAGCAAAGGTAGCACACGGAACACACGCACGGATAGATAAATGTGGTCGTGCAACCAAGGGTGAGCGAAAATGTGGTAAACCACGGAAAATGCTCGTGTTGCACAACACTAGAGAGACGCTAGCCGATTGCTTAATAGGCGGATACGCACTTGTGCACGACCTATAAGAGGCAAAAAGTAACGACTATCTATCACAAGTATGCTATGAGTGTATGATGTGCCGATGCTTGAGCACAAGATGATGTTGCTATGTTGTATGATCTCTTTGGATGCAAGGCGTATGATGCTACTGTTTCTTTGCTTGGATTGGCTCTTTTGCTTAGAAGCTTTTGAGCTCTTTCTTTGGGCACATATGCATTCTTCTCGAATCGAGGTAGCTATTGTGTATGCGGAGCACTCTTGTGGCACAAGGAGATATGCAATATACCAAGATGATGTGGTATGCAATATATATGAGTATCACTAATGTGCACAAGTGTCGTGGCCCGGCAATACTCAAATGGCTAGTCTCAATGGGAAAGCTACGCAAAGATGGTTCATAGGGTGACAATGCAATTGCGAGGTAGAAGTGTCGTCGATGTTACCGTCCTTGCCGAAGTTGAGCGGTGGTGTTGTTGGAGTCTTGCCGTCCCAAGGTAGCCTAAACATCCAAGGAAACGGTGAAACCACAACTCAAGTATCCAATGCAAAGGTAGACACACTTTCCAAACTCAGAGCGGGAAAACGATGGTGGTTGCGGAAGGTAGGTGGTAGTTGGGGAAGGTGGATGGTAGCGGAAGGGTGGTAACTGAACAAGTTCAGCAGTTTCAGGGTTTGTCGGACGTCCGGCTGTTACCGGTCGTCCGGTCTGTCTGGAACGGTCGGACGTCCGGTGGAGACCGGAAATCCGGTAAAAGCGTTCTGTGGTCGGGGTGCCGGTCGTCCGGTGTTTAGCGGACGTCCGGTGTCTCGAGGGGTCCCGGACGTCCGGTAAACGTCGGTCGTCCGGTAGGTTTAGGACTGGGTTGGTGGGATCCGTGGCGAAAACGGTGAAACGTGGTCGGATTTGCGGTGGAAAAATGGTGAGATGGTGGGGAAATGCTAGATCGACACGTGGCACAGCAAATCCATGGAACAAAGTCAACAAAATCTTGCCAAATCAACAGATCACAAAAATTTTTTGGGGCTCTTTTTGTGGGGAATTTTCGAAATAGGGAAGAACACGACAAAAACAGGCTAGAAAACGAAGTGTGGGGCTCCAAAATCGTGAGAAACCTTTGCTCTTGATACCATAATGATACAGGGTGGAACCCTAATCAGCAGATCTTTCACGTTTGGAGAGTATCCCACGACGAACACGAAGAACACGAGGCGGAAACGGGGGAAAACACGAGAGGAAACACACAAGAACACGGAAGCAATCACACAAGTGCTAGATTCGCGATACAAGGTCGAGGTACATGATCCAAAGTCAACAACGGTGATACAGATAGTCTTCTCCCGGAGGAGGTCTTGATATCCCTGGGGATCTTCTCCGTTGAAGGAGGTCCTGAATCCGTAGTGGATCTTCTCCGTAGAGGCGCACCGTCTCGTGGGAGAAATCCACACAAGTATCAAATGAGCTAAACCACAGCTAAGTCTAAAGGAGGGAGGTCCACAGTATTTATATTACACACGCGGTCGCCGTCGTAGCGGACGTCCGGGGGTTACCGGACGTCCGGTGGTTCCGGAGGGACCGGACGTCCGGTAATCCTCGGATTTCCGCTATTTAGCTTCTGTTGCCGAAGTCACGGACGTCCGGTGGCTTCCGGTCGTCCGGTCGTCTGGGAGGGGCCGGACGTCCGGTGTTTTCCGGTCGTCCGGTGCCTGGGAGTCGCCGGTCGTCCGGTGCAGGCCGGACGTCCGGGGCCTGTAGCATCTTCAGCATTCCTTCTTCTTGTCTCGAGCACTTGTCGGTCCTGTCCTCTTGAGCATCATGTAGAGCTGTCCTGCGGCCTTCGTCCAAGTACCTGAGTATGCATAGAGTCTCTGATGAAGGTAGAGGCCGTACCTCAAGTGAATCCGAAAGATGTAAAGAGAGGAGCGAGGTCACCTCGGTCTCAAAAGCTCTTGCACGTGCTCTAGTCATGGGTCCTTTGGGCACTTGGTGAGGCGATGAAGGGTCCATGGTGATGGCCCTAGGATACACCGTATCATCTCCCCCCCCTTGGGAAAGATCCGACCTCGGATCGAAATCTTCATCACCATGGAAAGGAGAGAGGTCCTTGATGTTGAAAGTATCGCTCACGGAGTACTTGTCTCGTGGGATGTCGATCTTGTAGGCGTTGTCGTTGTAGCGTGCTAGCACCTTGAAGGGTCCGTCGGCGCGAGGTAGAAGCTTGGACTTGCGCTCGAGTGGGAAGCGGTCCTTGCGAAGGTGAAGCCAAACAAGATCTCCCGGTTGGAACACCATCGGTGCCTTGTTGACGTTGAGCTTGGTGGCGCGACGGTGGACTTGTCGCTCGATCATCGCCCTTGTGTCTTCGTGCACCTTCTTGAGATAAGTTGCCCTTGCATTTGCGTCCATGTTCGTGCGCTCTTGGAGAGGAAGCGGAAGGATGTCCAAAGGTGACAACGGGTTGAAGCCGTAGACGATCTCGAAGGGGGACTTGCCGGTTGTGGAGTGTCTTGCGCGGTTGTAGGCGAACTCGGCGATTGGTAAGCAATGCTCCCATTCCCGGATGTTCCTCTTGATCAACACACGAAGAAGAGTGGATAGCGTGCGGTTCGTCACCTCCGTCTGGCCGTCCGTTTGTGGATGGTACGCCGAAGAAAATAGAAGCTTGATTCCGAGCTTTGCACATAGTGTTTTCCAAAAGTAACTCAGGAACTTGACGTCCCGGTCGGAGACGATCGTTTTGGGCACGCCGTGTAGACGAAGTATCTCCCTGCAAAAGAGAGTTGCAACATGTGAAGCATCGTCGATCTTGTTACAAGGAATGAAATGAGCCATTTTGGAGAACCTATCTACCACGACAAGCACGGAATCTTTGCCATTTTGAGTCCTAGGCAAGCCAAGTATGAAATCCATGCTTATGTCTTCCCATGGGTGATATGGAATAGGAAGAGGCATATGAAGACCATAAGATTGAGCTTTGGACTTAGCTTTGCGGCATGTAGAACAGCGGTTGGTGAAGCGTGAGACGTCACGAAGCATCTTGGGCCAAAAATAGTTCTTAGAGAGTGTAGCAAACGTTTTGTCTCGTCCAAAGTGTCCCATGAGTCCTCCTCCATGCGATTCCTGCAAAAGAAGCAAACGAAGCGACGACTCGGGAATGCAAAGTTTGTTAGCTCTCATAAGATATCCATCTTTGATGTAGTAATTGATACAGGGTGGAACCCTAATCAGCGGATCTTTCACGTTTGGAGGTTGGCACACGATGAACACGGGGAATCACAAGGGAGAGATGGGGGAAACACAAGAGGAAAACACTCAATCAACACGGAAGCAATCACACAAGTGCTAGATTCGCGATACAAGGTCGAGGTACATGATCCAAAGTCAACAACGGTGATACAGATAGTCTTCTCCCGGAGGAGGTCTTGATATCCCTGGGGATCTTCTCCGTTGAAGGAGGTCCTGAATCCGTAGTGGATCTTCTCCGTAGAGGCGCACCGTCTCGTGGGAGAAATCCACACAAGTATCAAATGAGCTAAACCACAGCTGCCTCTCAAGGGAGGAGGTCAACAGTATTTATATTACACATGCGGTCGCCGTCGTAGCGGACGTCCGGGGGTTACCGGACGTCCGGTGGTTCCGGAGGGACCGGACGTCCGGTAATCCTCGGATTTCCGCTATTTAGCTTCTGTTGCCGAAGTCACGGACGTCCGGTGGCTTCCGGTCGTCCGGTCGTCTGGGAGGGGCCGGACGTCCGGTGTTTTCCGGTCGTCCGGTGCCTGGGAGTCGCCGGTCGTCCGGTGCAGGCCGGACGTCCGGTGCCTGTAGCATCTTCAGCATTCCTTCTTCTTGTCTCGAACACTTGTCGGTCCTGTCCTCTTGAGCATCATGTAGAGCTGTCCCGCGGCCTTCGTCCAAGTACCTGAGTATGCATAGAGTCTCTGATGAAGGTAGAGGCCGTACCCCAAGTGAATCCGAAAGATGTAAAGAGAGGAGCGAGGTCACCTCGGTCTCAAAAGCTCTTGCACGTGCTCTAGTCATGGGTCCTTTGGGCACTTGGTGAGGCGATGAAGGGTCCATGGTGATGGCCCTAGGATACACCGTATCAACCCATGTCCGTGTGCCACCTTATTCTTGGACGTCCATGGCAATATGATCGTGGAGTCACACACAATGGACGGACAAATCACTATCATTTCAAGATGAAGGGAAAGGAATTCGTGCTCCGCCTATGACTCCAAGTCAAGTAGCCGCCGACAAGCTTTTATCTACCACCCATCCTGGAGAGAATGGTGAGAGAGCGAGCCACCAAAAAGAGAGCGAGAGCCACAAGCCAAATATGAGCGCCTCCATGATGAGCGACAAGAAGCAACTAGTCCTATTTGCCACCAAACGTGAGATGAGAGAAGTGTGTGAGAACCCATCGAGCGTCTTCCACCTTGTGCTTTTATGCAAAGGGGAAGCCAAACATACTAACACTTCACCACCTCCACCTTTTGTGTTGTCTCAATTGTTGCAGGAATTCTCGGACGTCTTTCCCGACGAGCGACCACCTGAAGATGAAGAAGATCCGAAACACGTCGATCCTCAGCCTTCACAACATTAAGAGGAATCGTAAACCGTCTGTTTTAATTTATAGCTGCTAAACACTTTTGCCAGAAACTTTAATCCGTTCAGGCCTACAGGTGCCTTGTAATAGGATAGTTGGAAACATTGTCTTTGTCCTAATGTGGATGCCACAGCTTGACTTGGCGTCTGCCAATTTAATCTCTTGTTTGCTATGGTTGATTCGTCTATGCTATGGTTTACCGCTGGACCTATTACATTGCTCCCATAGATATATGTATTGAAAAAGTATCTGTTTTATACCAAAAATACCTCATACCTTTGATTAAGTGTGCCTGACATCCTTAATCCGGTAGGAATAATTGAACGTGTAGATTCTGATGAGGCTCTTGGCCCTCTTGGCGTTTGCCTGATGACTGTTCCGGGTTATGATAAACACCAGTTTAAATCATGCTGGTGTTTACGATCCAGACTTTAAACTCATGCTGGTATTCATGACCCAGACTTTTAACTTTGTAGATATGTGGTCAACTTTGAAGTTGCCCAATTCCGGATCAATAAACTTGGTTAACCACAAAAAATCGCAGAAGCAAAGCAATTTTTGGCAAATAAGACCATGTAGTTGAGGCTTTTTACGAGCTGCCACGCTCCAAATCGAGGCTTTTTGTGAGCTGTCAGGCTCGAAATCAAGGCTTCTGATTCGAATGCGATCAGTAAACCGGACCAAAGGGGTTGAGCTAGGATTCGAATGCGACCATGTAGCCCCTTGTGGCCTTGAGAATTTTGCCGATCAGTGGATTCGAATGCGATCCAAGGCGGACCCTAAACGGGGTTTAAGCTATTATTCGAATGCGATCATATATACTGGACCAAAGGGGTTAAGCTAGGATTCGAATACGATCACATAGCCCCCAGTGGCTTCGAGATATTGCCGATCAGTGGATTCGAATGCGATCCAAGGCGGACCCAAACGGGGTTTAAGCTATGATTCGAATGCGATCATATATACTGGACCAAAGGGGTTAAGCTAGGATTCGAATGCGATCACATAGCCCCTAGTGGCTTTGAGATATTGCCGATCAGTGGATTCGAATGCGATCCAAGGTGGACCCAAACGGGGTTTAAGCTATGATTTGAATGCGATCATATATACCGGACCAGAAGGTGTTAAGCTAGGATTCGAATGCGATCATGTAGCCCCCTAGTGACCGTAGAAGCAGGGTACCTATATGAGAGTTGCGCTTGTATGGCAAACCCTGTTTGGTCCCTTATAGAATTGTCCTGCACATCAAAATAAATTGATCAAAGCATCTTGTTTTCTTGATGAAAATAATATATATCAAGAGAAATAAACTTTAGATGGTTATCACCTGAGTGAACTCCCATAAGACACTTATTTTTGAAGAAGATGGCTGATCCCCTGGTTTACCGGGGGTGCCAGTTTATTTATTAATCATAATATATACAGGATACATGAAGCGGAGCCCATGGCTCAAGTGTAGTAAGGCCGCAGAAGAGCAATGTTCCACGGCCTCTTTGTCTTTTCCTCTGCTGTCCGTGAGTCTTTATGTTCTCGAACGTCCACCAGGTAGTATGAACCGTTGTGTAGGTTCTTGCTGACCACAAAGGGCCCTTCCCAAGGTGGGGATAATTTGTGCATATCTGTCTGGTCTTGGATGAGCCGGAGTACCAGGTCCCCCTCCTGGAATGTCCTGGTCTTAACCCGGCGGTTGTGATATCTGCGCAGGTCTTGCTGATAAATTGCGGATCGTGTTGCTGCTATGCCACGCTCCTCATCCAGCCGGTCTAAGTTGTCCTGTCTTGCTTTCTCATTAGCCGCTTCAACATAAGCCGCCACCCGTGGTGAGTCGTGCCGGATATCACTAGGGAGAACCGCTTCAGTACCATACACCATGAAGAAGGGCGTATAGCATGTAGACCTGTTAGGCGTAGTGTTGATGCTCCAGAGGACAGAAGGTAACTCCTCATCCCAGCACCCTGGTGTTCTCTGCAAGGGAGTCATAAGCCGGGGCTTGATGCCTCGCAATATCTCTTGGTTGGCCCTTTCAGCTTGACCATTGGATTGAGGGTGAGCTACTGAAGATACATCCAGGCGAATATGTTCCCTTTGGCAAAACTCTTCCATTTCTCCTTTAGATAGATTGGTGCCATTATCAGTAATGATGTTGTGTGGGAAGCCAAACCGGAAAATTACCTTTTTGATGAATTTAACTGATGTTGCCGCATCACACTTACTGACAGGCTCTTCCTCGATCCACTTTGTAAACTTGTCCACTGCCACCAACAGGTGGGTTTTCTGATCTTGGGATCGTTTAAAAGGCCCAACCATATCAAGCCCCCAAGTTGCAAACGGCCAAGTAATTGGAATCATTCGCAGCACCTGTGCCGGAACAAGAGCACGCCGTGAAAATTTCTGACAAGCGTCGCATCTCCGGACTAGATCGTCTGCATCAGCATGGGTCGTTAACCAGTAAAACCCGTGACGAAAAGCCTTGGCTACCAGTGATTTTGAACCGGGTGATGACCACAATCTCCTTCGTGTATCTCTCGAAGAATATCACTACCTTCTTCCGATGATACACAGCGCTGAAATGCCCGAGAAACGCTGCGGTGATGAAGTTCTCCGTTAACGATGGTCATAGATTTGGATCGCCGGATTATCTGCCTAGCTTCAACCTCATCATCTGGCAACTCTCCTTGGCTCAGGTACGCCAAGTAAGGGAGTGTCCAATCCGGAATAACATGAAGCGCTGCCACCAGCTGTGCCTCCGGATCAGGAACAGCCAAATCCTCCTCTGATGGTACCTGAACTGATGGACTATGCAATTCATCTAAGAAAGTATTTGGCAGAACCGGTTTACGCTGAGCGCCCAGCCGGCTTAGATCATCGGCCGGCTCATTTTTCCGCCGGTCTATGTGATCCACCTGATATCCTTTGAAACATCCTGCCACCGCTTCAACTTCTTGCCTGTAAGCTGCCATGAGAGGGTCTTTAGAGTCCCACTTGCCAGACACTTGTTGCGCCACTAGATCTGAATCACCAAAGCACTTGACCCGGCTCAAGCTCATCTCCTTAGCCATCCGCAGGCCGTGAAGCAATGCTTCATATTCAGCAGCATTGTTAGTGCAAGGGAACATTAGTCGGAGGACATAACAAAACTTGTCACCTCGTGGGGAAGTTAACACTACTCCAGCCCCCGAGCCTTCTAATTGCCTTGAACCGTCAAAGTGGATAGTCCAGTATGTATGATCCGACTTCTCCTCTGGTGCTTGCAATTCTATCCAATCATTGATGAAATCTACCAATGCTTGGGATTTAATAGCAGTACGGGGTACATACTTCAATCCGTGTGGGCTAAGCTCAATGGCCCACTTTGCTACTCTGCCAGTGGCCTCTCTGTTCTGGATTATATCCCCCAACGGAGCCGAGCTAACAACAGTGATTGGGTGGCCCTGGAAGTAGTGCTTCAGCTTCCGGTTTGCCATGAACACGCCATACACCAGCTTCTGCCAGTGTGGATACCTTTGCTTTGACTCAATTAGAACCTCACTGACATAGTAAACCGAGCGCTGAACCGGGTATTCCTTGCCCGCTTCCTTGCGTTCCACCACAATTGCCACGCTAACTGCACGGGCATTGGCGGCCACGTACAACAACAGCAGCTCGTTGTCAACAGGGGCAGCAAGAACTGGCGGTTCTGCTAATTGCCGCTTCAAGTCCTCGAACGCAGTGTTTGCAGCATCGCTCCATATAAACCAATCTGTCTTTTTCAGCATCTGATAAAGTGGAATTGCCTTCTCTCCCAAACGGCTGATGAATCGGCTTAACGCTGTAATCCGGCCTGCTATGTGCTGGACATCATGGATACACGCCGGTTTAGTCAAGGATGTGATCGCCTTGATCTTCTCCGGATTGGCCTCTATTCCTCTGTTTGATACTAAGAATCCAAAGAGCTTGCCAGGCGGAACACCAAAAACGCACTTCTCCGGATTAAGCATCATCTTATAAACCCGGAGGTTGTCAAAGGTTTCCTTTAGGTCTTCTATCAGCGTCTCCTCCTTCCTTGACTTCACCACAATGTCATCAACATAGGCATGGACATTTTTTCCGATCTGCCCCTTAATACAGTTCTGTACGCAACGCTGGTAAGTTGCTTGGGCACTCTTGAGCCCAAAGGGCATAGATACATAGCAGAAGGCTCCAAAGGGAGTTATGAAGGCTGTTGTAACGCCCCGGACACACCCGCCGGTGGTCGTTACTCCTAGCGGGATCTAGACTGGCCTCACATATCAATACTAGTCTTTTCTGCGCACTTTGTCCTCACTCGTGCGCACCCGGAAGCAACTTCCTGGTCGGTCACCCATCCTGAAACTACTCCAAGCTGAGCACGCTTAACTTTGGAGTTCTATCCAAATGGGCTCCCGGAAAAGAAGGAATTCCTTACTGATATGAGTAGTCTATCATCCCTAATAAGCCAGGCCATCACATACACCCTCACTCAGAGGAACCGACGTCCTCGTCGGGCCACAGGAACATTCCCTCTTGGCACAACCGTCTGTGCTTCCAGGACAGCACATGTGCCATGCCGTGTGCCACGACGGGTCACAAACGTCATGCACAACATGACTGCAAACTGTCTGCAAACATCCGTGTAACCGCGAGGGTCGGCTCTGATACCAACTTGTAACGCCCCGGACACACCCGCCGGTGGTCGTTACTCCTGGCGGGATCTAGACTGGCCTCACATATCAATACTAGTCTTTTCTGCGCACTTTGTCCTCACTCGTGCGCACCCGGAAGCAACTTCCCGGTCGGTCACCCATCTTGAAACTACTCCAAGCTGAGCACGCTTAACTTTGGAGTTCTATCCAAATGGGCTCCCGGAAAAGAAGGAATTCCTTATTGATATGAGTAGTCTATCATCCCTAATAAGCCAGGCCATCACAACTGTCTTCTCCTGGTCCATAACTGCCATCTTGATTTGATGATACCCTGAATATGCATCCAAAAAACTAAGCCGCTCACATCCTGCCGTAGCATCAATAATCTGATCAATACGGGGGAGAGCAATAGGATTAGTTGGACAAGCCTTGTTTAGGTCTGTGTAATCTACACACATCCTCCACGTTCCATTTTTCTTTAACACCAGAACCGGATTAGCCAACCACTCTGGATGGAACATCAGAACTATGAACCATGCGGCCAAAAGCCGGGCCACTTCCTCACCTATAGCCTTGCGCCTCTCCTCATTGAAGCGGCGCACTTACTGCTTGACCGGTTTAAACTTCGGATCAATGTTAAGACTGTGCTCAGCGAGTTCCCTCGGTATACCCAGCATGTCAGAAGGTTTCCATGCAAAGATATCCCGAATCTCACGGATGAACTCGATGAGCGCGCTTTCCTATTTGGGGTCTAGGATAGCGCTGATTGTGAACTGCTTGGATGAATCGCCTGGCACAAAGTCAACTTGCTTGGTCTCCTCTGTCGATTTAAATTTTAACACCGGATCATGCTCTGTAGTTGGCTTTTTTAACGGGGACATATCTGCTGGATCGACGTTGTCCTTGTAGAATTTCAATTCCTCCTAGCACAGACTGCCTTTGCATAGGCTGCATCTCCTTCCTCGCATTCCAATGCAATTTTGCGACTTCCGTGAACCGTGATGGTTCCCTTGTGACCCGACATCTTGAGCTGTAGATAAACATAGCACTGTCTAGCCATGAACTTGGCGTAAACCGGCCTCCCAAACAGGGCATGATATGGGCTCCAGATCTTTATGACCTCAAAGGTCACTGTCTCTGACCTAGAATCCTGCTCATCCCCAAAGGTAACTTCCAGATCAATTTTCCCAACTGGGTAAGCCGATTTACCTGGCACCACTCCATGGAACACCGTGTTGGATTGTCTCAACTTCTTGTCTGTCAACCCCATACGACGGAAAGTCTCATAATACAACATGTTAATACTGCTGCCGCCATCCATGAGTACCTTTGTGAATTTGTAGCCACCCACCTGTGGTGCTACCACTAGGGCCAACTGGCCCGGATTATCAACCCGTGGCGGGTGATCCTCTCTGCTCCACACAATAGGTTGTTCCGACCAACGTAGAAAACGTGGCGTTGCCGGTTCAACTGCATGTACTGCCCGCTTCAGAACCTTTTGATCTCATTTGCACAAACTCGTGGTAAAGACATGGTACTGTCCACTACTTAGCTCCTTCGAATTACTCTGGTATCCGGATTACTGCTGTTGTTGACGCTGCTGATTGCCTTGGTTATTGTAACCACCCTGACCATGTTGTTGGTTTTGTTGATGCTGACCGTTGATGTTGTTGCTGGGATAGTTGTTGTTACCGCCGTGATATCCTGACCCGGAACCATTACCCTGGTAACCCGGACCCTGAAAACCGGAACTCGGGCCGCCGCCTGGGGGTCCGTGGTTAGGTTTGGCTTGTCTCATGGCCTCTATCATGATCCGGCACTCCCTCCATGAATGTTTAGACGGGCTTCCCTCTTTGCTGTGTTTAGGGCAAGGCACGTCTAACTGTTGTTCTAGACTGAGGAATTGCCCTTCACCACAGGGAGGTGGTCTACCCTTGCGGCGCTGCCCGTTTCCCTGAACGTTGGTATTAGCCACAAAATCAGAACCACTCTCTACTTTTCTCTTACCATTATAACTCGTTCCTACCGGATTAGCTTGCACCGGTTTACCAGGTTTGTTTGCTTTCCCGGACTTGTCTCCATCTGCCTCTGGGTACTTAGTGTTATCAGAATCCCCATATTTCACCAGAGCGCTCATGAGTGTCCCCATGTCATTACAATCCCGCTTGAGCCGCCCCAACTTCAGCTTCAGAGACTCAAACCGGCAATTGTTTTCCAAAGTCACTATCGCCGTACTGGGATTGATGCTATTGGAAGAATGCAGGATTTCTGATACTCGCCGCACCTAGGCGCTCGTAGGTTCCTGCTCTCCTTGAACACATGCCGCTAAATCTACCACTGACATTTGCTGCTTGCACGTGTCTTTGAAATTTTTGATAAACTAGCGACGCAGTTCTCCCCATGATCCGATGGAGTTAGGTGGTAGACCCTTTAACCATGTCCGGGTTGTGCCTTCCAGCATCATGGTGAAGTATTTGGCGCATGCCGCTTCATCCACATCTAGCATCTCCATAGCCATCTCATAGCTCTCAACCCACGCCTCTGGAGCTAAGTCTGCCGTATAGTTGGGTACCTTGCGTGGACCTTTGAAGTCCTTGGGCAATTTTACGCTCCGTAAAGCGGGGATGAGACACTGTACCCCAAAGGAACTCGCCGTGACCCCCGTTTCTACCGTGGCTGTATGAACCGGCGTTGCTTGACGGGTGTCCTCGCGGGTAGAATGCCTAGCCCGGTTTACCGCCTCTTGGGTGCGTGCTTCTGCTCCCGCCGAATTATCTTGCCTGTGACGGTGACGTCTTCGCTCGCTGCTAGACACAGCCGGTTCATCCCAGTGCCTAGAATAACTCAGGCTTTGGCGGGGGGTTGAATGAATTCTTTCCCTACTATAAGAGTACACCTGCTGTTGTGTTAGCGCTGTGTCCAATAACTTCTTAGCCCGGCGTGCTTCCATCGCCATGGAAGATGTCCCCTCAATGGGTAAAGCGGCCAGTCGTGAAGCGGCGGCGACGATGTTGTCCAATGGGTTAGAATAATGGTCGGGCGGGGTAGGGATGTGCGGCGTCGTCACAACTTGGCGGTTTCGCTCTGCGGCCGGCGGTTGAACCGGCGCGCCAGTCCCCGGGGCTCCTCCCCGGTTTTCCTCTGGGTTGTTGCTGGCTCCCGCTCCTGGTGTGCCAAATAGATTCCTCGCCTCATAAACTGGCGGTAGACGAGTTTGCTGCCTTCTATATATTACACCCTGTGCAGAGGCCTGATCTACTCTAAGCCGGAAAGCTTGGGAGTCTAGCTCTGCCTGCCTTGTAGCTATCATGGCTTTCTCTGCGTCCAGAATCCCATTTAGCCTCCTCAATACGGCTCTTCAGTTGAAGGATCTACGCATCATGTTGCGCCTTGTTGGCTGGAGCTACTTCTGCTGTTGCGCGTGCTGTCAACTCCTCGACCAAGGTGGATAGAATGTCAAAGGGTGATGGGGCTTGGCTACTCGCCCCAGAACCAGCTACCTCTGAGGTGAACGCCCCGGTCACCGAGGGCTGCTGCATAGACTGTGATCCGGCCATGAAAACAGCCACCCGGTTTGGCGGATCAAAGGGGTCCGGAATACTGTCACCATCGGACATCCCCTCGGATCGGCCGTCCTGCAATAGATACAAAGATTCCGTCTCTTCGGATGAAGATTCATCGTTAGAATAGACAACTGTCTCGCCACCAGAATCCGATCCGTCCTCGGCTTGGACTCCATGTACTGATCCAACGAAGACACGTTTCATGGCGGGCTGAATCCGGGCCGAGCTCGCACGCTGAGCCGGCTCAATGATGCTGGGGAAGATGTCCGGCTCAGGTCCCGGTTCACCAATCTTGCCGATCAAAATATGGATGCCGCCGAAGGGGACCCGATACCCGTATTCGATTGAATCGGCCTCGGGGCCCCAGCCTGCATTGTCGATGTAGATTCGGCTGCGGCGACTCTTGGTCATCCGGCCAACCGCGTAACCCTTGAGTCCTTCAAAGCTGCCCTTCAAGAACTCAAAACCATCATGCGATAGCCCCACGGTGGGCGCCAGCTGTCATGGAATTGGCACGGCAGATGTCCGGTTTAGAGGACTTAGGTGTGAGGCCATCGTGCGGGTTAGCTTAAAGGGGTTAAAAGCACACAAAGGACACAGAGGGTTTATACTAGTTCGGCCCCTTCGATGAAGGTAAAAGCCTACGTCTAGGTTGGTGTGGTATTCCTTGTGCGTCGATGAACAGGGAGCGGATTGCTTGACTGTGTCTCGACATGTTGTTGCTTGTCCTTGAACCGTCGCCGGGTCGTCCCTTTATATAGGAGGCAACGCCCGGTCCGGTTTATAGAGTCCCGAGGCCGGCTCATAAACGTGTCCGCCTCGGTCTCTTCCCTTTCTATCTTACATCCCATGTTACATGATATGATGGTTTACAAACCGTTGGCTCCACGCATGGGCCCTAAACCTCTATGGGTTGTAACCTTTGTACATACTCTACTGGGCTCTATAATAATACAACCAGACTAGTGTAATCCGGATCTTCTTGGCCGGTTTATACCTGCTAGTAATATCCCTGACAGTTCTTCTCTGAACTTTTTATGTGTGCTCATAATATCCTTGTAAGTCTCTTCGAATTATTGGTTTAGTTTGGCCTACTAGATCTATAGTTCTTGCAATGGGAGAAGTGCTTGGCTTTGGGTTCTATCTTGCGGTGTCCTTTCCCAGTGACAGTAGGGGTAGCAAGGCACGTATTGTATTGTTGCCATCGAGGATAAAAAGATGGGGTTTTCATCATATTGCTTGAGTTTATCCCTCTACATCATGTCATCTTGCTTAAGGCGTTACTCTGTTCGTATGAACTCAATACACTAGATGCATGCTGGATAGCGGTCGATGTGTGGAGTAATAGTAGTAGATGCAGAATCGTTTCAGTCTACTTGTCTCGGACATGATGCCTATATACAATGATCATGCCAAGATAGTCTCATAATTATTCGCTTTTCTATCAATTGCTCGACAATAATTTGTTTACCCGCCGTGGAATATCGCTATCATGAGAGAAGCCACTAGAGAAAACTATGGCCCCCGGGTCTATTCTCAACATATCAATCTACATCTACTTTACTTTTCTTGCTTTTATTTGCTGTTTTATTAAACTAAAAATACCAAAAATATAAACTATCATCTCTATTAGATCTCACTCTCGTAAGTGACCGTAAAGGGATTGACAACCCCTCATCGCGTTGGCTGCGAAGTTCTTATTTGTTTGTGCAGGTGCGAGGGACTCGCGCGTGGTCTCCTACTGGATTGATACCTTGGTTCTCAAAAACTGAGGGAAATACTTACGCTACGGTGCTGCATCTCCCTTTCTTCTTCGAGGGAATACAACACAAGCTCAAGAGGTAGCAAAAAGAATTCCTGGCGTCGTTGCCGGGGAGGCTTACGCAAAAGTCATATACCAAGTACCTATCACAAACCCTTATCCTTTGCATTACATTTATTTGCCTCTCGTTTTCCTCTCCCCCACTTCACCCTTGCCGTTTTATTTGCCCTTCTTCCGCCGTGTGTTTATTGTTCGCTTGCCTTTTTGTTTGCTTGTGTGTTGCTTGCTTGCTTGCCCTCATGTCTGAGATGGGGGACGATTTTATCGAGAAGGGTAGCAATGCCGAGGGCAACATTCATGTTGACCCCCCGGATGAACCTACCACTTTACATATTAAGAAGTTCCGGGTTGGTAGTGGTAATATTATTGGAAAAGGGGTTCTTCAAGACTTTTTTACTTGTGCCGGTGCTTTGCTCACTATGGGTGGCTCTATTCTTCACAAAACTAGTAGCCTTGCGGATGTTGTATCTATGCTCATAGTAGAAATTGAAAGGCAATTTATCCATATGCATCCCTGTATTCAGAGAGTATTTTTGGAGTTCTCCAATATTGAGCATTCTTCCGTTAAGCGTGCAGCTACTATCTTTTTGGCTCATGAATTTTGATATATCATGAAAGAGTCCAAAGAAATCTTTGCTCATTACGGAGTAGATGTCGGTCGACCTCCTATAGAGGCTATCTGATAGAGGAAAAGGTGTCCCATCTTTCGATGAGATGGTGGCTATCGTTTTGGAGGAAGTCGACTTTGACGATCCGACTACGAACATGCGAGGACGTCGCGCCTTAGCAATCGCTAAACCAACTCCGAGAGCTTATTAACCACACCGGAGCACGATCAACCTGACCACGAAGGTCTGTTTCCTGTAGGCAAACGAAGAACAAGCAAGAAACTGAGATTGCAATCTGGATATTGTGAATTCAAGAGGAAAGCTTTATTGATCAAGGTGGGGTTATGTGACGCCTTTGTCTGGTGGTTGAACACAAATGAAGTACGCGAAGTTGCAGCTATGGAGAACTTATAATCTAAACAAAACCCAAAGTCTAAACAACGCCCTAAGGGTTGTATATATGGGGGAAAAGGCGGGGAATTTCGTGGCCCTTGGAGGACTGGTCCGAAACCAACCCTAACTCTTGTTTCCCCACACATACAGGCTCTAAAAACAGCCTATACTCAAGTATTTCGAAATTACATGGGCCAGGCCCAATAATAAGGTGACGCATCACCTATAATAGCCTCTGGACGAAATTTATAAAGTGGTATCTTGTATATTTCGTCCAAGGCTTCATGCACTCATTATGGTGGCTTCAAAGTCCTGAAATCGTCACTTGTAACTCCGTTCTTGTTCCCCTTGCGCATGCCATCATCTCC
Organism: Secale cereale; assembly: GCA_902687465.1. NCBI lineage: Eukaryota > Viridiplantae > Streptophyta > Magnoliopsida > Poales > Poaceae > Secale > Secale cereale. The sequence goes on from LR738714.1 coordinate 289,210,801, forward strand.
ATGCTTGATCTTGCTCCAATGTTCATCCTTCTTGTCCAAGCTAGGCCCTTCATTTGAAAGCAAAACAAATGTATCCAATTTAGGCAGCATCATATTCTCATGAACATTAGAATCATTACCAAGAAACAAAAGTACCTGGTAATTTAATTGGCGTGCGCGAGCTCTAGAAATTGGTCTTGTATATGTGTCAGTTGGGGTTGTGGGTGTAACCTTGTTAGTGATGTCCTCATCATCCTCCCCTTCTTGAATTGAAGTCTTCCTCGACGGAAGCTCATCTTCCTCACCCAAGTAAGTCTTCAAATCTGCAATGTTAAATGTGGGACTAACCCCAAAATCTGCAGGCAACTCAACTTTATACACATTATCATTTATTTTCTCTAACACCTTGAAAGGACCATCAGCACGTGGCATTAGCTTTGACTTGCGCAAATTAGGAAACCTATCCTTATGCAAATGTAACCAAACAAGATCTCCAGGTGCAAAGACAACACGTTTTCTACCCTTATCTCCAACAAGTTTATATTTAGCATTCATGCGCTCAATATTTTCCTTAGTTAACTCATGCATTTTTAAGATCAATTCAACATGTTGTTTATCATCAAAACTAACCTTCTCCGAAGATGGAAGAGGCAACAAATCAATAGGTGCACGAGGTAGGAAACCATAGACAATTTCAAAAGGACACATCTTAGTAGTAGAATGCAACGAATGATTATAAGCAAATTCAATATGAGGCAAGCATTCTTCCCACATTTTCTTGTTATTCTTCAAAACAGCCCTAAGCATAGTAGACAAAGTTCTATTGACTACTTCAGTTTATCCATCAGTTTGGGGGTGACATGTAGTACTAAATAGCAGTTTAGTCCCCAACTTAGCCCATAAACATCTCCAAAAGTGGCTAAGAAATTTAGTATCACGATCTAAAACAATATTATTTGGCACACCATGCAAGCAAATAATTTCACGAAAGAACAAATCAGCAGCATTAGCAGCATCATCGCTTTTATGACATGGTATAAAGTGTGGCATCTTCGAGAACCTATCCACGACAACAAATATGCTATCCCTCCCCTTCTTTGTTCGAGGCAAACCCAAAAGAAAGTCCATAGATATATCTTCCCAAGGAACACTAGGGACAGGCAAAGGCATATATAAACCATGAGGATTGAGTCGTGATTTATCTTTTTGACATGTAGTGCAGCGACCAACAAAACGCTCAACATCCCGTCGCATCTTTGGCCAAAAGAAATGCGTAGCAATTACGTCCTCCGTCTTCTTCACGCCAAAGTGTCCCATTAATCCTCCTCCATGCGCTTCCTGCAGCAACACAAGACGAACAGAGCTAGCTGGAATGCATAGCTTGTTACCACGAAACACAAATCCATCATTAACGACGAACTTGTTCCATGTTCTCCCTTCTTTACAATGCTGCAATACATCTTTAAATTAACCATCATGCACATATTGATCTTTGATGGTCTCCAAACCAAATATTTTAAAGTCAAGTTGTGAAAGCATAGTATAACGATGAGACAAAGCATCAGCAATAACATTTTCTTTTCCCTTCTTGTGTTTAATAACATAAGGGAAAGTCTCTATGAATTCAACCCATTTAGCATGTCTATGGTTCAGTTTTGTTTGACTTTTAATGTGCTTCAAGGATTCATGATCAAAATGTATAACAAATTCTTTGGGCCATAAATAATGTTGCCATGTTTCCAAAGTCCGAACAAGAGCATATAATTCCTTATCATAAGTAGAATAATTCAGACTAGGCCCACTCAATTTTTCAAAAAAGTATGCAACATGTTTACCATCTTGTAATAACACACCTCCTAACCCAATTCCACTAGCATCACATTCAAGCTCAAAAGTCTTATTAAAATCAGGAAGTTGGAGTTAAGGAGCATGTTTCAACTTATCTTTCAATACCGTGAATGCTTCTTCCTGTGCAGTACCCCAAACAAAAGGCACATCCTTCTTTGTAAGCTCACTGAGAGGTGCAGCAATGGTGCTGAAATCTCTCACAAAACACCGATAGAATCCAGCGAGGCCAAGGAAACTCCTCACGTGTGTGACCGTTTTGGGCTGCGGCCAACTCTCAATAGCTTCAATCTTGGCTTTATCAACCTCAATTCCCTGTGGAGTAACAACATAGCAAAGAAAAGAGACCCGGCCGGTGAAAAAGGTGCACTTTCCAAGGTTACCAAACAAACGTGCATCACGTAGAGCAATAAAAACAACACGTAAATGTTCCAAATGTTCCTCCAAAGATCTGTTATAAATCAATATATCATCAAAGTATACTACCACAAATCGTCCAATGAAAGCACGTAAAACATCATTCATTAATCTCATGAAAGTACTAGGTGCATTAGTTAACCCAAAAGGCATGACTAACCACTCATATAATCCAAACTTAGTTTTAAATGTTGTTTTCCATTCATCTCCCAATTTCATACGAATTTGATGGTATCCACTACGCAAATCAACTTTGGAGAATATTATAGAGCCACTCAATTCATCAAGCATATCATCTAGCCTAGGAATAGGATGACGATAACGAATAGTAATATTATTAATGCCTCTACAATCAACACACATACGCGATGTACCATCCTTTTTCGGCACTAGAATAATAGGAACAGCACCAGGACTAAGGGATTCGCGTATATAACCTTTGTCGAGTAGCTCCTATACTTGATGCATAATCTCCTTCGTCTCTTCTGGATTGGTACGGTATGGTGCGCGGTTGGGTAGCGATGCACCGGGAATTAAGTCAAACTGATGCTCAATCCCTCGAATAGGTGGTAATCCCGGTGGCACATCTTGTTGAAAGACGTCGGCGAACTCCTGCAAAATGTTAGTGACAGAAGGAGGCAAAGAGGAAGGCATGTCCTCGAATGAAAATAATTCCTCTTTGCACACAAAAGCATAGCAAACAGATTTGCTAAAATCTAGCTTATCAGTATCAGATTTGGTGGCAAGTAAACATGCACTTTTCAATTTAATTTCAGAAGCAACAGTAGATGGTTTATTATTAGGCTTCATTTGTTGCTCAAATTCTTTTGCCACAATCTGATTTTCACTCTTATTTTTCTCCTGTTTTGCTTTATTAGCTCTATTAATATCATCTTTCAAAATGGAATCAGGAGTCATAGGAAGCAAAGTAATATTTTTATCCTTATGAACACGAGTATACTGATTGTTTCTACCATGGTGTACAGAATTTTTATCAAATTGCCATGGTCTACCAAGTAATAAGGAACATGCTTGCATAGGTACCACATCACAATCAACATAATCACCATTATGTAGAGATACTAAAATGCACACGAACAGTACGTGTTACCTTAACCTTGCCGCTGTTGTTGAACCATTGGATGTAGTAAGGATGTGGATGTGGTCTTGTGGTGAGAGATAGCTTCTCCACCATCTCCATGCTAGCCAAGTTGTTGCAACTCCCTCCATCCATGATCACGCGAACAGAACGTTCGTTCACAACTCCCTTTGTATGGAACAAATTATGCCTCTGATTTTGCTCAGCTTGTGTAACCTGCACACTCAAAACACGTTGAGCAACTAAACGTTCATACGTGTCAGCATCTTCAGGAGCCATGTATTGTGTCTAATGATCAGAATCATCTCCACAGTGTTCTTCACGTGTAATAAGAGCCAAAGTCTTCTCATCATAGTCACTAGCGGACTCATATCCACCATCCTCAGTAGCAATCATCACACACTGAGATTTGCATTCTCTCGCAAAATGTCCTCTTCCCTTACAACGACGACAAATAATATCACTGGTGTGCCCTGTTGATGCCATGGAATAAGAAGAACTCTGTGCAGGCCCAATAGGTGTGCTCTTGGCAGATAATGGTGGTTGTGCCTGCTTCCTTGTATCACGGCTGGAGGTAACAGCTGATGGAGGTGTTGGTGCAGTAGAATGTGTGGAAGTAGAGGATGCACGCGGTGTCCATGATGAAGGTCGACCTGCAGAAAAGTTAGTCCGCGCCAATGCATGTCGATCCTGCACTTCACGTTCAGCTTTACAAGCAAGATGGAATAAACGAGTGATATTATTATAATCCTTATACTCTAGAATGGTTTGAATCTCTCTATTTAATCCACCGATAAAATGTGAAAGCATAGCTTCATTCTCCTCAACAATACCACATCTAATCAGGCCAGTTTGTAATTGCTGATAATATTCTTCTACGGTATTTTTTCCTTGTCTTAAGCGCTGCAATTTTGAAGTAATTCACATTGATAATATGGTGGAACCCAATGAGTATGCATAGCAGTTTTCAAAGCAGCCCAAGTCGCTGGAATAGGATATAATCTACAAGGTTCAGACCACCAAACACATGCAAAACTAGTGAAAGCGCAAACAGCAGCAGGAACATGTCTCTCCTCGGGATAGTGTAAACATGTAAAACGTTGTTTAGTTTCTAACTCCCAAGTAAGATATATATCAGGAACATATATACCCTCAAATGGTGGAATATTCAATTTCAGTTTAGAAAGATGGTCATGCACCTCAGGTGGTGGTGCAGACCTACTGTTGCGATGATATGCATGAGGACGACCTGGTGGTGGTGGTGCTGGTGGTTGCACGTAGTTCTGATTTTGCTCAACCTCATCCTCGTAATGGTCCTCCACCACTGCAGTAGCAGCAGGAGCTACAGAAACATCAACAGCGGCACCAGAAGTTTGACCAGGCTCAAGGGGAACGCGCTGTGCTCGTCCCACTTGATTTGGAAGGCGATGTTGTTGTTGTTGTTGTTGTAGAGGTGCGACAGCTGCAGTAGCCGGTGGTGGTGGAAAACGCGAAAGCAATTCAGCAAACTTGTTATCGAGCTTTGTTTCAAACATCTTCTCCATGCCATCTATCTTCTCCATGGCCTCTTCAAATCTGTTTAGCACATCTTGCACCTGTCCACTTATCATTTGCTGAAACTTATCATGAAGCTCCTTGTTCGTCAAGTTCTCCCAGTCAGTCTAGTCGGCTTGTGATCCTGGCATGGTTAGCAGCAATAGAAACACACAAGAATATGATCCTACAGACTACTAACAAGTGGTGGTGGTGGCGGGTGTCACAAATCCGTCAAGCAAATCACAAATTCTTACCAGTTCTTACCTAGCAGCAAGCGGTGATCGGCAACCAATGTAGTCAAAACTCTCAAAGCTTGGATAGAGCGATTACCAGGGAGAGTCAAACGCACAATGTAGATGTATGTGGAGCTGGAAAGGCTTATAATATGGTAGCAAAAATGGTTAGTAATAATCAGTTCAGATATGCAAAGTTGAATAAATGCTCAACAACGGTACTGTGCTGGTCCTAGGCTAGACCGTACTAGAGACGCGAGCCTAGAAGACTAACAAAATCACGGCGCTGCACGTAATCAATGGGAAAGCACACTCTAAATTTTTTTTGCGCTCCTTTTTTTTGCCGAAAATCACTATAATGGCGAGTGTCTCAAAATACTTCTTAAGTCAGACTAAGATGTTAGGCACAAAAATTTTTTGACGGATTTTTTTTCGGAATCAGGGCAGCGATGACGAAAAAGTGCGGTAAAAAAACAGTATGGTGGCACGTGTCTCAAAAGACTCAGAAAAGCCCAAAAATAGGATAGTGAAAAAATATTTTCACCTGTCGAAATTTTGGCCTAAAAACTGCCCGGGGGTCTCCAGACTTTTTTTCTTCCGAGACCTACTCAGGCAAGGAAACACGAAACCGAAACTAGATGGATCTCGAAAGCCAATGTAAAACAAAAAGAACTCGGATTGGTGGTGGATATGTGGTGGTTGAATATGGAAGCGGTGGTGGTATATGGATACGGATTGGTGGTGGTATATGGATAAGGATCGGTGGTGGTATATGGCAGTAGTGATGAAGATGTTGCGGCGGCGGCATGACAACTTATGACCAGAACTCGAAACTCTAAAAGCCTAGACGCTAAGACCAGCAACTTGACACGACGATACAACCGCAAATTCAACTAAGAAAACACGAAAAAGATTATGCCATGGCTCAGACTGGTTCGGATATGATGAACTAACCCTAATAAAAAAATTGTGGCTTTTTCGTGGACTGTAGGTATGAAGAACAGACTCGATCTAATCTACGAAAAACTGTAAAATCTCACCGAGCAACCTGGAAATCTTATACCACTTGATAGAGGCAAAGGTGTCACGTCTTTCGATGAGATGGTGGCTATCGTTTTGGAGGAAGTCGACTTTGACGATCCGACTACGAACGTGCGAGGACGTCGCGCCTTAGCAATCGCTAAACCAACTCCAAGAGGTTATTGACCACGCCGGAGCACGATCAACCTGACCACAAAGGTCTGTTTCCTGCAGGCAAACGAAGAACAAGCAAGAAACTGAGATTGCAATCTGGATATTGCGAATTCAAGAGGAAAGCTTTATTGATCAAGGTGGGGTTCTGTGACGCCTTTGTCTGGTCGTTGAACACAAACGAAGTACGCGAAGTTGCAGCTATGGCGAACTTTTAATCTAAACAAAACCCAAAGTCTAAACGACGCCCTAAGGGCTGTATATATGAGGGAAAAGGGTGAATTTCATGGCCCTTGGAGGAGGGGTCCGAAACTAACCCTAACTCTTGTTTCCCCACACATACGGACTCTAAAAACAGCCTATACTCAAGTATTTCAAAATTACATGGGCCTGGCCCAATAATAAGGTGACGCAGCACCTATAATAGCCTCTGGACGAAATTTATGAAGTGGCATCTTGTATATTTCGTCCAAGGCTTCACGCACTCATTATGGTGGCTTCAAAGTCCTGAAATCATCACTTGTAACTTCGTTCTTGTTCCCCTTGCGCATACCATCATCTCCATGCTTGATCTTGCTCCAATGTTCACCCTTCTTGTCCAAGCTAGGCCCTTCATTTGTAAGCAAGACAAATGTATCCAATTTAGGCAACATCATATTCTCATGAACATTAGAATCATTACCAAGAAACGAAAGTACCTGGTAATTTAATTGGCGTGCGCGAGCTCTAGTAATTGGTCATGTATATGAGTCAGTTGGGGCTGTGGGTGTAACCTTGTTAGTGATGTCCTCATCACTATCTTGTTCAATCAAGAAGACCTTATGCGGTTGCGATCTCCTGATCATGTTGCTTTTAATGAAAACCTCACAAAAAAGGTTCCTGTTGAGATCTTGATTGACAGAATTTCTGAGATAAACGATGACTTTGATGTTCAAAATAATGGGTTAGGCTTCTCCCTTGAATGAAGGCTTATGACCTTCTGCCAAAAGAATGACTATAATGATGAATTGGTCATCCACTACAAAGGGCCAAAGGAGGAACATGTTCCTCCCGAGATTGATGTAGGGGACTTTTGTCCCATTAAATTTAGCCCTTTTGATTACTTTTGCTTGCCACAAAGGAAGCTTGCTGCTGAACGTAGGGAATATGAGATGAGCTTTCGCGACATATCGTACCACTATGGCTATCCCTAGATCTATCTTGTATCATGCCTAGCTAGGGGCGTAAAACGATAGCGCTTGTTGGGAGGCAACCCAATTTTATGTTTTTTGATTTTGTTGCTGTTAGGGAATAAATATTGCATCTAGCCTCTGATTAGATGTGTTTTCATGTTTTGTTTAGTGTTTGTGCCAAGTAGAACCTTTGGTAAGACTTGTGTGAAGTTTATATGATCTTGCTGTGAAAAACAGAATTGTTAGCGCTTGCTCAAGTAGTTGTGGGATTTTACTGGAGCGTGATTTTTAGTTGATTCTTTTTGCTGCTGATTGGTAGAAAAATTGCACAAATGTACCAATTTAGTTTGAAGTTTTTGGAGTTCCATAACTAGGCGAACCCTACAGATTACTACAGACTGTTCTGTCTTTGACAGATTCTGTTTTTCGTGTGTTGTTTGCTTATTCCGATGCATCTATGAGTAATATTGGAGGACATGAATCATAGAGAACTTGGAGTACAGTAGGTTTAACACCAATATAAACAAAGAATGAATTCATTGCTGTACCTTTGAGTAGTGGTTTACTTTCTCATACTAACGGAGCTCACGAGAATTTTTGTCTAAGTTTTGTGTTGTGAAGTTTTCAAGTTTTGAGTATTGCTTTGATGGACTATGGAACAAGGAGTAGCAAAGGCCTAAGCTTGGGGATGCCCATGGCGCCCCAAGTAAATTCAAGATAATCAAAATCCTAAGCTTTGGGATGCCCCGGGAAGGCATCCCCTCTTTCGTCTTCATCCATCGGTAACTATACTTGGAGCTATATTTTTATTCGCAACATGTTATGTGTTTTGCTTGGAGCGTCATGTAAAATTTGAGTCTTTGCTTGTTAGTTTGCCACAATCATCCTTGCTGGACACACCTATTTGAGAGAGTTAAACATGGCCTAGAAATTATTAGAACATTCTAAGTGCATCACTCATATCTTTTGAGTTGAATAGTTTTTGCACTAGTGCTTCACTTATATCTTTTAGAGCATGGTGGTGGTAATATTTTGTAGAAATTGTTGAACTCTCATGCTTCACTTATATCTATTTGAGAGTCTATTAAAACATCATGGTAAAGTGTTTAGGCTAAAGAAACTAGTCTTCACATGATAAACATCCAATGTCAATGTAGTAAAAAAATTCATATCAAGTGCATTGAATAGAATGAGATGTTGGATGCTTGATAATTGTTTTGAGACATGAGGATAGTGATATTAGAGTCATGCTAGTAGAGTTATTATGAAATTGAGAAATACTTGTGTTAAGGTTAGTGATTCCCGTAGCATGCACTTATGGTGAACCGTTGTGTGACTAAGTTAGAGCATGAGGTATTTGTAGAGTGTCAACCTTTGTGTGGAGGTCGGGGGCGCGTGATGGTTAACTCCTACCAACCTGCCCCCTAGGAGCATGCGTTGATTGCTTTGTTTTGATGACGCGTAAATTTTTGCAATAAGTATATGAGTTCTTATGACTAATGTTGAGTCCATGGATTATACGCACTCTCACCCTTCCACCATTGCTAGCCTCTCTTGTACCGCACAACTTTCGCCGGTACCATAAACCCACTATATATCCTTCCTCAAAACAGCTACCATATTGTTCCTCAAAACAGCCACCATACCTACCTATCATGGCATTTCCATAGCCATTCTGAGATATATTGCCATGCAACTTTCCACCATTCCGTTTATATGACACGCATCATATTGTCATATTGCCATGCATGATCATGTAGTTGACATCGTATTTGTGGCAAAGCCACCATGCATAATATTTTCATACGTGTCACTCTTGTTTCATTGCACATACCGGTACACCGCTGGAGGCATTCATATAGAGTCATACTTTGTTGTTGTAGTATCGAGTTGTAATTTCGTGTTGTAATGAAAGTGTGATGATCATCATTATTAGAGCATTGTCCCATGGGAGGAAAGGCTGAATCTATAAAGCCCCTCCGCAAAAAAAAGAAAAAAGAAAGGCCAAAGAAAAAAGAAAGGCCCCAAAAAAAAAGAAGAAAAAAAAGAAAAAAGAAAAAAGAAAAAGAAAGAAAAAGGGACAATTGCTACTATCTTTTTCCACACTTGTGCTTCAAGGTAGCACCATGTTCTTCATTGTAGAGAGTCTCATGTTTAGTCACTTTCATATGCTAGTGGTAATTTTCATTATAGAACTTGGCTTGTATATTCCAACGATGGGCTTCCTCAAATGCCCTAGGTCTTCGTGAGAAAGCAAGTTGGATGCACACCCACTAGTTTCTTTTGTTGAGCTTTCATTCATATTTAGCTCTAGTGCATCCGTTGCATGGCAATCCCTACTCACTCACATTGATATCTATTGATGGGCATCTCCATAGCCCGTTAATACGCCTAGTCGATGTGAGACTATCTCCCTCCTTTTTGTCTTCTCCACAACCACCTCTATTCCACCCATAGTGCTATATCCATGGCTCACGCTCATGTATTGCGTGAAAGTTGAAAGGTTTGAAAAGATAGAGTATGAAAACAAATGTTTGGCTAAAATCGGGGTTGTGCATGATATGAATATTTTTGTGTGATAATCAGGGAGCATAGCCAACACTATATGATTTTGTAGAGATAACTTTCTTTAGCCATAGTATTTTGAGAAGACATGATTGCTTTGTTAGTATTGCTTGAAGTATTGCTATTTCTTATGTCAATATAGACTTTTATCTTGAATCTTTCAGATCTGAACATTCATGCCACAATTAAGAGAATTACATTGAAAAACTATATTGGTTAGCATTCAACATCAAAAATTCTTTCTTTATCATTTACCTACTCGAGGACGAGCATGAATTAAGCTTGGGGATGCTTGATACGTCTCCAACGTATCTATAATTTTTTATTGTTCCATGCTATTATTTATGAAGTCTTGGATGTTTAATGGGCTTTATCATTCACTTTTATATCATTTTTTGGACTAACCTACTAACCCAAAGGCCCAGTCCAGATTGCTGTTTTTTTGCCTATTTCAGGGTTTTGCAGGAAAGTATATCAAACACTGTCCAAACGGAATGAAACCTTCGCGAGAGATATTTTTGGATAAAATCACTCACAGGAAACATCAGGACCAAGTCAGGGGACAGAGGGTCTGCCCTCGAGGATGGGGGGCGCGCCCCCCTTCCCAGGGCGCGCCCCCTGCCTCGAGGCCCCCTCGTGTGGCCCCCGGTGACCTCCTTCTTCCTATATATACCTACGTACCCCAGAAACTCCATACGCACAGAGAAAACCCTAATTCCACCGCCATAGCTTCTGTTCCCGTGGAGATCCCATCTTGGAGCATGTTCCGGGAGGGGGATCCATCACGGAGGCCTTCTTAATCATCATCATCGCCCTCACCATGAGTTGTGAGTAGTTTACCACAGACCTTCGGGTCCATAGCTGGTATCTAGATGGCTTCTTCTCTCTCTCCGGATCTCAATACAAAGTTCTCCTCGGTCTTCGAGGAGATCTATTCGATGTAATATCTTTTTGCGGTGTGTTTGTCGAGATCCGGTGAATTGTGAGTTTATGATCAAGGTTATCTATGAAAGATATTTGGTTCTTCTCTGAACTTTTTATGTGTGCTCATAATATCCTTGCAAGTCTCTTCAAATTATTGGTTTGGTTTGGCCTACTAGATCTATAGTTCTTGCAATGGGAGAAGTGCTTGGCTTTGGGTTCAATCTTGCGGTGTCCTTTCCAAGTGACAGTAGGAGCAACAAGGCACGTATTGTATTGTTGCCATCGAGGATAAAAAGATGGGGTTTTCATCATACTCCTTGAGTTTATCCCTCTACATCATGTCATCTTGCTTAAGGCGTTACTCTGTTCGTATGAACTCAATACACTAGATGCATGCTGGATAGAGGTCAATGTGTGGAGTAATAGTAGTAGATGCATATTCGTTTCGGTCTACTTGTCTCGGACGTGATGCCTATATACAATGATCATGCATAGATAGTCTCATAATTATTTGCTTTTCTATCAATTGCTCGACAGTAATTTGTTTACCCGCCGTAGAATATCGCTATCATGAGAGAAGCCACTAGAGAAAACTATGGCCCCCGGGTCTATTCTCAACATATCAATCTACATCTACTTTACTTTTCTTGCTTTTATTTGCTGTTTTATTAAACCAAAAATATAAACTATCATCTCTATCAGATCTCACTCTCGTAAGTGGCCGTAAAGGGATTGACAACCCCTTATCGTGTTAGCCGCGAAGTTCTTATTTGTTTGTGCAGGTGCGAGGGACTCGCGCGTGGTCTCCTACTGGATTGATACATTGGTTCTTAAAAACAGAGGGAAATACTTACGCTACTGTGCTGCATCTCCCTTTCCTCTTCGAGGTAATACAACGCAAGCTCAAGAGGTAGAAGTACACGTTGTGATGGAATGATCTGACGAGGCGGATCCGTTGCGTGTGGCTGGACCGATGCCCCCGTTCCAGGTGCTTTTGCCCGGTTTATCACTGGTTGATTGTTTGTTCCTGCTCCAGGCGTGCTAAAGATATTTCTTGCCTCATAAACCGGAGGTAGACGATACTGGTACCTTCTCCTCATCACATCATTTGATGCGTTCTGATCCAACATGAGCCGATAAGTCTGAGCATCCAACTCGGCCTGCTTAGCGGCCATCCCTGCGTTTTTAGCTGCCAGATCTGCCTTGGCTTGATCTATCTGACCTTTTATCTTGGCAACTTCTGCGTCATGCTGGTCCTTGTCTGTCTGGCTAACCTCCGCGGTTAACAGTGCTGTCAAAGTGTCGAATAAACCGGATAGGACCTAAGCCGGCGGCTGCACGGGGCCTCCTGCCCCAGCTGCTGCTGCCGCCGCTAAACCGGATGTCAATGCTGTCGTGGTCGAAGAGTGTTGCACAGACTGTGATCCGACCATGAAGACTGCAACCCGGCTCGGCGGATCGAGGGGGTATGGAATACTGTCACCATCGGAATAGCCCCCAAACCGGCCATACTGCAGTAGGTACAAAGACTCGGTCTCTCCGATAGATGACTTGTCACTAGAATAAACAACGGTCTCACCACCAGATTCCAAGCTATCTTCAGCTTCCGCTCCGTGGACAGCTCCCACAAAGGCATGCTTCATGGCAGGCCGAACTCGGGTAGGTCTCGCACGCTGAGCCGTCTCGACGATGTTGGTGCAGATATCCGGCTCAGGGCCCGGTTCGCTGATCACGCCAATGAAGCCGTGGATGCCGCAGAAGGGGACCCGGTACCCGTACTCGATTGAGTCGGCCTCGGGGCTCTAGCCTGCATCGTCAATGTAGATCTTGTCGCGACGACTCTTAGTCATCCGGCCCACTGCGTAGCCCTTGAGCCCTTCGAAGCTGCCCTGTAAGAACTCGAAACATTGTGCGATAGCCCCACGGTGGACGCCAACTGTCATGGTTTTGTCATGGCAGATGTCCTAGCTTAAGGATTTAGTCATGGAGCCATCGCGACGGGTTAGCTTAAAGGGGTTAAAGCGGACAAAGGACGCAAGGGATTTTTATACTAGTTCGGCCCCTTACGATGAAGGTAAAAGCCTACGTCTAGTTATTGTGGTATTGTTGCGGTTTTGATGACCAGGGAGCGAATCTGCTTTGCCTGTGTCTCGAGCTGTTGATCGTTGTTCCTGAACCGCCGCCGGGTCGTCCCTTTATATACACAGGAGGACGCCCGGCCAGTTTATAGAATCCCGAGGCTGGCTCATAAACGTGCCCGACTCGGTTTCTAACTTTCCTATCTTACAACACAAGTTATACATCATATGGCAATTTACATCTATGGGCTCTAATCTGCCTTTGGACCCTGGGCCTTTTAGCTCCCCACAGTAACACGCCATACTCTTTGTCTTCACAAGCTTCAACAGGGGTAATTCCGTACAAGTATAACTCGGCCCCTCCTGGGCGGTCTATACCTAATAGTTATATCCCCAACAGATGCTCCGCATCATCTCCCTCCCCCCTTGGGTGAGATCCGACCTTGGATCAAAATCTTCATCACCATGGTAAGGAGAGAGATCCTTGACGTTGAAGGTATCTCTCACATTGTACTTGTCATGTGGGATGTCGATCTTGTAAGCATTGTTGTCGTAGAGTGCTAGCATCTTGAAGGTCCATTGGCTCGAGGTAGGAGTTTGGACTTGCGTTCGTTGGGGAAGCGGTCCTTGCGAAGATGAAGCCATACGGGATCTCTGGGTTGGAACACCCTTGCTATCTTTTTGACGTTGAGCTTGGTGGCGAGGCGATGTACTTGGCGCTCGATTGTTGCCCTTGTATCTTCGTGCATCTTCTTGAGATAACTTGCTCGAGCACTTGCGTCCATGTTGGTGCGCACTTGTCGAGGTAGAGGTAGAATGTCCAATGGGGACAATGGTTGAAGCCATAGACGACCTCGAAGGGGGACTTTCCGGTTGTTGAATGTCTTGCGCGATTGTACGCGTACTCGGCGATGGGAAAGCATTGCTCCCATTCCTTGATGTTCTTCTTGATCAACACGCGAAGAAGCGTCCATAGCATCCAGTTCGTGTATGCCGAAGAGAATAGTAGCTTGATGCCGAGTTTGGCACATAGAGTCTTCCAAAAGTAGCTTAGGAACTTGACGTCACGATCCGAGACGATCGTCTTGGGTACTCCATGTAGGCGCAAGATTTCCCTACAAAATACATTTGCAACATGTGAAGCATCATCCATGTTGTTGCAAGGAATGAAATGAGCCATTTTGTAAAATCTATCCACAACAACAAACACAGAATCCTTTCCATTTTGAGTTCTAGGAAAACTAAGTACTAAGTCCATGCTAATGTCCTCCCAAGGTTGGTAAGGAATAGGTAGTGGCATGTAAAGACCATGGGATTGAGCTTTGGACTTAGCTTTGCGGCACGTTGAGCACCGGTTTGTGAAGCGTGAGACGTCACGAAACATCTTGGGCCAAAAGTAATTCTTGGAGAGCATTGCAGATGTCTTATCGCGTTTGAAATGTCCCATAAGTCCTCCACCATGAGATTCCTGCAAAAGAAGTAAATGAAGAGATGACTCGGGAATGCAAAGTTTGTTAGCTCTCATAAGATAGCCATCCTTGATATAGTATCGTTCCCAAGAAGTGTGTGTCACACATTTTTCATAAGGATTTGCAAATAAAGGATCATGCTCATACAAGTCTTTTATGTGCTCAAAGCCAATAACATTCAACTCAAGTTGGGTAACAAGCATGCATTTGCGGGAAAGCGCATCCACCACAACATTCTCTTTGCCTTTGATGTATTTCATGACATAAGGAAAAGACTCTATGAACTCACTCCACTTAGCATGACGCTTGTTCAAGTTAGTTTGACCCTTGCGATACTTGAGCGTCTCATGATCCGTATGAAGAATGAATTCATGAGGTCAAAGATAGTGTTCCCAAACACGCAAACTCTCACCAAGGCATAGAGCTCTTTAACATAGATGGGGTAGTTAAGTTGCACTCCTGAAATTTTTTCGCTGAAATACACAATTGGGCACTTTTCTTGCATTAGCACGCCTCCTATGACGGTACTACTAGCGTCACAATGTATCTCAAATAGTTTGTCAAAGTTTGGTAGGGCAGAAGTGTTGCGTGGGTACACAAGGTTTTTAGCTCATTGAACGCGGTGTCTTGCGAAGGACCCCAAATAAAGGGTGCGTTCTTCTTTCTCAAGCTGTGTAGAGGTATAGCAATTGTGCTAAAGTCCTTCACAAAACGTCGATAGAAACCGGCCAAACCAAGAAAACTATGCACTTGTTGGAGATTCATTGGTTGGGGCCAAGTTTTAATTGCTTCCATTTTAGTTTCATCAACTTGAACACCTTGTGAAGAAACGACAAATCCTAGGAAAACAACCTTATCAATGCCAAAAGTGCATTTATCCATGTTAGCATATAAGCGTTCTTTCCGAAGGGTTTGCAAAACCATATGGATGTGTGTGACATGATCCTCAAGCAATTTGCTAAAGACGAGGATGTCATCAAAGTAAACCACTACAAAGACACCTATATAGGGTCGGAGAATGAAATGCATGAGACGCATGAATGAGCCGGGCGCTTCCGATAAGCCCATCCGCATGACTAACCACTCATATAACCCAAACTTGGTTTTAAAACTTGTTTTCCACTCATCACCCTCTTGAATGCGAATTTGGAAATAACCACTTTTAAGATCGATTTTTGAAAAGATGGTAGCACCACATAATTCATCAAGCATATCGTCTAGGCGTGGAATAGGGTGACGGTATCTAATGGTGATGGCATTTATCGAACAACAATCGGAGCACATGCGAAAACTTCCATCTTTCTTAGGCACGAGAATAACCAGAACGGCACAAGGGCTTAAGCTATCACGTACATGACCTTTGTCAATGAGTTGTTGTACTTGCTCTTGTAACTCCTTGGTTTCCTCGGGGTTGACGTGGTAAGGAGATTTGTTTGGAAGTGGTGCGCCGGGTATGAGGTCGATGCGGTGTTCGATGCCACGAAGTGGAGGTAGACCCGGTGGTAGCTCATCGGGAAACACGGTCGAGAATTCCTGCAACAATTGAGACAACAAAAGGTAGAGGCGGTGAAGTGTTAGTAGGTTTGGCTTCCCCTTTTCATAGTAGCACGAGGTCAAAGACGCTCGAAGTGTTCTCACACAATTCTCTCATCTCACTTTTGGTGGCGAATAACACTAGTTGTTTCTTGTCGCTCATCGTGGAGGTGATCGGATTTGGCTTGTGGCTCTCACTCCCCTTTTGGTGGTTCACTCTCTCACCATTCTCTCTATGATGGTTGGTAGGTATTTGTTTGTCGGCAGCTACTTGACTTGGTGAAATTGGGCGTAGCACGAACTCTTTGCCCTTCATCTTGAATCTATAATGGTTGGTTGGTCCGTTATGGGTGACTCCGCGATCGTATTGCCATGGTCATCCAAGAAGAAGGTGGCATACGGACATAGGGACCACATCACACTCAAGTGTGCCCTCGTAGGCACCTATCTTGAAGGATACTTGCACGGTGTGCTCGACTCGAATAGTTCCAGTGTCACTAAGCCATTGGACCTTGTATGGATGAGGGCGCTTCGTCTTGACCAATTGTAGCTTGTCGCATAGATCTACACTTGTTAAGTCATGACAACTTCCTCCATCGATGATAACCTTGACGGAACATCCATTGATGCCGGCCTTGGTGTGGAAGATGTGACATCGTTGATCTTCATCTTGATGATGTTGAAGTGTGAAGACCTTGGAGACAACAAGATTGGGACTCGAGTCATTATCGCAAAACACTTCATTGTCTTCATTTTCATTCACTTGGCGATGCATAGCTACATGTTCAAGGGCTTCAATCTCATCGTCGCTCATTGAGTCATAGGATCCGTCATCATTGATGATCATTGTGTGAAGGGTCTTGCACTCAAATGACTTGTGGCCTCATCCTTGGCATTTGAATCACTTGATGGAACCCATCTTGGAGATTTCCTCGGTTGGAGTTGTAGACGATGAAGCTCTTGGCTTGAAGTTGTTCGTGGGAAGGGGCCGACTTGATGTAGTCGAAGTCTTGTAGCTTGACTTGTCATCTAAGCTTTTAGATGGTTTGGTAGAGGTAGGAGGTGCCGAAGTCGTTGAAGCTTGGCTGTAGGAGCCGTAGTTCTTGGAGGTGAATTTGGAGTACTTGTAGTCCTCTTGAACTTGTCGCTCCGCTTTGGTTGCTTGGTGTACTAGCTCAAGGAGATTCGTCTATGGTTGGAGGTCCGCAATCTTCTTGATAGGATAGTTTATTCCATTCTAGAATCTTGCCATAGTTTGTTCTTCATCTTCCGTGATGTTGGCTCTTATCATGGCAATCTCCATCTCCTTGTAGTACTCTTCAACTGACCTAGTTCCTTGCTTGAGGAGTTCCAACTTTTTGAACAAGTTATGGTTGTAGTATGTTGCCACGAAATGTGCTCTCCTAACTTCCTTCATTTGACTCCAAGTTGTGATCGGCGGTTCGCCTTTTGCTTCTCTTCTCTCAATGACTTGCTCCCACCAAATGAGAACATAGTCTTGGAACTCAAGGGACGCCATTGCAATCTTCTTTTCTTCATCAAAGTTGTGGAGGCAAAAGATCTTGTGAACTTTGAATGCCCATGAGAGGTAGTCTTCGGGATCAATGCTTCCGGAGAACTTTAGCATGGTGAACTTTACTTGCCATAGTGATGCTCTTCATTGTTTTCTTGCCTATTGTGAGGGCGGCCTTGATTTGGAGGGTCGTCAACCTCATGTTGCTCTTGGCGTGGTCGAAGCTCATGGTCATGTTGTTCTTTCCGAGCTTGTGGTTCTTGTTGAGCTTGGTGCTCTTGTCACGCTTGAGGAGGAACTTCTCGTTGCATTCGTGCTTGGTAACCCCTTTCTTGCATCTCATCTCGAAGTACTTCATCTTCTTGACGAGTGTTTCGATTGCGAGTTGCAACATTGCGAAGTGAGTCACGGAGGGCACGTTGCGCCTCAAGAGCTTGAGCTTCTCGTTGTTGTTGTGCATGACGTTGAGCCTCGTCATCTTGTTCTTCTTGACGTTGACGCGCTCGCTCTTGTTCTTGTTGGTGTAGTCATTGCCGTTCTTGTGCTTGCTCAAGTGTAGCTTGGTTTAGACGATGTCGACTTTCTTGCTCTTCAAATAGCTCTTGTGAACTCTTGTCATGAAGTGGGTTGTGGTTGTCATGTCAAGCTTGACGCGCGGCTTGACGAAGAGTGTTTGATGTAGGTGTACTTGAGCTGGAGGTGTAGTCGGTATGACGGCTTGAGCGGCTCCGTCATTGAGAGGACGTAGATGAAGAGCATCGGTTGATTATCAATGTTCGTAGCTCGTCGAATAGGGTAGACATGTTGGTGTTGATGATATCGAATTGCTCTCGTGTGCGTGCTTCGATTTTTCATGCGTCGGCGGCGACTTTCTCAATTCGCTCTTGCATAGCTTCACTCTCTTGATGTAGAGCTCGTTGGACACCGAATATATGTAGTTTGGTGACGTAATTGTTCGATTCTTGAGGATCATCAAAGAGTGGGTTCGAAGAACTACTTGGCCTATCCATCATTGCAAGCATGAGTGTGAGTGGAAGAAGGTAGAAGAAAATACCAAATGTACCTTGACCGAAGTTGAAATGGATCAATGATCACCTAATAGTATAACCCGGAAATAACACAATTGGCACCGTATCTTGTCAATCTCTCACACCTACACAAATAAAGCTTTGGGTGGAGCTTGGTTAGGATGGTGGACCGAAGTATGCAATCGTTAACAAGACTCAATGATGTTGAAAATGATTCGCAATTTGCCAAAACAACAAGAAGACCAATAGCTATAAAGGTACACGGAAACACACACGCAAATAGATAAATGGGGTCGTGCAAACCAAGGGTGAGCGATAAATGCTCTTGTTGCACAACACTAGAGAGACGCTAGCATGATTGCACTCTAAGCGGATACGAGACTTGTGCACGACCTACGAGGCAAAAATGCAACGACCTCTCTCCTAAGTATGATTTTATGTTTTTTGTTTCTATGCAATGATCCAAGATGATCAAGTGCGATACCGAATGATATGATATGTTTGGGTGCGATGCTATGGTTCTTGCTTAAAAGCTCTTTGCTTATCTTTTCCTTTTGCTTACAAGCTTGATTGGCTCTTTGTCTTTAAGCTCTTTTCTTAAGGTACTTATGCGATGCTTTCGAACCAAGATAGCAATTATGTATATGCTATGGAAACCTTGTGACACAAGAGATTTTGATAAGATATCACTATGACTTCTCTTATGATATGTTGTGGCTTGATGATCTCTAATGTGCACAAGTGTCGTTGCCCGGCAATACTCAAACGGCTAGTCTCATAGGGAAAGCTACGCAAAATGTTCGATGAGGGGTTATCAATGCCAAAGAAAGGTTGAGTATACAAGGTGTCATCGATGTTACCGTCCGTGTCGAGGTTGAGAAGAGGTTTTGTCGATGTCGTTCCGTTCCAAGATAGCCGAAACACATAAGGAAATGTGGAAACCACAACTCAAATGATCCAAGACAAAAAGATGTAAGACTGTATTGATGTTGGTTAGGCAATGGTGGTAGTGGTAGGGTATATGTGGAAGTGTAAATGGGTATGCGTGTGCGGAAGGTGGGAAGAAAACGAATGAAGTTCAGTTTCGTCAGGGTCTAACGGACGTCCGGTGGGTTGTCGGTCGTCCGGTCACCGGACATCCGGTAAGCTGGCGGACGACCGGTGCCTGGGCGATTTCGGGCTCGGGCAAAGCTACTAGGGTTCGTGGGAAGGGTGGCCAAATTGGGCAAAATTGGTCGAATTGCAGGTGAAAATTGGTGGAAAGGTGGGGAAAAGCTAGATCCACTCATGGTAAAGCAAATCCACGGATCAAATCCAACAAAACTTCGTCAAATCAACAAATCACAGAAAAATTTTGGGGCTATTTTTGTGGGGAATTTTCGAAATTGGGACAAAATCAACAAAACAAGGCTAGAAAACAAGGGTAGGGTCTCCAATTTCTTGAGAAACCATGGCTCTTGATACCATATGATTCGGAGTCAACCCTATAGGAGGCTGATCTTTCACGAAGAGGGATCCCGAGGAGGAACACGAAGAACACGATGGATAACACGAGAGAAAACACAAAGGGAAACACTCAAATCAACAAGTTTAAGTCACACATATGCTAGATCCGGAAATACAAAGATATACATGATCCACGATCAACTAAGGACGATACAAGTAGCGATAGTCTTCTCCGTGAGGAGGTCTTGGTATCCCGTAGGATCTTCTCCAGAGGAGGTCTTGAATCCGTGTGGATCTTCTCCGTAGAGGGGCCGCAGTCACTCACAAGGAGATGAACCACTAAGGATGAGCGATTCTCTAAGTTTAGATGAGCTATCCCAATGCTAACCCTAAAAAGAGGTGGGTGGAAGAGCATATATAGTCTAGAGGGGCGAAGGGGTACATGGGCATCGGCCCAGAAGTAAACAGCGTGCACAGGGAGCGGACGTCCACTCGGCACCAGACGTCCGGTGGCTCAGGAGGGGTCAGACGTGATAGAGGCGAGGGGCCCGATCTTTCAATGAGATGATAACTATCGATTTGGTGGAGACGACTTTGACGATCCGACTACAAACGTGCACGACGTTGCGCCTTAGCAATCTCTAAACCAATCTCCAGGGGTTACTGACAATGCCAGAAGCACGATCAGCATGACCACGAAGGTCTATTCCTGCATGTAATGAAGAACAAGCAAAAAATTGATAAAGCAATCTGAATATTGCAAATATAAATGATGTATTGATAATGGTGGGGATCCATAAGCGGTCTTGGTCTGGTCGTTGGACACAAACGAAGTACACGAAGTTGCAATGGCTAACTTTTGACTAAACAAATCCCAAAGAAAAAGCTACTAGATGGGTCTACTTATATAGGAGCAAGGGGTGGCGGCCAAGGAGGTGGGAGGACGTCCCAAGGCAGCCTAAAAGTAACCCTAGGTCGTACAAGGCTCATGGGCCCAAGTGGAGGTGATGCAACACCTTTGGACTTGTAGTTTGACTCAGATTCTGCTGCAGCGTCAGATTGTTTCGTCGATATCTCAACGCTCCGGATGAATTTGAAGTTGAATCCAATTGGGTTGGAAAGTGTACGAAATCTAGTTTCCAACAAAAAAAGAATCACCCAATTCGGAGTCCGTATGAAGGAGTTCTTGCCGCTTTGAGTCAGGTATGTCTGTGCAGTCCGAATCTGGATGCAGAACGTGAGAGACTTGGACTATATATCTTCTCTTGGCCCAAAAGTGATGTGAGAGAACTTTTTGAACAGCACCTAAACTTCTCTTTTTCTCTTATCTTCATATGTGGATTGTACAAATGTCTCATACACCTGGAATTAGATATGGCACAAAAGTTTGTGAAGTATTTTTGTCCTGGATGACATAAATAAATTGTTGCATAGTTTGCATTAGAAATCACCTCACAAATATACATGTATGCAATAATTTTGGTCGTATCCAAGGAAGTAATGTCCTCATCATCCTCCCTTTTTTGAAAATAAAGCCGTCCTCGGCGTTGCTTAATCTGAAATTTGGGTAAGAAAATAGACAAGGTGTACATGTTGTATATGTATATGTCATCCATTTTTACTTTCCTTAATTTTTGCACATATGACACATCTATAGATGAGTAACTTTTGTAGTTCATAAAATATAAAGCCAAAATATTATCACAAGATGTAGAAGGCATGAAAATATTGCAACTCAGTTTGCACAAATAAGTGAAGCTCTTATTCATATCAAAAGATTGGCAATGTTCATCATTAAACCATCCCAACATTGGTGAATAAACCTTACTTGCATGAAATTCACAGGCTGCAGCATGCTTAAATAAGAAAACATGCAATAAGTCATTTGACATGGAATTGTCACCAAGATTAGAGGTCATATAAAAATGATTAAACATTGGCACAATTATTTTCAAATGTATTTTATCCAAATCTGATTTATTCTCCGATTCACATGATTCTTTTGCATCAACAGTTAATTCAATGGGTGCACTCAAAATTGTTGGTATTTCAGTTGTTTGATCACATGACGCATTCATGACAGTAACATGATTATCTAAACTAGGTAGTGTGCTCAAATCAACAGGTAATTCAATACATGATGTATTCAAGTTAACTAGATATGCATCATCCTCATGTGAAGTTATATCATCATTGATTTTACTGTTACCTTGTCGTAAAGACGTAGCTGATGTAAGTACGAACGATGACAATGTACCATACACTTTAGATGATGGCACGCTCACAATCAGAGGTCTGGCTGCTCTAGTAGGTGCAATGGTGGAGGAACCAACCAGTGGTGGTGAGCATGAACTGGAATAGTAGTTGTTGTAGTCACACAATGCATCCTCATGTATTTGTCTCTCAAAGGTACAAGCACGAACATACATACCAGTAATGCAACGAGGAATATACTGAAATCTTGCACGAATATCATGGTTCAAACCACCAAAAAATCTATTCAGTGTATCATCCTCAGATTCTTCTATGTCACAATGATGCATATAAGATTTGAACTCTTGGTAGTAAGCATGAACAGTGTTACTGCCTTGTTTTAATTGTTCCAATTTGTGAAGCAAGTCACGGCGATAGCAAGGAGGAAGAAAATGTTTTATCATTACAGCCTTCAAATCTTTCCAAGTTATGGGTTGGTTGTCAATATTTTTCTTACAATGCACACTCCACCAAACAGAAGCAAAACCAGTAAATACTCTAGTGGCAGCTCGTACTCTCTCAAGTTCAGAAAAATGATGGTGACTAAAAACTTTTTCTACTTCAAGCTCCCAACCTAGATAAATAGCAAGATTAAATCTACCCTCAAATGACGGTAAAGAAATAACCTGACCATGTGCTTGTGTGTGTTGTTCCACGTCTCGTGATGGTGAAGATGTATCCGTCGTCCAAGAACTTATGTCTCCGGTACCTGTCATGATTAGTAGAAACAAGAAACAAAATTCGAGAATAATGTTCCTATGAACTACTAGGATGTGGTGGTAAAGCGCTCACAGTAAAGCAAATATCAATATCTTACAAGTTCTTACCATGCAGCAGGTGGTGATAGGCAACCAGCGGTGTCAAATAACTCCAAAGATTGAGTAAAGGGATTTCCAGGTGAACGTAAATATGCACGGTGTAGAAATATGTGGAGCTGGGTTGGCTATATATGGTAGCAAAAGATTAGCAATAATCAATTCAGAGATGCAATGTTGAATAAACGCTCAACGATGGTACTGTGCTAGTCCTTTGCTAGACCGGACTATAGACGGGAGCCTAGAACACTAATGAGGTCACGGTGTAGCACAACTAGCATCAATAAAGGATACGAAGTAGCTCTGGACAGTAAGATATAAGTGAAGATCACAACGGCACTAAAGATAATGATGAAAACAAATGCCAAGCAGAATATACAACAACTCTCTCTCCAACTTTCTTTTTCTTCTTTTTCTTTTTCTTTTTTTCTCACACTTTTTTTTCTTTTTCTTTCTCTCCTCTTTTTTTTTACTTTTTTTCTTTGTCTTTTTTTTCTGTCTCCCTCTTTCCAAGACAAACTAGATAAGATGCAGATTGGATCAAGCAAAGATGCGAACGACTTCAAGTATGATTGTGACAATGAACGATGGGTAGCACGAGGTGGAAATTAATGGATGAGGTGGTGGACAGCGGAAGGGATAACGATGTAGCGGCGACGTGACTAATGTGAACAGAACTCGAAACTCTAATGAACTAGACACTAAGACCAGCAACTCGACACGATGATGGAACCGATAATTCAATAATGCAAACAATGAAAAGAAAATTGCAAAGGCTCAGACATGCTAGGATAAAGGATGAATATATCTCACTTTTTTGTGGCTTTTCCTTGGACAATAGGTAAGAAAATAAATATAATCTAGGAATAACTGGAAATTCTCACTGAGCAACCTGAAAGTTGATACCACTTGATAGAGGCGAGGGGCCCGATCTTTCGATGAGATGATAACTATTGATTTGGTGGAGACGACTTTGACGATCCGACTGCAAACGTGCACGACGTTGCGCCTTAGCAATCGCTAAACCAATCTCCTGGGGTTACTGACAATGCCAGAAGCACGATCATCCTGGCCATGAAGGTCTATTCCTACATGCAATGAAGAACAAGCAAAAATTTGATAAAGCAATATGAATATTGCAAATATAAATGATGTATTGATAAAGGTGGGGATCCGTAAGCGGTCTTGGTCTGGCCGTTGGACACAAACGAAGTACACGGAGTTGCAATGGCTAACTTTTGACTAAACAAATCCCAAACAAAAAGCTACTAGATGGATCTACTTATATAGGAGCAAGGGGTGGCGGCCAAGGAGGTGGGAGGACGTCCCAAGGCAGCCTAAAAGTAACCCTAGGTCATACAAGGCTCATGGGCCCAAGCGGAGGTGATGCAATACCTTTGGACTTGTAGTTTGACTCGCATTCTGCTGCAGCGTCAGATTGTTTCGTCGATATCTCAACGCTCCAGACAAATTTGAAGGTGAATCCAATTGGGTTGGAAAGTGTACTAAATCTAGTTTCCAACAAAAAAGAATCACCCAATTCGGGGTCAGTATGAAGGAGTTCTTGCCGTTTTAAGTCAGGTATGTTCGTGTAGTCTGAATCTGGATGCAGAACGTGAGAGACTTGGACTCTATCTTCTCTTGGCCCAAAAGTGACATGAGAGAACTTTTTGAACAGTACCTAAACTTCTCTTTTTCTCTTATCTTCGTATGTGGATTGTACAAATGTCCCATACACCTGGAATTAGATATGGCACAAAAGTTTGTGAAGTATTTTTGTCCTGGATGACATAAATAAATTGTTGCATAGTTTGCATTAGAAATCACCTCACAAATATACATGTATGCAATATTTTTGGTTGTATCCAAGGTAGTCATGTCCTCATCAGGACGTCCGGAAGTCCTCGTATGTCCGTGAATTTGTTCTGTCGTGGAATTACGGACTTCCGGAGGAGGCCGATCATCCGGTGGTCGTCGGTTGTCCGAAGCTTGGGATTCGTCGGACGTCCGGTGCGGTCCGGTTGTCCGGAGCCTGTAGCTCTTCGGGCAGCTCCTCTTGGTCATTGAACTTGCCGTCCTTGCCACCTCATCCAGTGGGTGTAGCTGCACCGTGGCCTTCATCCAAGCACCTGATCATGCTTTGAGTTTCCGTCTTAGGTAGTAGCCATGTCTCGTGTTGTGAAAGTGGTAGAGGAGCGAGTTCACCTTATCTTCGATAGTCCTTGCGCGAACTCTTGTCATTGGTCCAAGTGGCATGTCCATGGGGATGCTAGAGGGATGCTCTGCATCACTTTGTGCTTGGTTTGCCTAGAACTCGAAATGGAAAGGATTCTGTCTTTCTGTTTGTAGACCATTTTTTCAATATGGCACATTTTATTCCATGCAACAAGATAGACGATGCTTCACATGTCGCAAATCTCTTTTGTAGGGAAATCTTGCGTTTACATGGAGTAGCCAAGACGATCGTCTCGGACCATGACGTCAAGTTTCTTAGCTACTTTTGGAAGATGCTTAGCGTCAAGCTCGAAATCAAGCTACTCTTCCCTTTGGCATATCACCCACAAACCGACGGCCAAATGGAGGTGACGAACTGCACATTATTGACTCGTCTTTCGCATGTTGATAAAGAAGAACATCACGGAATGGGAGAAATGCTTGCCCATCACTGAGTACGCCTACAACCACGTAAGACACTCTACAACCGGCAAGTCCCCCTTCGAGGTCATCTACGGTTTCAACCTGTTGTCACCTTTGGACAGTCTTCCTCTACCTCTACAAGAGCGCATCAACATGCTCACAAGTGCCCGAGCAAGCTATCTCAGCAAGATGCACGAAGATACAAGGAACACCATCGAGCTTCAAGTCCAACTACTCGCGTCCAAGATCAACGTCAACAAGCACCCCATGATATCCGACATTGGAGATCTTGTGTGGCTACACCTTCGCAAGGAACACTTCCCCAACAAGCGCAAGTCCAAGTTACTCCCTCGAGCCGACGGACCCTTCAAGGTGCTTGCACGCTACAACAACAATGCCTACAAGATCGACATCCCTCGTGAGAAGTACTCCGTGAGCGACATCTTGAACATCAAGGATCTCTCTCCCTACCATGGTGATGAGGTTTTCGATCCGAGGTCGGATCTTTCCCATGGGGGGACAAATGTTGCTTAGCATCCTTTGGTCATCCCCATGGACCTTCCTACGTGCACCAAGTGGACTAATGACTTGAGCCCGTGCAAGAGCTCTCGTGACCGAGGTTGATAGAGGCAAAGGTGTCCCGTCTTTTGATGAAATGGTGGCTATAGTCTTGGAGGAAGTCGACTTTGACGACCCGACTACGAACGTGCGAGGACGTCTCGCCTTAGCAATCGCTAAACCAACTCCGAGAGGTTATTGACCACGCCGGAGCACGATCAACCTGACCACGAAGTCTGTTTCCTGCACGCAAACGAAGAACAAGCAAGAAACTGAGATTTCAATTTGGATATTGCAAATATAAGAGGAAAACTTTAGTGATCAAGGTGGGGTTCTGTGACGCCTTTGTCTGGTCATTGAACACAAACGAAGTACGCGAAGTTTCAGCTATGGTGAACTTTAATCTAAACAAAACCCAAAGTCTAAATGACGCCCTAAGGGCTGTATATATGGGGGAAGAGGGGGGAATTTCGTGGCCCTTGGAGAAGGGGTCCAAAACCAATGCTAACTCTTGTTTCCCCACACATACAGACTCTAAAAACAGCCTATACTCAAGTATTTCGAAATTACATGGGCCTGGACCAATAATAAGGTGACGCAACACCTATAATAGCCTCTGGACAAAATTTATGAAGTGGCATCTTGTATATTTCGTCCAAGGCTTCACGCACTCATTATGGTGGCTTCAAAGTCGTGAAATCATCACTTGTAACTCCGTTCTTGTTCCCCTTGCGCATGCCATCATCTCCATGATTGATGTTGCTCCAATGTTCATCCTTCTTGTCCAAACTAGGCCCTTCATTTGTAAGCAAGATAAATGTATCCAATTTAGGCAACATCATATTCTCATGAACATTAGAATCATTACCAAGAAACGAAAGTACCTGGTAATTTAATTGGCGTGCGCGAGCTCTAGTAATTGGTCATGTATATGTGTCAGTTGGGGCTGTAGGTATAACCTAGTTAGTGATGTCCTCAGCATCCTCCCCTTCTTGAATTGAAGTCGTCCTCGACGGAAGCTCATCTTCCTCACCCAAGTAAGGCTTCAAATCTGCAATGTTAAATGTGGGACTAACCCCAAAATCTGCAGGCAACTCAAGTTTATATGCATTATCATTTATTTTATCTAACACCTTGAAAGGACCATCAGCACGTGGCATTAGCTTTGACTTGCGCAAACTAGGAAACCTATCCTTATGCAAATGTAACCAAACAAGATCTTCAGGTGCAAAGACAACACATTTTCTACCCTTATCTCCAATAAGTTTATATTTAGCATTCATGCGTTCAATATTTTCCTTAGTTAACTCGTGCATTTTCAAGATCAATTCAGCACGTTGTTTAGCATCAAAATTAACCTTCTCCGAAGATGGAAGAGGCAACAAATCAATAGGTGCACGAGGTAGGAAACCATAGACAATTTCAAAAGGGCACAACTTAGTAGTAGAATGCAACGAATAATTATAAGCGAATTCAATATGAGGCAAGCATTCTTCCCACATTTTCTTGTTATTCTTCAAAATAGCCCTAAGCATAGTAGACAATGTTCTATTGACTACTTCAGTTTGTCCATCAGTTTGGGGTGATAAGTAGTACTAAAAAGCAGTTTAGTCCCCAACTTAGCCCATAAACATCTCCTACAGTGGCTAAGAAATTTAGTATCATGATCTGAAACAATAGTATTTGGCGCACGATGCAAGCGAATAATTTCACGAAAGAACAAATGAGCAACATTAGCAGCATCATCACTTTTATGACATGGTATAAAGAGCGCCATCTTCGAGAAACTATCCACGACAACAAATATGCTATCCCTCCCCTTCTTTGTTCGAGGTAAACCTAAAACAAAGTCCATAGATATATCTTCCCAAGGAACACTGGGGATAGGCAAAGGCATATATAAACCATGAGGATTGAGTCGTGACTTAGCTTTTTGACATGTAGTGCAGCGAGCAACAAAACGCTCAACATCCCATCTCATCTTTGGCCAAAAGAAATGTGTACCAAGTACGTCCTCCGTCTTCTTCACGCCAAAGTGTCCCATTAATCCTCCTCCATGCGCCTCATGCAACAACAAAAGACGAACAGAGCTAGCTAGAATGCATAGCTTGTTAGCACAAAACACAAATCAATCATTAACGATGAACTTGTTCCATATTATCCCTTCATTACAATTCTGCAATACATCTTTAAATTCAACATCATGCACATATTGATCTTTGATGGTCTCCAAACCAAATATTTTAAAGTCAAGTTGTGAAAGCATAGTATAACGACGAGACAATGCATCAGCAATAACATTTTCTTTTCCGTTCTTGTGTTTAATAACATAAGGGAAAGTCTCTATGAATTCAACCCATTTAGCATGTCTACGGTTCAGTTTTGCTTTACTTTTAATGTGCTTCAAAGATTCATGGTCAGAATGTATAACAAATTCTTTGGGCCATAAATAATGTTGCCATGTTTCCAAAGTCCGAACAAGAGCATATAATTCCTTATCATAAGTAGAATAATTCAGACTAGGCCCACTCAATTTTTTAGAAAAGTATGCAACGATTTTGCCATCTTGTAATAACACACCTCCTAACCCAATTCCATTTGCATCACATTCAAGCTCAAAAGTCTTATTAAAATCAGGAAGTTGGAGTAAAGGACCATGTGTCAACTTATGTTTCAATACCGTGAATGCTTCTTCCTGTGCAGTACCCCAAACAAAAGGCACATCCTTCTTTGTAAGCTCATTGAGAGGTGCAGCGATGGGGCTGAGATCTCTCACAAAACGCCTATAGAATCCAGCGAGGCCAAGGAAACTCCTCACGTGTGTGACCGTTTTGGGTTGCGGCCAACTCTCAATAGCTTCAATGTTGGCTTTATTAACCTCAATTCTCTGTGGAGTAACAACATAGCCAAGAAAAGATACTCGGTCGGTGCAAAAGGTGCACTTTCCAAGGTTAACAAACAAATGTGCATCACGTAGAGCAATAAAAACAGCACGTAAATGTTCCAATAGTTCCTCCAAAGATCTGCTATAAATCAATATATCATCAAAGTATACTACCACAAATCGTCCAATGAAAGCACGTAAAGCTTCATTCATTAATATCATGAAAGTACTAGGTGCATTAGTTAACCCAAAAGGCTTGACTAACCACTCATATAATCCAAACTTAGTTTTAAATGTTGTTTTCCATTCATCTCCCGATTTCATACGAATTTGATGATATCCACTACGCAAATCAACTTTGGAGAATATTGTAGAGCCACTCAATTCATCAAGCATATCATCTAGCCAAGGAATATGATGACGATAATGGATAGTAATATTATTAATGCCTCTACAATCAACACACATATGTGATGTACCATCCTTTTTCGGCACTAGAATAATAGGAACAACACAACGACTAAGGGATTCGCGTATATAACCATTGTCGAGTAGCTCCTGTACTTGACGCATAATCTCCTTCATCTCCTCTGGATTGGTACGGTATGGTGCACAGTTGGGTAGCGATGCACCGGGAATTATGTCAATTTGATGCTCAATCCCTCGAATAGGTGGTAATCCCGGTGGCACGTCTTGTGGAAAGACGTCCGCTAATTCCTACAAAAAGTTAGTGACAATAGGAGGCAAAGAGGAAGGCACATGCTCGAATGAAAATAATGCCTCTTTGCACACAAAAGCATAGCAAACAGATTTGCTTAAATCTAGATCATCAATATCAGATTTGGTGGCAAGTAAACATCCACTTTTTAATTTAATTTCAGATGCAACATGAGATGATGGTGTGTTATTAGGCTTCATTTGTTGCTCAAATTCTTTTGCCACAATCTGATTTTCACACTTATTTTGTTCTTGTTTTTCTTTATTAGCTCTATTAATATCATCTTTCAAAATGGAATCAGGAGATATAGGAAGCAAACTAATACGTTTATCCTTATGAACAAGAGTATACTGATTGTTTTTACCATGGTATACAATTTTTTTATCAAATTGCCATGGTCTACCAAGTAATAAGGAACATGCTTGCATGGGTACCACATCACAATCAACATAATCAGCATATGTGGAGATACTAAAATGCACACGAACAGTACGTGTTACCTTAACCTTGCCGCTGTTGTTGAACCATTGGATGTAGTAAGGATGTGGATGTGGTCTTGTGGTGAGATATAACTTCTCCACCATCTCCATGCTAGCAAAGTTGTTACAGCTCCCTCCATCCATGATGACGCGAACATAACATTCCTTCACAACTTCCTTTGTATGGAACAAATTATGCCTCTGATTTTCTCCGCTTGTGTGACCTGCACACTCAAAACACGTTGAGCAACTAAACATTCATACATGTCAGCATTTTCAGGAGCCA
Source organism: Secale cereale (assembly GCA_902687465.1). Lineage (NCBI taxonomy): Eukaryota > Viridiplantae > Streptophyta > Magnoliopsida > Poales > Poaceae > Secale > Secale cereale. The sequence goes on from LR738714.1 coordinate 289,241,459, forward strand.
TGTATTGCGTCTCATTTTCAGAATCATCTCCAACATGTTCTTCACATGTAATAAGAGCCAAAATCTCCTCATCATAGTCACTAGCGGACTCATAACTACCATCCTCAGTAGCAATCATGACACGCTGCGATGGGCATTTGCTCGCATAGTGGCCACGACCAGTGCAACGACGACATATAACATCATGTGTTGGCCCTGTGGATGCCATGGATGAAGAAGAGCTCTGTGCAGGACCGGAAGGTGTACTCCTGGTTGATGGTGGTGGTGCCTGTTTGCTTTTATCGCGGCTAGAAGTGATGGATGAAGTAGGCGTTGGTGCAGTCGGACGTGTCGAAGTAGATGATGCACGCGGTGTCCATCATGAAGGTCGACCTGTAGAAAAATTAGTTCGCGCCAAGGCTTGTCGATCCTGCACTTCACGTTCAGCTTTGGAAGCAAGATGGAAGAAACGAGTGATATTATTATACTCCTTATACTCTAGAATTTTCGGAATCTCTCTATTTAAGCCACCCGTAGAACGTGCAAGCATAGACTCATTATCCTCAACAATACCACATCTAATCAGGCCAGTTTGTAATTCCTGATAATATTCCTTTACAGAAGTTTTCCCTTGCCTAAAACGCTGCAATTTATGAAGTAATTTGCGTTGATAATATGGTGGAACCCAACGAGTACGCATAGCAGTTTTCAAAGCAGCCAAAGTAGTTGGAATATTATCCGGATATATTCTACAATATTCAGACTACCACACACAAGCAAAATTAGTGAAAGCACAAAGAGCAGCAGCAACACGTCTCTCCTTGGGATATTTTAAGCATGTAAAACGTTGTTCGGTTTCTAACTCCCAAGTAAGATATATATCAGCAACATATCTACCCTCAAATGGTGGCATGTTCAATTTTAGTTTAGGGAGATGGTCATGATCACCTGAGGGTGTGGTGCAGCCCTACCATTGCGATTATTTGCATGTGGACGACCTGGTGGTTGTGGTGCTGGTTGTTGCACGTAGTTCTGATTTTGATCAACCTCATCCTCGTAATCCCCCGCGTAATCGTCCTCCTCCTCAGCAGCAGCAGGAGCCACAGAAGTATCAATAGCAGCACCAACAGTTTGGCCAGGCTGAAAAGCGACACGGCTCGCTTTGCGGAGGGCTGTTTCACGACGTGAAGGTGGTTGTTGTTGTTGCAATGGTGCAACAGGTGTAGGTAGACGCATAAGCACGTCAGCGAATTTGGCATCCAACTTGGTGTCAGTTGACTTCTCAGTGCCATCCATCATCGCTAGTGCGTTGTCAAAATTGGTCATCACATCTTCTACCTGTTGACCCATCATTTGCTGAAATTTATCATGCAACTCCTTGTTCGTCATGTTCTCCCAGTCAGTCTCGTCGACTTGTGATCCTGGCATGGTTAGCAGTAATAGAAACACACAAAAATATGATCCTACAAACTACTAGAAAATGGTGGTGGTGGGGCGTCACAAATCCGTCAAGAAAATCTCAAATTCTTACCAGTTCTTACCAAACAGCAGGTGGTGATCGGCAACCGTGGTAGTCAAAACTCTCAAATCTTGGATAAAGCGTTTACCAGGGAGAATCAAACGCACGACGTAGATGTATGTGGAGCTGGGAAGGCTTATAAGATGGTAACAAAAAGGTTCATCAATAATCAATTCAGAGATGCAAAGTTGAATAAACGCTCAATGATGGTACTGTGTTGGTCCTAGGCTAGACCGTACTAGAGACGCGAGCCTAGAACACTAACAAAATCACGGCGCTGCACGTAATCAAGGGAAAATCACACTCTGTTTTTTTTCGCCTCTTTTTTTTGCGTTCTTCTTTTTTTTTGCCGAAAATCACTATAATGGTGAGTGTCCCAAAACTATTCCCAAGTCAAACTAAGATGATAGGCACAAAATTTTTTGACGAATTTTTTTTGTGGAATCAGGGCAGCGATGATGAAAAAATGCGGTAAAAAAACTATATGATGGCACGTTTCTCAAAAGACTCAGAAAAACCTAAAAACAGGATAGGGAAAAAATCACCTGCCGAAATTTTGGCCTAAAAACTGCCCGGGGGTCTCTAGACTTTTGATACAGGGTGGAACCCTAATCAGCGGATCTTTCACGTTTGGAGGTTGGCACACGATGAACACGGGGAATCACAAGGGAAAGATGGGGGAAACACAAGAGGAAAACACTCAATCAACACGAAAGCAATCACACAAATGCTAGATTCGCGATACAAGGTTGAGATCCATGATCCAAAGTCAACAACGATGATACAGATAGTCTTCTCCGTGAGGAGGTCTTGGAATCCCGTGGGATCTTCCCGTTAGGGGTCTTGAATCCAGAGGTGGATCTTCTCCGTAGAGGCGCACCGGTCTCGTGGGAGAAATCCACACAAGTGTCAAATGAGCTAAACCACAGCTAACCCTAAACGGAATGAGGAGAGGAGTATATATAGTGATACGGTGTATCCCATGATCATCCCCATGTTCACTCGACGAGACCTCAACCACACACAATTGGACACAAGGTTCACTCGCTCCTCTCTGAACCCCCACTTTCTACATGTGAGACATGGCTACTACCTCAAATATATGTGCTATGCATGACCAGGAACCAAGAGGGAGGCCATGGAACAGCTAGGAGCGTTGGACAAGACGGCGAGGACACCAAGTACAAGGAACAAGAGAAGCTGCTGGAAAAGCTTCAGGCTCCGGACGTCCGGCATCTACCGGACGACCGGCGACCCCCAGGCGACCGGACGACCGGAGGCCACCGGACGTCCGTGACTTCGACAACAGAAGGAAAATAGCGGAAGTCCGAAGACTTCCGGACGTCCGGACCCTCGCGAGCCACCGGACGTCCGGTAGCCGTCGGACGTCCGCTACCTGCTGTCTGCGCACAGTTATCGGGCCAGAGGCCCATGTATCCCTCTCCCACTTACCCCTTCGTGGCCCTAGACTATATATACTCCTCCACCTCCTCCTAATGAGGGTCAGCTTAGTGATAGCTCATTTGATACTATCTAGTGGTTCATCTCCTTGTGAGTGACTGCGGCCCCTCCACGGAGAAGATCCACTACGGATTCAGGACCTCCTTCATCGGAGAAGATCCCCAGGGATATCAAGACCTCCTCACGGAGAAGAACCGGTTACCCTTTGTATCGTCCCTTGTTGATCATGGATCTTGTATCTCTTTGTGTTTCGAGGATCTAGCATATGTGTGACTTGTTCTTGTTGGTTTGAGTGATTCTCTCGTGTTTCCCCTCGTGTTCCCTCTCGTGTTCTTCGTGTTCATCGTGGGATCCCCTCCATTTCGTGAAAGATCTGCTGATTAGGGTTCCACCCTGTATCATATGGTATCATGAGCCACAGTTTCTCACGAATTTGGAGCCTCCCCACCGTTTTCTAGCCTTGTTTTGTTGTGTTCTTCCCCAAATTCGAAAATTCCCCACCAAAAATAGCCCCAAAAAGTTTTGTGATCTGTTGGTTTGATGACATTTTGTTGATTTTGATCCGTGGATTTGCTTGGTTTCAAGTGGATCTAGCATTTCCCCAAGTTTCCCCATCTTTCCTCCACAAAATCCCTCAAATTTTGAGCCCCAAATCATCAATTTCCGCCCACAATTCGAAAAGTTCGTCCCGATTCAGATCTGGAAACTTCGGGCCGGACATCCGGGCCACTGGCCGGACATCCGGGCCATCGGGCCGGACATCCGGCTCCTGGAGGGCAAAATCGCGCAGGTTTCTGGACATCAGGCCCCGGAAATCCGGGCTCCACCCCGGATGTCCGACCCCTGGGATTTCAGCCACCCGTGTTTCACCGTTTTGTCCATAACTAATTCATCCGAACTCCGATTTCGACGTTCTTGAGCTCGTTTTGAAGCTCTTGTGATACGGAGCATCCTTCGTTCATCCCCATGTACACTACGACTACTACCCAAACCCCAAGTGGACACAAGGTGAACCCGTTCCTCGATGCTTCCCCTTTTCATTCATGCGAGACTTGGTTGCTACCTAATGCAAAGACACTACATGTGCTTAGGAACCGAGGAGACGACCAAGGAGATGCTCGAAGCATAGGACAAGTCCACACCGACGCGGATCAAGAAGTGCCTCAAGTGGAGTCGCCGCGGAGCTACAGCGGCCGGACATCCGGCCGACCCCCGGACATCCGGCGCCCCGGACATCCGGGCCCTGGCCGGAAATCCGGCGCCACTGTCCAGAAGACACCCGTGGCTCAACCCCTCCAGCCCGGACATCCGGCCCCTCGGCCCGGACATCCGGCGTCTCGGGAAGGCCCGGACATCCGGCCCCCGCCCGGACATCCGGCCCCTGTCTGCGCATAGTGTATCGGGCCTGAGGCCCATGTATCCCTCTCCCACTTACCCCTTCGTGGACCTAGACTATATATACCCCTCCACCTCCTCCTAGTTAGGGTTAGCTTAGTGATAGCTCATTTGATACCTAGAGCTTTGCTCATCTAGTGGTTCATCTCCTTGTGAGTGACTGCGGCCCCTCTACGGAGAAGATCCACTACGGATTCAGGACCTCCTTCATCGGAGAAGATCCCCAGGGATATCAAGACCTCCTCACGGAGAAGAACCGGTTACCCTTTGTATCGTCCCTTGTTGATCATGGATCTTGTATCTCTTTGTGTTTCGAGGATCTAGCATATGTGTGACTTGTTCTTGTTGGTTTGAGTGATTCTCTCGTGTTTCCCCTCGTGTTCCCTCTCGTGTTCTTCGTGTTCATCGTGGGATCCACTCCATTTCGTGAAAGATCTGCTGATTAGGGTTCCACCCTGTATCATATGGTATCAAGAGCATAGGTTGATCACGATTTTGGAGCCCCACACCCCGTTTTCTAGCTTGTTTTTGTTGTGTTCTTCCCCAATTTCGAAAATTCCCCACCAAAAATAGCCCCAAAAAATTTTGTGATCTGTTGGTTAGATGATGTTTTGTTGATTTTGATCCGTGGATTTGCTTGGTTTCAAGTGGATCTAGCATTTCCCCAAGTTTCCCCATCTTTCATCCACAAAATCCATCAAATTTTGACCCCAAAATCATCAAATTCCGCCCAAAATCGCGTCCCGGATCTCAAATCTCGCGTTGACCCCGACCCACCGGACGACCGGCCTTTTACCGGACGTCCGGACCCTCCCGAAGCACCGGACGACCGGAATTCACCGGACGACCGGAACCACCTATACAGCAAAAAATTACCGGATTTCCGGTCTTTTCCGGACGTCCGGTATCCCCAGATTTTGACTTCGGCTGATTTTTGTTTTGTCCATAACTAATTCATACGAACTCCGATTTGGACGTTCTTGAGCTCGTTTTGAAGCTCTTGACATCCCCCATTCCACAAAAATACCATCATATTCATTTGACTCCATCATATTTTGTGGATTTTGGCATCTTTGCCTAGGGCCTCCACCACATCATCCGCTATACCACCACCGACTTCCGCAACCTAACCAATTTTGTTCCCCATAGCATTTGTGGTTGCTTGAGTAGTGATTTGAGTCTCCTAAGGTGTTTAGGCTACTTAGGGACCATTGCTTCTTCATCAACCACCACCACCACTTCCGCATAGCATAGCCCACTATACTTAGCCAACCCAACTTAACCAAATTTTGTTCGAGCTTGTTTGAGTTGTGGCTTGTGTCTCCTAAGGTGTTTCGGCTACTTAGGGACCGTGACTTCAACTCCGACATCGTGTATAGCCCATCATTCCACTTCCGCAACAACCACGGCATTGCCGCTACCACCATTTGACATTTGTCCTTAAGATTTTGAGTTGTGGTTTTTCCGTTTCCTAAGGTGTTTCGGCTAATTAGGAACGGGTCTACATCAAGAGCACCACCTCTCATCATCGACACGGACGGTAACTTCGACGACATCATTGTATATTTCCCTTGCAATTGCATTGTTAACCCCTAGCCCATTTTTGCGTCACTTACCCATCGAGACTAGCCTTCGAGTATTGCCGGCAACGTCACTTGTGCACATTAGTGATCATACTTCCCATATCATACATACCATATCACCGAGGTGCATATCTTGGTATCATCTCTTGTGACACAAGGTTGTCATCCCATATACTCAATTGCTATCTTGGTTCGTGAAGTTTTGCATGACAAAAGAGCTCAAAAGAGAAAGAGCCAAACAAGCTTTTAAGCACAAAGGAAAAGATAAGCAAAGAGCTTTTAAGCAAGAACCATAGCATCATACTACATTAAGATTGTCATACTTGATCATCTTGGATCATCTTGTGCTCAAAGCACCGGAATACCATACATATAGCATACTTGGGATAGAAGTCGTTGCATTTTGCATAGTAGGTTGTGCACAAGTTCGTATCCGCCTATTGTGCAATCGCGCTAGCGTCTCTCTAGTGTTGTGCAACAAGAGCATTTTCGTGGATTCCACATTTTGGCTCACCCCTTGGTTGCACGACCCCACTTATCTATCCGTGTGTGTGTTTCCGTGTGCCACTCATATTGCTATTGGTCTACTTGTTTCACTTGCGAATTTGTGAATCTTTTTCAACATTATTGAGTCTTGCTAACATTTTGCATCAAATTTTTGTGCCACTATCCTCACCGAGCTCCACCATAAGCTTTACTTGTGTAGGTGTGAGAAACCGACAAGAATTGGTACCAATTGTGCTATTTCCTTGTTCCACATTTGAGTGATCATTGATCCATCTTCAACATCGGTCAAGGTACATTTGGTATAGTTCTTCTCTTTCTCCCACTCACACTTGCTAGCGTCTTGTGATGGATAGGCAAGGCATTTCATCTCCGGTCTTCGACATCGACGGCGCGAACAAGGACATCCACGCGAAAACCATCGGACTACAACGAGAAATGCAAGAGTGCTTGGGCAACATCGCCATCGAACAACGACACTTCCAGACAAGGACAATGGCTTCCTTCGACGACATGTGCGACTCCTTCAACAAACAAATGGCGGAGCTCCGACACTTGGTGGTCGATTACAAGTCTTCTTCCCCTTCGTCATCATCTCGACGGCGACGTTCAAGTCGCAAGTCTTCGGAGCGCAAACATGATGCAAGTGCAAGTCTTCCACGGCCACACCGACATGGCGACCATCGACATCGTCATGAAGGGCAAGTCACCTCCAAGCATCATGTGCACGACGACGACGGACGACATCTACCAAGAGCTCAAGCACCACAACGACATCATCATCATGAAGATGCTCGACAAGCGCATACCTACAAGTCTGAAGAAGCTCTACATCACGCCAAGGCCACGCTTCAAGAGCATAAGAGAAGACCGCGAGACAAGCACACCCAAGACGGAGCTACGGCTACAACCACCACTTCGGCATCTTCGCCAAGTGCTATCAAGGCATCTTCGCCTTCGGACGTACGGCATCTTCGCCTACTTCCCATGAGTTCGCCTACATCGACGTCTTCATCATCAAGGCGATCATCTACGAGCGACGGCGACAAGACGGTCGAGCATGGGCCATCCCCTTCGACCAAGGCGACGAGCATGAACCTCTTCGACACCATGAAGACGGCGCCCATATTGGACTACTCCGGGTCAAGCTACGCGAGCAAGCATGAGACCTTCTCTTTGACCTCGGAGGAGCGTGATGGTTTGCCACACCCTACGGCATTCATCTTTGGAGGCATTACGGATGAGGAAGTTGAGCATGGAGACTATTGCACCTACACCTCTTCGACATCCACATATGACGAGATGCCCCAATTCCCACGTGAGGAGTGCCACCACCACATGAGTGATACGAGTGCCTCCACCATATGTGAGCTTGAGAGCATTTCCCTTGAGAGGATGAGTGTGCACACCACTAGCCCCACACATGAGAGCATGCCATTTCTCCTATGTGAGGTTGAGAGCCATTTGAGTGACTCCACCAACCATACGAGTGAGAGCATCCACGAGGGAGTGAGTGAGCCACACCACTTAGTGAGTGAGGTAGTTGATAGGGCATGTGAGACCACTATGCTTTCTAACGACTTAACCTCTACTCCGAGTGTGTTTTCTTTGGTGCTAGGTCGCCTACAAGAGGACATGCCTACCCTCGATGAGTCCGTCCCTCCAATGGACAAAGCGATGGCCATGGTGGAAGAATATGCACCCCCCACATGGTACCATCAAGTTGCAACCTCACCTACAACACATGAGCGGAACTCCAAAGGTAACATAGGTGATGGTGCTTCTCTCGTCCCACTAGTGGACTATCTTGACAATGATTGCTTGCATGATGTTGACACACCTATTGCCATGCTTCATGCTAGTGCGACTTCATCATGTCATGACTTACCTATTTATGATGAATATGATGATGAACATGTTGAGTTGCCTAGTTGTGATGCTATGCTCCATAGGATATCATGTGAAAATTCTTTTGGTCACATCATGTTTGATAATCCTTTGAACTTGTCATATGCTATGAGTGAGATTTCTCATATTGTTTCATATCAATCTCAACATAGTAACTATGCATGCCAAATTAAAGTAAATCCTATTTGCACTTGTGGCATAGATGACAAGATGATGGTCATTGGCTTGTGTTTCTCTTGCGATGATATTGCCATGCTTCCTTTACATGATTTGCGCAATTCATCTACTATGCCATGCCATGAACACATTGTTCCAAATATGCTTTGCTTTGGATGTTGTCAATATTCTCCATGTGATGTTTCCATTGATGCTCATGAGGAGACCCCCATAGTTTCCTCATACATACTAGGAGATTTTGATGCTTTCCATACCTTGCATGATTACCATGATTGTGTGCACCATATGCATTCCATGAATCACAATGATATTTCTCGTGATGCATCACACAACTTGAGTCTCCATTATGCCATACATAACAACAAACCTCTCATGATGGATGACATGTTTCTATACCACGCATCTCATTTATTTGAGCATTGGATATTATGTGCTAACCAACACTTGCACGTGCGCATCATGATGGATGATGTGTACATATACCATGCACATACAATTTTTCCTTTGCCTTTGTCTTGTGTAGGTACTTTTGCAAACTCGTCAACCTCACAATCCCATGAGTTGACGAAAAGAGCTCTTGAGAGCAACGACGATTTGGGATCCCGTGGATTGTCCCTACCACCGTTCTCTTCGCGCAACCACTACGCGCATCTCTTTTACTTGGCTCTCACACGGCTATGGGCTATTTGACACTTCTCACATTATGCCCATACTATCGTGTTCACTTTGCATGTTATGCCTCTTGCTATGATTTTGCCATGCAATTGTGACCCTTGCTTGCAATTACCAATGATTCACCATTATGATACTCCTATGTGTATTTGCATGCTTGGTGGAGACACTAGTACCTATTGCCATGATTTCTTTGTGCCCCATGCTATTGTTGATTCTTGTGTTGAGAGAGTCATGTTATCCCATTGCTATTTCCTTATGGCCTCTCATCAACACATTGATGATATTTTGCTCATATCTTGCTTTCATGCTTGTGCTATGCCATGTGCATTATTCATGACTACAATTTGCACACATGACATGCTTGCCATGATTACCTCTAGTACGTTGCATCTTCGCACTACTAACTTGTTTGACTTGATCGCTAGGATTGCTTGCTATGTTGCATCACCCATGTTCCTCTCTTACTTGCTTTCTTGGGTTGATGACATATATGTCCATGCCACTCACATGATATATCTTGATCATTGTCATTTGTCTCCACTAGTTGCATCTCTCAACACTTGTATTGAGTGCAACAATGCTATGTTTATTGATCTTGGAGACTTGGACACCATATTTGTGATGCATGCTTGCTTGTTTGAGCCTAATACCTTTGGTTGTTCTCGCATCATATGTTTACATGCCATGCAACATTACCTTGTCCTTTCTTATGATAAGAATGATGCAAGCACTTGTGGGGTATTTTCCCGCACGAATGCTAGGTCTTGCATTACGCCTAACCTCATTTGTTTTTCCGGGTGTTTGTCATGTTCTTTCATTTTGAAGGATTCACAAGGCGGTACCATCACAAGGCATCTTGGGCATGTGAAGGCATACACGTTGCGCGACACCAACATCTTCGAGAAATTCCTAAAGGTGAATTCCTTCTTTGTGAGCCATCCTCACTTATGCATATTGGATGGGCCATACTTTCATTGTTGTTTCCCTCTTGTTGCCTACATGATACATCTACGGGATGGTGGACCGACATTGGAGATGGACCTTCAAGATGAGGAGCGCTCGGACTTATTGGATGCACCTTCGGACCTTCACTCATGCCACAACATCGAGCATTGGTATATCAAAACTCCTTTGGCACATTGCACCAAAACCTTCATATTTGTTGATTGTGTGCCCACATGCCATGCTCCATGGACATATCATACACATGACAAATTTGCATCTTATGCATGGATTGACTCACATTATGATTGCCTTGTTGCATCGTGTATTCCCATGTCATCCATGATATATGAGCTTGTGCATTTCCTTAGCAAATTTGTTGTGATCTTTCTTGATGGCATATTCATACATCATCATCATATTGTCCTCCATCAATTGCATGATAACATACACATATTGAGCATCCATTGCCATGTTCATGCTCTTGATAAACCATCACACTATGACATCATTTTGCACAATGGTAGAAATTGTAGCTTTGTGCAACATGCCAATTACCCTACCTTTGTGTGCACAACAAATGCATTTGATCACATGAATGCTTTACACCTCATACTTTATCATCTTGCTAAGCTTCATGTACACACGGACTCATTTTTACATGATGGACACTTTGTGTGTGCTAACCATTGTATTTCCAAGTGTACTTTGTGTTTGCTCATTTTGCATGTACCACATACCGGAGACACCTTGGAGTACTTGGAGTGCGACATGACCTCAACTTCGTCCAACTACAAGTCCGTTCACGACTACCGTTTCCATGGTGATGAGGTTTTTGATCCGAGGTCGGATCTTTCCCAAGGGAGGGGAGATGATACGGTGTATCCCATGATCATCCCCATGTTCACTCGACGAGACCTCAACCACACACAATTGGACACAAGGTTCACTCGCTCCTCTCTGAACCCCCACTTTCTACATGTGAGACATGGCTACTACCTCAAATATATGTGCTATGCATGACCAGGAACCAAGAGGGAGGCCATGGAACAGCTAGGAGCGTTGGACAAGACGGCGAGGACACCAAGTACAAGGAACAAGAGAAGCTGCTGGAAAAGCTTCAGGCTCCGGACGTCCGGCATCTACCGGACGACCGGCGACCCCCAGGCGACCGGACGACCGGAGGCCACCGGACGTCCGTGACTTCGACAACAGAAGGAAAATAGCGGAAGTCCGAAGACTTCCGGACGTCCGGACCCTCGCGAGCCACCGGACGTCCGGTAGCCGTCGGACGTCCGCTACCTGCTGTCTGCGCACAGTTATCGGGCCAGAGGCCCATGTATCCCTCTCCCACTTACCCCTTCGTGGCCCTAGACTATATATACTCCTCCACCTCCTCCTAATGAGGGTCAGCTTAGTGATAGCTCATTTGATACTATCTAGTGGTTCATCTCCTTGTGAGTGACTGCGGCCCCTCCACGGAGAAGATCCACTACGGATTCAGGACCTCCTTCATCGGAGAAGATCCCCAGGGATATCAAGACCTCCTCACGGAGAAGAACCGGTTACCCTTTGTATCGTCCCTTGTTGATCATGGATCTTGTATCTCTTTGTGTTTCGAGGATCTAGCATATGTGTGACTTGTTCTTGTTGGTTTGAGTGATTCTCTCGTGTTTCCCCTCGTGTTCCCTCTCGTGTTCTTCGTGTTCATCGTGGGATCCACTCCATTTCGTGAAAGATCTGCTGATTAGGGTTCCACCCTGTATCATATAGTCTACGGGGCGAATGGGTACATGGGCCTCGGCCCGGGGGATGCGCGCAGGCATTTCAGGGGCCGGACGTCCGGGCGGCGGGCCGGATGTCCGGGACTTCACGGGACGCCGGATGTCCGGGGCGGGGGCCCGGATGTCCGGGCGGGAAGAGCCGAGCCTCGGGTGCTCTCTGGACAGGAGCGCCGGATTTCCGGGCCCGAGGCCGGATGTCCGGGCCGTGCTTGGCCGGATGTCCGGGCCCTGGCCGGATGTCCGGGCCCTGTGGCTGGCCTTCTGTAGAGAGATGCCCAGGGGCCGGATGTCCGGGCCAGGGGGCCGGATGTCCGGGTCCTGGAGCTGCTTTCTGGTCTTCTTGTTGCATCAGCTCGTCCATGACCTTGGGGACTTGTCCATCTTCAAGCTCTTCTCCGAAGTGGTCTCCTTCACACCTGAGCACACAAAGCACACTCGCTTGAGGTAGCAACCATGTCTCGCAAGATTCATAAGGAAGTAGGGCTAGGAGTGACGTCACCTCGGTCTCGAAAGCTCTAGCACGAGCATGTGTCATCGGTCCTTGAGGCACTTGAGGGGGTGAAGGATGGTCCATGGGGATGGCCCTAGGATACACCGTATCATCTCCCCTCCCTTGGGAAAGATCCGACCTCGGATCGAAATCTTCATCACCATGGAGCACCTTGAATGGTCCGTCGGCACGAGGTAGAAGCTTGGACTTGTGCTTTATCGCGAAGTGGTCCTTGTGAAGATGTATCCAACTGAGATCTTCCGGGTGAAACGCCATTGTTGCCTTGTTGACGTTGATCTTGGTGGTGAGGCGATGTACTTGTCGCTCGATTGTTACACGTGTTTGTTCGTGCACCTTCTTGAGTATTTCACTACAAAAGAAAGTGGCAACATGTGAAGCATCGTCGATCTTGTTATCGGGAATGAAATGAGCCATGTTAGAGAATGTATCGACCATGACAAGCACGGAATCGTTTCCATTTTTAGTCCTAGACAAGCCAAGTATGAAATGCATGTTTATGTCTTCCCATGGATGAAATGTAGTAGGACGAGGCATGTAAAGACCATGAGATTGAGCTTGGGACTTAGCTTTGCGGCATGTCGGACATCGGTTGGTGAGGTTTGAGACGTCACGTAGCATCTTGGGCCAAAAATAGTTCTTAGAGATGGTAGCAAACATCTTGTCGCGTCCAAAGTGTCCCATGAGTCCTCCTCCATGCGATTCCTGCAAAAGGAGCAAACAAAGCGAAGACTCGGGGATGCACAGTTTGTTAGCTCTCATAAGATATCCATCCTTGGTGTAATGATTTTCCCAAGAAATGTGAGTCAAGCATTTAGCATAGGCATTTGCAAAGAAAGGATCATGCTCATATAAATCTTTTAGGTGCTCTAAGCCAATCACATGCAACTTAAATTGTGTAACAAGTAAGCACTTGCGTAACAAGCATGCATTTGCAAGAAAACTTCCATGTTTCGTAGGCAATAGAATAACCGGAGCGGCACAAGTGCTAAAGTTGTCACGTACATGACTTTTGTCGATGAGTTTTGGTACTTGCCGTTGTATCTCGTGGTTGACACGGTAGAGAACCTTGTTGGGAAATGGTACACCGGGTACGAGTTCGGTGCGTTGTTCTATCCCGTGAAGTAGAAGCGGTGGTACCTCATCGGTAAAGGCGTCCGAGAATTCCTGCAATAAAGGTGACAACACAAAAGGTAGAGATTGTGAAGTGTTAGTAGATTTGTCTTCTCCTATGCATAAGGGCACAAGGTGAACGACGTTCGATGGGTTCTCACACACTTCTCTCATCTCACTTTTGGTGGCAAATAGCACTAGCTTCTTCGTGTAGCTCATCGTGGAGTCGCTCATATTTGGCTTGTGGCTCTCGCTCTCTTTTTGGTGGCTCGCTCTCTCACCATTCTCTCCACGATGGGTTGTAGGTAGAAGCTTGTCGGCGGCAACTTGACTTGGAGTCATAGGTCGGAGCACGAGTTCCTTGCCCTTCATCTTGAAGTGATAGTGATTCGTCCGTCCATTGTGTGTGACTCCACGATCATATTGCCATGGTCGTCCAAGAAGAAGGTGGCACACGGACATGGGTATCACATCACACTCGAGAGTGTCCTCGTAGGCGCCGATCTTGAAAGAGACTTGCACGGTGTGCTCGACTCGAAGAATTCCGGCGTCGTTGAGCCACTGGACCTTGTAGGGGTGCGGATGCTTCGTCTTGACCAAATGAAGCTTGTCGCATAGCTCATCACTTGCCAAGTTGTGGCAACTTCCTCCATCGATGATAACCTTGACGGAGCGTCCATTGATGGCGGCCTTCGTATGGAAAATATGGCATCGTTGGTCGTCATCTTGTTGATGTTGTAGTGTCAAGACTTTGGAGACAACTAGGTTCGGGCTTGAGTCATTGTCGCAAAACACTTGACGATCTTCTTCTTCATTGATACGCCGGTGGATGGCCAAGTGCTGGATGGCGTCCACTTCGTCGTCGCTCATCGAGTCATATGTGCCGTCGTCGTGGAAGATCATTGTTCTCTTGTTGGTGCACTCGAAGGACTTGTGTCCACGGCCACCACATGTGAAACATTTGATGGAACTTGTCTTTGGGTTCTCTTCATTTGGAGTTGTAGATGATGTAGCTCTTGGCTTGAAGTTGTTGGTAGAAGGTGGATGACTCGATGTAGTCTCATTCTTGTATCTTGGCTTGTCGCCTAAGTTTGTAGATGGCTTGGTAGAGGTAGGAGGGATATCCGAAGTCGTTGAAGCTTGGTTGTAGGAGCCGAAGTTCTTGGAGTTGAACTTGGAGTACTTGTAGTCCTCTTGAACTTGTCGCTCCGCTTTGGTTGCTTGGTGTACTAGCTCGAGGAGATTGTTGTATGGTTGGAAGTCCGCAATCTTCTTAATGGAGTAGTTGAGTCCATTCAAGAATCTCGCCATTGTTTGCTCTTCATCTTCCATGATGTTTGCTCTTATCATAGCAATCTCCATCTCCTTGTAGTATTCTTCAACGGACTTGGTTCCTTGCTTGAGGAGTTGGAGCTTCTTGAACAAGTCGCGGTTGTAGTGTGTAGGCACAAAACGTGCTCTCATCACTTCCTTCATTTGAGTCCAAGTGGTGATAGGAGGTTCGCCTTTGGCTTCTCTTCTCTCTATGATTTGCTCCCACCAAATGAGAACATAGTCTTGGAACTCAAGTGATGCCATAGCGATCTTCTTCTCTTCATCGAAGTTGTGAAGGCGAAAGATCTTGTCAACTTTCAATGCCCATGAGAGGTAGTCTTCGGGATCAATGCTTCCGGAAAACTTTGGCATGGTGAACTTGAGCTTGCCATAGCGATGCTCATCATTGTGTCCTTGCCTATTGGGAGGATGGTCTTGATTTTGTCGGTTTGCCGTATCGTGTTGCTCTTGAGGATGTAGACGTTCTTGTTGGAGTTGATGTTCTTGTTGGTATTGTTGCTCATGTCGCGCTTGAGGAGGAGCTTCTTCTTGCATTCTTGCTTGATGGCGCCGTTCTTGCATCTCATCTCGAAGAAAATCCTCTTCTTGACGAGTGTGTCGATTGCGGGCGGCCACATTGCGGTGTGCATCTTGTAAAGCACGTTGCGCCTCCATAGCTTGAGCGTCACGACGTTGTTGTGCTTGGCGGTTAGCCTCGTCATCTTGTTCTTCTTGATATTGACGAGCTCGCTCTTGTTGTTGTTGGCGTAGTCGTTGCCGTTCTTGTGCTTGCTCAAGTGTAGCTTGGTTGTGACGACGTCGGCCTTCTTGCTCGTCGAATGGTTCTTGAGAACTCTTGTCATGTAGAGGTTGCCGATGTTCATGTCGAGCTTGACGTGCGGCTTGACGAAGAGTGTTTGACGTAGGTGTGCTTAAGTCTTGCGTTGAGTCGGTGTGTCGACTTGAGCGGCTTCGTCGATGAGATGATGTTGAGGAAGAACGTCGATTGATGATCAATGTCCGGAGCTCATTGTATTGAGTAGACATGTTGGTGTTGATGAGGTCGATTTGCTCCTTGGTGCTTTGTTGGAATTGTCGCGCGTCCTCGGCAACTTGACCAATGTACTCTCGCATAGCTTCACTCTCTTGATGTAGAGCTCGTTGGACACCGAATAGATGTAGTTTGGTGACGTAGTTGTTCGCTTCTTGAGGATCATCGAAGATCGGGATGGTAGATGAACTTGGCCTATCCATCATCACAAGCAAGTATGTGAGTGGGAGAAGGAGAAGACAATATCAATGTACCTTAACCGAGGTTGAAAATGGATCAATGATCACTCAACAATGTAACCCGGAAATAGCACTATTGGTATCACTTCGTGTCGATTCTCACACCTACACAAGTAAAGCTTTGAGAGGAGCTTGGTTAGGATGTGGCACAAATTCAATGCAATCGTCAAAATGACTCAAAGATGTTGAAAATGGTTCACAATTTGCTCATGCAACGAGTAGATCACTAGCAAAGAGTAGCACACGGAACACACGCACGGATAGATAAATGTGGTTGTGCAACCAAGGATGAGCGAAAAATGTGGTAAACCACGGAAAATGCTCGTGTTGCACAACGCTAGAGAGACGCTAACCGATTGCTTAATAGGCGGATACGCACTTGTGCACGACCTATATGGGCAAAACGTAACGACTATCTATCACAAGTATGCTATGAGTGTATGATGTGCCGATGCTCGAGCACAAGATGATGTTGCTATGTATGATCTCTTTGGATGCAAGGCGTATGATGCTATTGTTTCTTTTCTTGGATTGGCTCTTTTGCTTCAAAGCTTTTGAGCTCTTTCTTTGGGCACATATGTATGCTTCACGTATCAAGGTAGCTATTGTGTATGCGGAGCACTCTTGTGGCACATGGGGATATGCAAGATACCAAGATGATGTGATGTTACTCACAATGATGTGGTATGCAATATCTATCACTATCACTAATGTGCACAAGTGTCGTGGCCCGGCAATACTCAAATGGCTAGTCTCAATGGGAAAGCTACGCAAAGATGGTTCATAGGGTGACAATGCAATTGCAAGATAGAATGATCGAAGTGTCGTCGATGTTACCGTCCTTGCCGAAGTTGAGCGGTGGTGTCGTCGAAGTCTTGCCGTCCCAAGGTAGCCTAAACATCCAAGGAAACGGTGAAATCACAACTCAAGTATCCACGGCAAATGGAGACAAATTTTCGAAACTCGAAGCGGTGAAGCGATGGTGGTTGTTGCGGAAGATCGGTGGTGGTTTGCGGAAGAATGGATGGATCACCGAACGAAGAGGCGGCGGAGGTTTGCGAGGTGGGGTGTAGTGGGGGGAAAATGGCTGCGGGAGGCCGGATGTCCGGGCCAGGGGCCGGATGTCCGGGCCGGGCCGGATGTCCGGGGCACGAGCCGGATGTCCGGGGTGCCCGAGCCAGCAAGAACACGTTGCAAAAGGGGGTTGCGGGGCAAAAATTCGGTGGATTTTTCGGATGAAATTTGGGGAAAAGTGGAGGAAAAGCTAGATCCACACGTGGCACAGCAAATCCATGGAACAAATTCAACAAAATCTTGCCAAATCAACAGATCACAGAAAATTTTTGGGGCTCTTTTTGTGGGGCAATTTTCGAAATTAGGAAGAACACGACAAAAACAGGCTAGAAAACGACGTGTGGGGCTCCAAAATCGTGAGAAACCTTTGCTCTAGATACCATAATGATACAGGGTGGAACCCTAATCAGCGGATCTTTCACGTTTGGAGGTTGGCACACGATGAACACGGGGAATCACAAGGGAAAGATGGGGGAAACACAAGAGGAAAACACTCAATCAACACGAAAGCAATCACACAAATGCTAGATTCGCGATACAAGGTTGAGATCCATGATCCAAAGTCAACAACGATGATACAGATAGTCTTCTCCGTGAGGAGGTCTTGGAATCCCGTGGGATCTTCCCGTTAGGGGTCTTGAATCCAGAGGTGGATCTTCTCCGTAGAGGCGCACCGGTCTCGTGGGAGAAATCCACACAAGTGTCAAATGAGCTAAACCACAGCTAACCCTAAACGGAATGAGGAGAGGAGTATATATAGTCTACGGGGCGAATGGGTACATGGGCCTCGGCCCGGGGGATGCGCGCAGGCATTTCAGGGGCCGGACGTCCGGGCGGCGGGCCGGATGTCCGGGACTTCACGGGACGCCGGATGTCCGGGGCGGGGGCCCGGATGTCCGGGCGGGAAGAGCCGAGCCTCGGGTGCTCTCTGGACAGGAGCGCCGGATTTCCGGGCCCGAGGCCGGATGTCCGGGCCGTGCTTGGCCGGATGTCCGGGCCCTGGCCGGATGTCCGGGCCCTGTGGCTGGCCTTCTGTAGAGAGATGCCCAGGGGCCGGATGTCCGGGCCAGGGGGCCGGATGTCCGGGTCCTGGGGCTGCTTTCTGGTCTTCTTGTTGCATCAGCTCGTCCATGACCTTGGGGACTTGTCCATCTTCAAGCTCTTCTCCGAAGTGGTCTCCTTCACACCTGAGCACACAAAGCACACTCGCTTGAGGTAGCAACCATGTCTCGCAAGATTCATAAGGAAGTAGGGCTAGGAGTGACGTCATGATACAGGGTGGAACCCTAATCAGCGGATCTTTCACGTTTGGAGGTTGGCACACGATGAACACGGGGAAAACACAAGGGGAAGACGGGGAAAACACAAGAGAGAACGCTCAAATCAACACGGAAGCAATCACACAAGTGCTAGATTCGCGATACAAGGTCGAGGTACATGATCCAAAGTCAACAACGGTGATACAGATAGTCTTCTCCCGGAGGAGGTCTTGGAATCCCGTGGGATCTTCCCGTTAGGGGTCTTGAATCCAGAGGTGGATCTTCTCCGTAGAGGCGCACCGGTCTCGTGGGAGAAATCCACACAAGTGTCAAATGAGCTAAACCACAGCTAACCCTAAACGGAATGAGGAGAGGAGTATATATAGTCTACGGGGCGAAGGGGATACACGGGCCTCGGCCCAAGTGCTGCGCGCAGGCAGATCAGGAGCCGGACGTCCGGGCAGCGGGCCGGATGTCCGGGGCTTCACGGGACGCCGGATGTCCGGGGCGGGGGCCCGGATGTCCGGGCGGGAAGAGCCGAGCCTCGGGTGCTCTCTGGACAGGAGCGCCGGATTTCCGGGCCCGAGGCCGGATGTCCGGGCCGTGCTTGGCCGGATGTCCGGGCCCTGGCCGGATGTCCGGGCCCTGTGGCTGGCCTTCTGTAGAGAGATGCCCAGGGGCCGGATGTCCGGGCCAGGGGGCCGGATGTCCGGGTCCTGGAGCTGCTTTCTGGTCTTCTTGTTGCATCAGCTCGTCCATGACCTTGGGGACTTGTCCATCTTCAAGCTCTTCTCCGAAGTGGTCTCCTTCACACCTGAGCACACAAAGCACACTCGCTTGAGGTAGCAACCATGTCTCGCAAGATTCATAAGGAAGTAGGGCTAGGAGTGACGTCACCTCGGTCTCGAAAGCTCTAGCACGAGCATGTGTCATCGGTCCTTGAGGCACTTGAGGGGGTGAAGGATGGTCCATGGGGATGGCCCTAGGATACACCGTATCAACTTTTTTTTCCGAGACCTACGCAGGCAAGGACACACGAATCCTAAACTAGATGGATATCGAGAACAAACCTAATATGAAAAGAACTCGGATTGGTGGTGGATATATGGTGGTAGGATATGGCAGCGGTGGTGGGATATGGCAGCAGTGGTGGTATGACAGCAGCGATGAATATGGTGCGACGGCGACGTGACAAACTATGATAGAACTTGAAACTCTAAAGGACTAGACACTAAGAGCCGCAACTAGACACGACGATGCAACCGCAAATTCAACAAAGCAAAACCCTAAAAAGATTATGCAAAGGCTCAGATTGGTTTGGATATGATGAACTAGCCCTAATAAAAAAATTGCTTTTTCGTGGACTGTAGGTATGAAGAACATACGCGATCTAATCTACGAAAAACTGTAAACACCGAGCAACCTGGAAAATCGGATACCACTTGATAGAGGAAAAGGTGTCCCGTCTTTCGATGAGATGGTGGCATCATTTTGGAGGAAGTCAACTTTGACGATCCGACTACGAACGTGCGAGGACATCGCGCCTTAGCAATCGCTAAACCAACTCCAAGAGGTTATTGACCACGCCGAAGCACGATCAACCTGACCACGAAGGTCTGTTTCCTGCACGCAAACGAAGAACAAGCAGGAAACTGAGATTGCAATCTGGATATTGCGAATATAAGAGGAAAACTTTATTAATCAAGGTGGAGTTCTGTGACGCCTTTGTCTGGTCATTGAACACAAACGAAGTACGCGAAGTTGCAGCTATGGCGAACTTTAATATAAACAAAACCCAAAGTCTAAACGACGCCCTAAGGGCTGTATATATGGGGGAGAGGGGGAATTTCATGGCCCTATGAGAAGGGGTCCAAAACCAACCCTAACTCTTGTTTCCCCATACATACGGACTCTAAAAACAGCCTATACTCAAGTATTTCAAAATTACATGGGCCTGGCCCAATAATAAGGTGACGCAGCACCTATAATTGCCTTTGGATGAAATTTATGAAGTGGCATCTTGTATATTTCATCCAAGGCTTCACGCACTCATTATGGTGGCTTCAAAGTCCTGAAATCATCACTTGTAACTCCGTTCTTGTTCCCCTCTCGCATGCCATCATCTCCATGCTTGATCATGCTCCAATGTTCATCCTTCTTGTCCAAGATAGGCCCTTCATTTGTAAGCAAGGCAAATGTATCCAATTTAGGTAGCATCATATTCTCATGAACATTAGAATCATTACCAAGAAACAAAAGTACCTGGTAATTTAATTGGCGTGCGCGAGCTCTAGTAATTTGTCCTGTATATGTGTCAGTTGGGGCTGTGGGTGTAACCTTGTTAGTGATGTCCTCATCAGAGGTGCCATCTCTCCTTAATGAACTTCCATATGAATCATATGAGACATGGCTACTACCTCAAACGGAAATGCTATGTGTACTCGGGTGCCGAGAAGACCCTCTTGGAGATGCTCATGAAGATGGACAAGGTCCCAAGCGCATGGATGAAGAGGACCATCGAAAGGAGCCAAGGATAGGCCCAAGGACCCGGACATCCGGCCACAACCCCGGACATTCGGCCCCAGGAAACCACCACCACAACAACAACCCAATTGTCGAAGCTACAGGGCCCGGACATCCGGCCCCTGGAGACCTCAAGACCTCCTCACGGAGAAGAACTCGTTACTGTGCATCGTCCTTTGTTGACTTTGGATTGTGTATCCCTCTTTTTGTTCCCGGATCTAGCATATGTGTGACCTAATCTTGTTGATTTGACTGTTTTCCTCTCGTTTTCCCCGCATTTTCCCCTCGTGTTCTTCGTGTTCATCCTCGGGGATCCCTCCAATGAAAGATCGGCCTAGATCGGGTTAGCCCCGATCACTTTTCCTTCCTCTTTTTTTTATTTTGCCTTCTCTAGTCAAACCCACAAGAAAAAGGAATAAAATTTGCTCTCTAGAACTCATTGATGCATGATACTGACGAACACTACTTTGATGTAAGGCAACCGCATGATAGGAGGACAGATTACATACGAAAAATAGGACGGCATGACATATTGACATGTATGATGTGTAAAGTGTAAACCAAGCAGAAGGTGTTTGAACTAATTAGAAGAAATGCAAGCTAGACAGCATATGAAACCAATATCACTTTGCCAAAATAAAACGGTGGCCTCATAAGGGTAGTTCAACAAATTAGAAGCAATACAAGGCAACAGGCTATAAATCATATGCAATATGCAACGAATAAAGGTGTCTCATCGTAAGTGATTGATGTAGGATACACAAGAGTGGTAGTTTTGTGTAAGAACATGGTTAACAGATAGATGTTTTATGTACCAAAAACAGGTAGGCGTGTCATATTCACATGTATAATTTGTAAACTAAGCAGACGTAATTTACCATATTTGGAAACAATACAAGCTACACATCATATGCAACATGCAACCACATATCACACTACGAAGTTAGAGCAAGCACCTACGATGGTGGTGTAGGGGAAATGAGGTCTTCAACTACATAACTACATTGAATATCTCCATTTAGACTTGATGTTTCTTGAGAATCGTGCAAGCGTTGGGAACTTTTTTCGGAGCCATCCTGAAAGAGATGACCACGAATCAGCAATTGATTGAAAGAAGATAAAGCTGAATCAATGGAATGAATTGCAACATAGTCTTCACAAGAATCATTCGAACAAGAGGAACGAATGAAATTCTCAGTTAAATGATAACATCAATCTTCACGAGAAGCCACATAGGGGACAAAAGTTAAATAAGAAAAACAACAAGGTACAGACGGAAACAAACACAAGATAGGAGCTTTGTTCGACATTTTCGTGCTGAAAGCATATGAACGCGTTACGAAAGGGTTTTGCAATCCCCGGATCAGCATAGCCAAGGACCCTTTAAGATGCAACTCCCGATCGGAACATCGGTCATAAACCACTTCACTCAATGTAGAACCCCGAACTCACTAACCTGCATTCGTTGGAAGAATGCCTACGATCTACTGGATAAACCCACCTATGAATTTCTGAAAGTTTCCAATTATGCAATCAGGTGTTGGGGATACAGGGGAAGCACCGTGCAATCAACTCTAAACCTACATCCAGCTGTATCCATCCTTCAACACATAACCAGTCTTTCTCGGAAACTGTCTACCTCGGACCTTCGAAAAGCATCCACTATAACAAGCTATGGCAATACTCCCGAACTACCTCCCCAGTACTGGGTGATGTCGAGGTTATCTTGCCACTAACCGTATAGGAGAGATTTTCGATGTCGGCCGTCTTAAGTATTTAGTACTGCCGCGATATGCTTGTGACGACAATACCCCGAAGCTCAACTCCCCGGGACACTGCCACAACCCCTAATGTCAGGAGGCATCGAGAACAATATTCTCGTCACAAGAACATAGAAACAATCCAAGAATACTCGCGAGATTCCTAAAAAAAAATTGGTGCAATTTTTGAAAGTAGAAGAGGCAAGAGTAGTCATCAGGAGTCCTCACCAGAGAGAAAAGGGATGAGAAGCAAAGAAATCCTACTCTCCG
Organism: Secale cereale; assembly: GCA_902687465.1. Classification (NCBI taxonomy): domain Eukaryota; kingdom Viridiplantae; phylum Streptophyta; class Magnoliopsida; order Poales; family Poaceae; genus Secale; species Secale cereale. The sequence goes on from LR738714.1 coordinate 289,264,497, forward strand.
ATATAAATATAGGACTCAAAATATTTTCAGTGTGTGACTAGACTCGACCGTCAACGATTCGATCAATCAGTGGGGGCTCCTAGGTCGGAGAAGGCTCTGAATACCAACTTGTAATGCCCAGGATTGGACTATATCTCCTACGTGTCGAGGCACGACTTAGAGACATAACCCCATGCTGGAATGATCGCAAGTTTGGTATCTTTGCACAACTCATGTAAAAGATGGGGATGGAAAACATAAAATAGTTGGCTTACACTCTCCACGTCACACAAATACAATACATGTCCAAAACATCATTCAATAAAACATCACAGCCCTCTAAGGGTAAAATCCAAATGACAAGATACCAAACATAAAGTAAAACCACAGTTCGGATCGAATCCTAGTAGAAGAACCACTACTGATCATCAGGATAACGAACATAGTAACGGCTACGCTCCTCGTCGTACTCCCAGTCTAGCTCGGTGCCATCACTTGGATAGCTCACCATCAGACCTGCATCTGGTGTGGTGAAGTAACTGTGAGTCACAGAGGACTCAGCAATCCCGTTCCCGGGTAACACGACTATTTAAGCCTTGGGTGAGGATAAGGCTGAAGAAAAGTATAAGTGTCTGCAGCAGCAACTAGCACTAGCTTACGTGAAAGAGTGCGAGAAGAGAAGTGCCTCGGTCGAGAGATGATCACGAAGTGATCCTAGCTACAACACGTCAAACATAACCCCACCGTGTTCATCTCCCGAATCCCTTTCAAAAAATGACAGTCACGGTACACACGCTGGTAGTGTATTGGAACATTGTGTCAAGTTATCTACAACCGGATATTAACATGCTCCCATCTGCCACATAACCGCGGGCACGGCTTTCGAAAGTTCATAACCCTGCAGGGGTGTTCCAACTTGGCCCATGACAAGCCCACGATCCGCGGAGTCGCAACTCCAAGGCGGGAAGACCCGAGTGTTCTCGGAATCCCGTGCTCAAGATACTCCGAACTAAGGTAAGGCTAATCCAGCAAATCCTCCCGGCGTGTCGACACCCTGATAGTAGCCGTGCGTATCTAGTCTCAGGACACGACCGGATGGGCGAAGCTACAGGTGTATGCCAGATACCTCGGGTTTCCCCAAGGCGGCCCCGCAGGCTCCCCGTTTCGGACCAACACTCATGTGGAGCACTGGCCCGGGGTTTTTGATTAAGAAAGAGGGTTAATTACTCCCTATGCAAGTTTATTTAGTTATTAGGCAAATAGTACCAATGTTGGGACTTGCTGGAAAAGACTTAGCACTTAGCGGTTTATCGAGGGGGCCCCATAAACCCCAACCGTGTGAGGAACGCATAATCAAGGAACATAACACCGGTTTATACGGTTCCTAGCGGCATGGAACAAAATCACCAAGCAAAAGGCTTAGCCTTCCACCCATTGCCAATATATAGATGATTTCATTTTAAGCATTAATATAGTGTGATATAACCCAACAAACTTCATCATGAAGCAAGCATCTTCAACTTCACCTGCAACTAGCAACGCTATAAGAGGGGCTGAGCGAAGCGTACTTAGCCATTCAACGGTTTGCATAGGTAGGGTGGTTAAACATGGTCATGGTTACAAGTAGGAGGCTGACAGGAAAAACATGGGCATCGAGGCAAAACTATAGAAAAATACTCTAGCAATAGGCAAAGATAGTAATGTTATCGGGGTTCGGTCATCTTGCCTGAAGAGTTGTCGTTCGGATCGTAAGAGGGGTCCTCGTACTCAACCTCGGTAGTAACCTCATGCTCGTACTCTTACTCCGTCTCAGCTTCCGGCTCTAAACAATACAATCACACAAGGCACGAATCAACAAGATGCAATGCGCACACAAAATGATGGATGCATGATGGATGCACTATGAGAGCACACGGAGCACGGAAAATAAGCATTCAAGCAAAAGCTTCAAAACAAGATAACAATAGGATATTATGAATCTACACGAAAAATCAATCAAGTTTCATATAAGACTTGCTGAAAACGGAGCTACGGGCTAAAAGTTATGCCCGAAACAAGAAACATGCGAAAGCTGAAAATTACAGCCACATAGCAACTTCAGAGCACTAGATAAATAAGCTAAAGCACTCAAACATCATGGCAAAGAGCATGAACATAAACTAGACATATCCTACAGCAAATAAGTCCATTGGTGCACCCCCAAAGGAGCCACGGATCAATAGCAACAAGCTTGGACATAATGAACTTGACAACAAAATCCTGACAGCAGAATTTTATTGAAACTTTGGAGCAAAAGTTAAATATGCTACAGCCACTCAAATAAGCATGTGAGAGCATGAATGGAAATCCAACAATATATACTACAAGGAACCATCAAGAGTAACCCCAAAACTATCATGGATTGTCCTAGAACAACAAGCAAACATGGCATCTGAGAATAACAGATTCCAGACTTAGTGAAATTTCACTAAGTGTTAAAACAACAGTTTCATCATGGCATCTTTGAGAGCAAGTTTAAGTCACCTCAAAACTAAACATGGCAAGTGGTAAGCACCACATCAAAGTACACATGATGGTGATTCCGAAACACCTAAGCATGCATCATGGAGATAAACACAACGATAGCAATGAGCTCAACAAGATGGCATCTCATAACAAGTTAAACAACTAAACAGCCACATGTCACTTTGCAACGAAGATAAACATGGCAAGAATAAATCTATCATGCAAACCTAAGCATACAACATATAGAGCATGGCAAGACAAACACGTGGACATATCATTTGCATCATTCGGATAAACGAGCTAAAAGATATCACTACACAAAGATGGCATAAAAACATCACTAACAGCAGTTTATAACGGGATGCACTCTTGCAACAGAAAAATAAGCACCTAGATGATCTCAAACATGCATGGCATAATGGAATGAAATGTAGGGCAAGTCACCACAAACATCTGGACATGTCATTTGCGCAAAACGGACCATCACACAAAAAGATATCGCAGTTGCAAGATAGCATCAGCACACAAAAACATAGGGACTTAGAGGATTTAGGGGTGGTCAACCTAGATCTGAAGATGCGGTCCGGAGGAGTGGATCTGGCCCGGTGGACTGGGCCCTGGCGCGGTGGAGAGGCCGCTTGGGCCCGCGGTGGGGGCGCTGGAGGCCCGCGGCGCAGTGGTCGCTTGGCGGCTGGGAGGTGGCGACGGCCCGAAGGAGGCGAGGCCCAGAGGAGCGGATCTGGCGATGGGGCTGGGTAGGCCACTGGCGAAGGAGGGCCCGGCTTGGCGCGGGAGGGGTGACTCGGTCGCTGGCAATCTGGAAGCTCGGCCTCAGCGATGCGGGAGGAGGCAGCCTCGGTCGGTAGCGGCTGCGGTCCTGGGCCGGTGGAAGGCGAACGATCGAGAGGCGGCCCAGGCGCCGGTTGGATCGGCCGCTGGGAGGCTGTCGGGGAGGCGTTGACCCGATCGATCGGATCGGGATCTGGAGGCTCGGGCCTCGATCTGATCCAAGGCGGCGGCTGGTCGAGCGACCTGGCGGCGGGGAACCGGCGACGGGAGGTGGTGGTCTGGCGCCTGAGAGCCGGCCGGCGGCGGGGAAACGGGCCGGAGGTGGGAGGAGGCTCGTCGGCGAGGTGGAGGGCGCCGGTGGCGAGGTGGGGTGAAGGATTCCGGCGAGGTGGAGGAGCTCCGGCGAAACTCCGGCGGAATTCCGGCGAACTCTCCGGCGTGGTGGTGGTGGCTGGAGGAAGGAGAAGGTGGGGGCTAGGGTTTCCTTGATTTGGGGCAAAAATTGGGGGAGTGGACAAATATATAGGCACAAGGAGCTAGGGTTGTCCAAATGGAGTGCGGTTTTCAGCCACACGATCATGATTGGATGGCCTAGATGGAGGAAGTGGCTAAGAGAGGTTTGTTGGGCTGTTGGAGGGGTGTCTTGGGCCTCAAAGTGGAGGCACTTTGAGCCCACGAGAATAACTGTTGGGGTAGCAAATGGACTCGAAACGCGACGAGATTTGGCAGGCGGGTTACACATACCAAAACAACAACAGACGACAAGTCTCGCGCCAAACCGGTAACGTTACACGGCCAAACACCAAAGTAGGCCTACGGGACGCCACAGACACGTGAGGGAGCTCCGGAACGCGAAACGGACAACGGGAAGGAACGCGTGGAACCGGATGCAAACGACAACACCAATGCAATGCGATGCACATTTCTACATGATATGAATGAATGCCACACACGCACACAACAAAACGACGAAAACCCGAAAGACAAAGAACCCGGAATGGAATAGATGAAGCCAGAGATATATTATATGCCCAAAAGGGAAAGTATTACATCGGGGCATTACACATGGCAATAGGTGGATCAACATCATGCAAGCAAGCAATGTCAACATAGTCCACTAGTGGGACTAGATCATCACCTTCACCTTTGTTACCTTTCTCATTCCACTGATGTGGTGTAGGTGAGGTGGAAAAGACCAAATGGTGGTCATCAACACCATCATGGTGGAACCATGTGGGGGTGCATCATATTCCACCATGGCCATCGTCATGTCCAAAGGAAGGACGAAGTCTTCGCGAATTGGCGCATCATCATGTATGGGACTTAGCACCAAATGAGAAGACACAATAGAGGTAGAGGTTAAGTTGCTAGAAATTGAAATAGCCTCACATGCCCTATCAACTATCTCACTCTCTCTATGTGGTGGCTCACTCACGCCCTCAAGGTAGGTGCACTCAGACTCACATATGGTGGAGTCACTCATCTCACTCAAGTGGTGGGGGTTGTGTCTCTCCTCACATGGGAATTTGGGCAGCTCATCATATATAGGGCTAGTGGTGAACTCGCTCTCATTGCCAATATGGTGGCAAAAGTCACTCAAATCATCACATGTGGCCGTGGTCGAAGGGAAAATCCCATGCTCAACCATCTCGTCACCGTCGCCGTGGGTGAAGGCCGAAGATGGCACATCATCGCTCTCCTCCATGACCGAAGGGAAAATCCCATGCTCGATCATCTCGTCACCGTCGCCGTGGATGAAGGTTGAAGATGGCACATCATCACTCTCGCCTCCTAAGATGAAAGCATCATCCTTGCTCGCCACCTTGTCGCTCGCTTCCAAAGCTTGGTCCTTGAATGGCTCCGTAGTCGTGGTCGTCGCTGCACCATCTTGAAAAAGATTCGAAGTAGACTCGGCATCATCAATGCCACAAAGAGGTATGGCGATGAAGTAGAACTTGGGATCGTCGTCTCGGAGCTCATTGGGCTTGGACATTGTGGTGTTAGTAGCCTCATGCTTGCCGTCTTGGAGCTTCGTCTTCGAGAAGTGTGCTTGCAGTAGAGAAGCCTTGGCCTTCATGAGTTCTTGTTCCGCCTTGAGAGCACCAATGTAGTTGTCGTTGAGGGACTTGTAGTTCTCGAGGAAGATAGTCTTGTAGATGTCGTTGTGCAATCCCATCATGAAGTGGAGCTTCATTGAAATGGGGTCGTCCACGCCGGCTCGTCGCAAGGCCATCTTCATCTCCTTGAAGTACTTGTCGATGGACTTGGATCCTTGTATAGTGTTGTGCAATTGGCGTAGAAGTTGTTCCGTGTAGGTAGGAGACACAAACTCTCGCCGCATAGCTTTCTTCGTCTTGTGACAATTCACGTTGAAGCTTGTCGAAGGTGTGTGAAGCCACCATGTTAACGCGTTGTCATGGAGGTTTCTTGTGGCGCACTTCACTTGATCTTCGTAGGGAACTTGATGTAGCTTGAGGTAGTCATCCATCTTGTGCTCCCACTCGAGATACTCCTCGGGGTCTTGAGTCCCATAGAAAGGAATCTCGTGGTCGTTGTCGAGGTCGTAGTAGCTCGTGGAAGTCGCGGACTTGAGCTTGGGAAGGTTCTCTTGAGCATAATCTTGAGGTGCTTGTGGGTGTAGATGCCACATATCCAAAGGTGAAGATGCCTTGAAGTCGCTTGGCAAAGATGCCGAGGTGTACGGTGAAGTCGTTGAGCAGTTGTTGGTGTTGAGCTCGTGACCTTCACGTTCTTCTCATTGATGTGTCGATGCCGACATGATCTTGCCAAAGATGGTAGCTCGGAAGGATGTGCACTTGAGCGTCTTCTCGAAGATGAGGGAGACCTCGTGCGGTTCTTGATGAGGGCTTTGACCTCCTCCATTTGAGCATCCATCTTGGCGCACAAGTGGTTCGTCATGGCATCGAACTTGTCGTTGTTGGTGTAGACCGGAGGTGAAATGCTTTGCCTATCCATCACAAGACTCGAGCAAAGGTGAGTAGGAGATGAGATAACAAACCCAAAATACATTTTCCGAATGTTGAGGATGTATCCGGATTCACTCAATGTGAAATGAAAGAGTAGTGGAATTGGTACCGGACTTGTTAACTCACACCTATCAAGTAAAGCTTATGGAGTAGCTTGGTGAGGATAGTGGCACAAAAAATTGATGCAAAGTGATACAAAGAGTCAATAATGTTGAAAGAGATTCACAAATTCGCAAATGCAACAAGTAGACCAATAGCAATGAATGGCACACAGAAACACACACACGGATAGATAAATGGGGTCGTGCAACCAAGGAATGAGCACAAAATGTGGAATCCATGGAAAACGCTCGTGTTGCACAACTCAAGAGAGACACTAGCACGATTTCTCTATAGGCGGATACGGCACTTGTGCACAACCTATGATATGCGAAATGTATCAAATTTCTATCCCAAGTATGCTATCTATGTATGATGTTCCGGTGCTTGTAGCACAAGATGATCTAAGATGATCGGATATGATATCATTTGATATATTGTGATGCTATGCTATGGCTCTTGCTTACAAGCTTTGTTTTTCTCTTTTGCTTAAAAGCTTATTTTTCTTTTCTTTTTTGTATATGGCCACGATGCACAAACCAAGATAGCAATTGTGTATATGCGGAACAATCTTGTGGCACACGAGAGGATATGATGATACCAATATGATATGGTATGTATGCAATGGAAGCGCGGATCGATGATCACTAATGTGCACAAGTAACATTGCCGGCAATACTCAAAGGCTAGTCTCGATAGGCAAGTGACGCAAAATGGGGGTTAACAATGCAATGGAAAAGGGGAATATACAATGATGTTGTTGAAGTTACTGTCTGATGCTGATGATGAGAGGCGGTGTTCTTGATGTAGACTTGTTCCTAATTAGCCGAAACACCTTAGGAAACAGAAAAACAACTACTCAAAATCTCAAGGACGAATGTCAAATGGTGGTACCGGAATTGTTGGTCGAAACCCGGCCAAAATGGGTTATGGTGTCGAAGGGTGTTATGGGCTATACACGGTGTCGGAGTTGAATTCATGATCCCTAAGTAGCCGAAACACCTTAGGAGACTCTAGTCACAACTCAAACAAGCTCAACAAAATTGGGTTAGGTTTGGTTGGCAGTAAAGTATAGTGGCCAATGGGTAAGCGAAAGTGATGGTGGTGGTTGATGAAGAAGCAATTGTCCCTAAGTAGCTGAAACACCTTAGGAGACTCGAATCACTACTCAAGCAACCACCAATGCTATGGTAGACAAAAATGGGTTCGGTTGCGGAAGGCTATGGTGTCTATGCGGATGATATGGTGGAAGGCCTAGGCAAACTTGCCAAAATTCACAAAATTTGATGGAGCCAAATGATGATGATAGTATTTTTGTGGTATTGGGAATGTCAATAGCTACTCAACGAGGTAAAGAACGCAAAAATCGGACTCCGTACGTGAAAGTAATGGTCAAAACTGTCAATCAGCCGAGGCGAAACCTGAGAGGGTCGGTTGTACCGCTTGCATGGGCGGTTGTACCGCTCCTGGAGCGTCCTGGGGCACCAATTTTGGCTTCTAGGTGATGGAGGGCCGGTAGTGCCGCCTTGGGGGCCGTTTGTACCGCTGGTGTCGGGAAAATTCGCAGATCTGGATCGGGATGGATTTTGGGGCGGAAATGGATGATTTTGGGGGCAAAATTGCGGAGATTTCATGGATGGAAAGTGGGGAAACTTGGGGAGATGCTAGATCTACTCAAGACACAACGAATCCATGGATCAAAAGAAACAAAACGTCCTCAAACCAACAGATCCCAAACATTTTTGCGGCTATTTTTGGTGTGGATTTCTGAATTGTAGGACGAAATCACACAAAAGAAGACTAGAAAACGGTGGGGGGACTCCAAATTTGTGAGAAACATGGCTCATGATACCATATGATGCGGGGTCAACCTGATCTAGGCCGATCTTTCATGAAATGGAGAGGATCCCACGAAGAACACGATGAACACGGGGAGAATACACAAGGGAAAACACTCAAGAACAAGTCCAATCACACATCCACTTGACAATCAAACACACAAGATCACAAGGTACATGAACAACAAAGGGAAAGATACAAGGTAAAGTTCATCTCCATGAGGAGGACTTGAATCCACGAAGGATCTTCCCATTAGGGGTCTTGAATCCAAGGTGGATCTTCTCCGTAGAGGGGCCGGGTCTCTCATAGGAGTAGAACCACTAAGATGAGCAAAGCTCAAGTCTAAAATGAGCTATCACATTTGCTAACCCTAGTCCGGAGCTAAGGGACAAGTATATATAGTCCAAGGGGTAAGTTGGGGGATACATGGGGTGGAACCCCTTCAACTGCGCACAGGCAGAGCGGCAGTACCGGTCATAGGGCCGGTTGTACCGGTTTTGGCGGATATAGCTGTTGTTCTGGTGCTGCATCGGCCTTGCACCGGTCGATCACAGAAGCTTGACCAGTAGTTGATCGGTAGTTGGGCGGCTGTATCGGCCTACCGGTAGTTGACCGGTAGTACCTCTATCTCTATGTTGGGAAAATTCTTGTCCCTGCTCTTGCACTCCTCCTCTTCATCCGTGAAGCTCCGACAATACCTATGCATGCACATGAGAGGAGAGTCAAGTAGTATACCATCCTCGAAGGGGTCAAGTGAACATGTGTAAAGGACAAGATTCACCTTTAGGTGTGAGAAGTAGAGGTCGCACGTGTCACTTGTCAAATGGACTCTTAACATGGTGATGTCCATAGGATGCTTCGCATCATCCCCTCCCCCTTGGAAAAGATCCGACCTCGGATCGAAAACCAAATCACCATGGGAAAGAGATGGCGTCGCCGTGTAGAAGTAGACGATCACCAAGTACTCATCATTTTGAAGCTCAAAGTTGGCACTCTCCCATTGTTGGGGAAGGTAGTATTTTAAAAAAATTCTATGATCACGCAAGATCTATCTACCAGATGCATAGCAACGAGAGGGAAGAGTGTGTCTACGTACCCTCGTAGACCGGAAGCGGAAGTGTCAAGTGACGCGGTTGATGTAGTCGAACTTCTTCGTGATTCAACCGATCAAGCACCGAACGTACGGCACCTCCGCGTTCAGCACACGTTCAGCTTGATGACATCCCACGAGCTCTTGATCCAGTTGAGCTTCACGGGAGAGGTTCGTCAGCACGACGGCGTGGTGACGGATATGATGTATCTACCGGCGCAGGGCTTCGCCTAAGCACTGCAACGGTATGACCGAGGTGTGTTTCTGTGGAGGGGGGCACCGCACATGGCTGGAACAATTCAACTTGTGTGTCTTTGGGTGCCCCCCTGCCCTCGTATATAAAGGAGCAAGGGAGGAGGGCCGGCCGCCCTCCTATGGTGCGGCTAGGGCAATCCTACTAGGAATAGGATTGCAATCCTATTCCTAGTAGGAGTCCACCAAGAAGGAAGAGAGGGAAAGGAAAAGAGGGAGAGGTGGCGCCCCCCCAATCCTAGTCCAACTAGGATCCCTAGGTGGGGCGCCGGCCAGCCTCTATGGGCTGCCTCTCTCCTTTCCTCAAGGCCCACTATGGACCATCCCCCTTCGTAGGGGGTTCCGGTAACCCCCTCCGGCAATCCAGTTAAATCCGAAACTTTTCCGGAACACTTCCGGTGTCCGAATATAGTCGTCCAATATATCAATCTTTATGTCTCGGACATTCCGAGACTCCTCGTCATGTCTGTGATCTCATCCGGGACTCCGAACTACCTTCGGTACATCAAAACTCATAAACTCATAATACCAATCGTCATCAAACGTTAAGCGTGCGGACCCTACGGGTTCGAGAACTATGTAGACATGACCGAGACTCATCTCAGGTCAATAACCAATAGCGGAACCTGGATGTTCATATTGGCTCCTGCATATTCTACGAAGATCTTTCATCGGTCAAAACCGCATAACAACATATGTTGTTCCTTTTGTCATCGGTATGTTACTTGCCCGAGATTCGATCGTCGGTATCTCCATACCTAGTTCAATCTCGTTACCGGTAAGTCTCTTTACTCGTTCCGTAACACATCATCTCGTGACTAACTCATTAGTCTTTTGCTTGCAAGGCTTATTGTGATGTGTGTTACCGAGAGGGCCCAGAGATACCTCTCTGACACTCGAAGTGACAAATCATAATCTTGATCTATGCCAACACCACGAATACTTTCGGAGACACCTGTAGAGCATCTTTATGATCACCCAGTTACGTTGTGACGTTTGATAGCACACAAGGTGTTCCTACGGTATTCGGGAGTTGCATAATCTCATAGTCATAGGAACATGTATAAGTCATGAAGAAAGCAATAGCAGTAAAAACTAAACGATCATAGTGCTATGCTAACGGATGGGTCTTGTCCATCACATCATTCTCCTAATGATGTGATCCCGTTGATCAAATGACAACTCATGTCTATGGCTAGGAAACATAACCATCTTTGATCAATGAGCTAGTCTAGTAGAGGCATACTAGGGACATACTGTTTTGTCTATGTATCCACACATGTACTAAGTTTCCGGTTAATACAATTCTAGCATGAATAAAAGACATTTATCATGATATAAGGAAATACAAATAACATCTTTATTATTGCCTCTAGGGCATATTTCCTTCAGTCTCCCACTTGAACTAGAGTCAATAATCTAGCTCACATCGCCATGTGATTTAATACCGATAGTTCACATCGTTATGTGAATAACACCCATAGTTCACATCGCCATGTGACCAATACCCAAAGGGTTTACTAGAGTCAATAATCTAGTTCACATCGCTATGTGATTAATACCCAAGAGTAATAAGGTGTGATCATGTTTTGCTTGTGAGAGAAGTTTAGTCAACGGGTCTGTCACATTCAGATCCGTATGTATTTCGCAAATTTCTATGTCTACAATGCTCTGCATAGAGCTACTCTAGCTAATTGCTCCCACTTTCAATACGCATCCAGATTGATACTTAGAGTCATCTGGATTTAGTGTCAAAGCTTGCATCGGCGTAACCCTTTACGACGAACTCTTTATCACCTCCATAATCGAGAAACATTTCCTTAGTCATCCAGTTACTAAGGATAATTTTGACCGCTGTACAGTGATCTACTTCTGGATCACTATTGTACCCCCTTGACAAACTCATGGCAAGGTACACAACATGTTTGGTACACAGCATGGCATACTTTATAGAACCTATGGATGAGGCATAGGGAATGACTTTTCATTCTCTCTATATTTTTCTGCAGTGGTCGGGCATTGAGTCTTACTCAACTTCATACCTTGTAATACAAGCAAGAACCCTTTCTTTGACTGATCCATTTTGAACTTCTTCAAAATCTTATCAAGGTATGTGCTTTGTGAAAGTCCAATTAAGCGTCTTGATCTATCTCTATAGATCTTGATGCCTAATATATAAGCAGCTTCACCGAGGTCTTTCATTGAAAAACTCTTATTCAAGTATCCTTTTATGCTGTCCAGAAATTCTATATCATTTCCAATCAACAATATGTCATCCACATATAATATTAGAAATGCTACAGAGCTCCCACTCACTTTCTTGTAAATACAGGCTTCTCCAAAAGTCTGTATAAAACGATATGCTTTGATCACCTCATCAAAGCGTATATTCCAACTCCGAGATGCTTGCACCAGTCCATAGATGGATCGCTGGAGCTTGCATACTTTGTTAGCACCTTTTGGATCGACAAAACCTTCTGGTTGCATCATATACAACTCTTCTTTGAGATATCCATTCAGGAATGCAGTTTTGACATCCATTTGCCAGATTTCATAAAATGCGGCAATTGCTAACATGATTCGGACAGACTTAAGCATCGCTACAGGTGAGAAAGTCTCATCGTAGTCAACTCCTTGAACTTGTCGAAAACCTTTCGCAACAAGTCGAGCTTTGTAAACAGTAACATTACCGTCTGCGTCGGTCTTCCTCTTGAAGATCCATTTATTTTCGATGGCCTGCCGATCATCGGGCAAGTCAACCAAAGTCCACACTTTGTTCTCATACATGGATCCCATCTCAGATTTCATGGCTTCAAGCCATTTTGCGGAATCTGGGCTCATCATCGCTTCCTCATAGTTCGTAGGTTCATCATGGTCTAGTAACATGATTTCCAGAACTGGGTTGCCGTACCACTCTGGTGCGGAACGTACTCTGGTTGATCTACGACGTTCAGCAGAAACTTGATCCAAAGTTTCATGATCATTATCATTAACTTCCTCACTGATTGGTGTAGGAATCACTGGAACAATTTTCTGTGATGTACTACTTTCCAATCCGGGAGAAGGTACTATTACCTCATCAAGTTCTACTTTCCTCCCACTCACTTCTTTCGAGAGAAACTCCTTCTCTAGAAAGGATCCATTTTTAGCAACGAATATCTTGCCTTCGGATCTGTGATAGAAGGTGTACCCAACAGTCTCTTTTGGGTATAAGTCATAGTCATAGGAACATGTATAAGTCATGAAGAAAGCAATAGCAGTAAAACTAAACGATCATAGTGCTATGCTAACGGATGGGTCTTGTCCATCACATCATTCTCCTAATGATGTGATCCCGTTGATCAAATGACAACTCATGTCTATGGCTAGGAAACATAACCATCTTTGATCAATGAGCTAGTCTAGTAGAGGCATACTAGGGACATACTGTTTTGTCTATGTATACACACATGTACTAAGTTTCCGGTTAATACAATTCTAGCATGAATAAAAGACATTTATCATGATATAAGGAAATACAAATAACATCTTTATTATTGCCTCTAGGGCATATTTCCTTCAGTCTCCCACTTGAACTAGAGTCAATAATCTAGATTACAAAGTGATGATCCTCACACCCATGGAGTCCTGGTGCTGATCATGTTTTGCCCGTGGAAGAGGCTTAGTCAACGGGTCTGCAACATTCAGATCCGTATGTATTTTGCAAATCTCTATGTCTCCTTCCTTGACTAGATCGCGGATGGAATTGAAGCGTCTTTTGATGTGCTTTGTTCTCTTGTGAAACCTGGATTCCTTCACCAAGGCTATTGCTCCAGTGTTGTCACAAAAGATTTTCATTGGACCCGATGCACTAGGTATTACACCTAGATCGGATATGAACTCCTTCATCCAGACTCCTTCACTTGCTGCTTCCGAAGCAGCTATGTATTCCGCTTCACACGTAGATCCCGCCACGACGCTCTGCTTGGAACTGCACCAACTGACAGCTCCACCGTTCAATAAAAATACATATCCGGTTTGTGACTTAGAGTCATCCGGATCAGTGTCAAAGCTAGAATCGACGTAACCGTTTACGACGAGCTCTTTGTCACCTCCATACATGAGAAACATATCCTTTGTCCTTTTCAGGTACTTCAGGATGTTCTTGACCGCTGTCCAGTGATCCACTCCTGGATTACTTTGGTACCTCCCTGCTAGACTTATAGCAAGGCACACATCAGGTCTGGTACACAGCATTGCATACATGATAGATCCTATGGTTGAGGCATAGGGAATGACTTTCATTTTTTCTCTATCTTCTGCAGTGGTCGGGCATTGAGTCTTACTCAACTTCATACCTTGTAATACAGGCAAGAACCCTTTCTTTGACTGATCCATTTTGAACTTCTTCAAAATCTTATCAAGGTATGTGCTTTGTGAAAGTCCAATTAAGTGTCTTGATCTATCTCTATAGATCTTGATGCCTAATATATAAGCAGCTTCACCGAGGTCTTTCATTGAAAAACTCTTATTCAAGTATACTTTCATGCTATCCAGAAATTCTATATCATTTCCAATCAACAATATGTCATCCACATATAATATTAGAAATGCTACAGAGCTCCCACTCACTTTCTTGTAAATACAGGCTTCTCCAAAAGTCTGTATAAAACCATATGCTTTGATCACCTCATCAAAGCGTATATTCCAACTCCAAGATGCTTGCACCAGTCCATAGATGGATCGCTGGAGCTTGCACACTTTGTTAGCACCTTTCGGATCGACAAAACCTTCTGGTTGCATCATATACAACTCTTCTTTGAGATATCCATTCAGGAATGCAGTTTTGACATCCATTTGCCAGATTTCATAATCATAAAATGCGGCAATTGCTTACATGATTCGGACAGACTTAAGCATCGCTACAGGTGAGAAAGTCTCATCGTAGTCAACTCCTTGAACTTGTCGAAACCCTTTCGCAACAAGTCGAGCTTTGTAAACAGTAACATTACCGTCTGCGTCGGTCTTCCTCTTGAAGATCCATTTATTTTCGATGGCGTGCCGATCATCGGGCAAGTCAACCAAAGTCCATACTTTGTTCTCATACATGGATCCCATCTCAGATTTCATGGCCTCAAGCCATTTTGCGGAATCTGGGCTCATCATCGCTTCCTCATAGTTCGCAGGTTCATCATGGTCTAGTAACATGATTTCCAGAACTGGGTTGCCGTACCACTCTGGTGCGGAACATACTCTGGTTGATCTACGACGTTCAGCAGAAACTTGATCCGAAGTTTCATGATCATCATCATTAACTTCCTCACTGATTGGTGTAGGAATCACTGGAACAATTTTCTGTGATGTACTACTTTCCAATCCGGGAGAAGGTACAATTACCTCATCAAGTTATACTTTCCTCCCACTCACTTCTTTCGAGAGAAACTCCTTCTCTAGAAAGAATCCATTCTTAGCAACGAATATCTTGCCTTCGGATCTGTGATAGAAGGTGTACCCAACAGTCTCTTTTGGGTATCCTATGAAGACACATTTCTCCGACTTGGGTTCGAGCTTATCAGGTTGAAGCTTTTTCACATAAGCATCGCAGCCCCAAACTTTAAGAAACGACAACTTTGGTTTCTTGCCAAACCATAGTCCCTGCGACATACATTCGTCCCTGCTTATTATACTCGTGACATGCTTACAAAGTTGCAACATTTAAAACAAGGTAGTGACACCGTAACGAAATATTATGATGATTTACAAACTACCTTGTTACATTCCTCTTTACAAGAAAGTGAAGACGATTTTATGGATAGATTTTGGGCAGGATTAAATCGTGATATTCAGGAGTTACTAATTCATGAAGAGTGTTATCCTATGGACCATTTGTTTCGTCTTGCTTGTAGTGCTGAACAGGAAATAAAACGACGTATTGTCCATAAGGAGAATAAGCGCCAGGTGCACATTCCAAGAAATGATACGGTTGTTCCTTCCACTACTAGGCGTACTATGACAGACACATCCGTTGTTGTGAGGACTACATCACCTCCACCATGTGACACATCACCTCCGACAGTGCCTACATCATCTGAGTTGATCATAAGAGGTAATGACAAAGGTACCGATCTTCCACCTCCACATGAGTATGGTGAATGCCTTGTCAATTTAAATGAACCATGCGATGAGCTATCCACTACTTTGATCACACCAACTATTTTAGAGGAATATGTTCGTGATTTGACTTTGCCATGCGATCAAACAATTGTGAGTGAACTAATTGAATTAACTATTGATGCGAAAGAACCATTTGAATCAGGGAATAAATCAGATTTGGATCAAATACGTGTGAAAATAGTTGTGCCAATGTTTAACCATTTTGATATGACCTCTAATCTTGGTGATGGTTCATCAAGGTTGGGATGGTTTAATGATGAGCATTGCCAATCTTTTGTAACGATTAAGAGCTTCACTTATATGTGCAAATTGAGTTGCAATATTTTCATGCCTTCTACTTCTTGTGATAATATTTTGGCATTATATTTTATGAACTACGAAAGTTACTCATCTATACATGTGTCATATGTGCGAAAATTAAGGGAAGTAAAAATGGATGACATATACATATACAACATGTACACCTTGTCTATTTTCTTACCCACATTTCAGATTAAGCAACGCCGAGGACGGCTTTATTTTCAAAAAAGGGAGGATGATGAGGACATGACTACCTTGGATACGACCAAAAATATTGCATACATGTATATTTGTGAGGTGATTTCTAATGCAAACTATGCAACAATTTATTTATGTTATCCAGAACAAAAATACTTCACAGATTTTTGTGCCATGTCTAATTCCAGGTGCATGGGACATTTGTACAATTCACATATGAAGATAAGGGAAAAAGAGAAGTTTAGGGGCTGTTCAAAAAGTTCTCTCACGTCACTTTTGGGCCAAGAGAAGATAGAGTCCAAGTCTCTCACGTTCTGCATCCAGATTCGGACTGCACAGACATACCTGACTCAAAACGGCAAGAACTCCTTCATACGGACTCCGAATTGGGTGATTCTTTTTTTGTTGGAAACTAGATTTCATACACTTTCCAACCCAATTGGAATCACCTTCAAATTCGTCCGGAGCATTGAGATCCCGACGAAACAATCTGACGCTGCAGCAGAATCCGAGTCAAACTACAAGTCCAAAGGTGTTACATCACCTCCACTTGGGCCCATGAGCCTTGTACGACCTAGGGTTAGTTTTAGGCTGCCTTGGGACGTCCTTCCACCTCCTTGGCCGCCACCCTTTGCTCCTATATAAGTAGATCCATCTAGTAGCTTTTTGTTAGGGATTTGTTTAGTCAAAAGTTAGCCATTGCAACTTCGTGTACTTCGTTTGTGTCCAACGACCAGACCAAGACCGCTTACGGATCCCCACCTTTATCAATACTTCATCTATATTTGCAATATTCAGATTGCTTTATCATATTCTTGCTTGTTCTTCGATTGCATGCAGGAATAGACCTTCGTGGTCAGGCTGATCGTGCTTCTGGCATTGTCAGTAACCCCTGGAGATTGGTTTAGCGTTTGCTAAGGCGCAACGTCGTGCACGTTTGTAGTCGGATCGTCAAAGTCGTCTCCACCAAATCGATAGTTATCATCTCATCGAAAGATCAGGCCCCTCGCCTCTATCAAAAAACAAGGTAGTGACACCGTAACGAAATATTATGATGATTTACAAACTACCTTGTTGCATTCCTCTTTACAAGAAAGTGAAGACGATTTTATGGATAGATTTTGGGCAGGATTAAATCGTGATATTCAGGAGTTACTAATTCATGAAGAGTGTTATCCTATGGACCATTTGTTTCGTCTTGCTTGTAGTGCTGAACAGGAAATAAAACAACGTATTGTCCGTAAGGAGAATAAGCGCCAGGTGCACATTCCAAGAAATGATACGGTTGTTCTATCCACTACTAGGCGTACTATGACAGACACATCCGTTGTTGTGAGGACTACATCACCTCCACCATGTGACACATCACCTCCGACAGTGCCTACATCATCTGAGTTGATCATAAGAGGTAATGACAAAGGTACCGATCTTCCACCTCCACATGAGTATGGTGAATGCCTTGTCAATTTAAATGAACCATGCGATGAGCTATCCACTACTTTGATCACACCAACTATTTTAGAGGAATATGTTCGTGATTTGACTTTGCCATGCGATCAAACAATTGTGAGTGAACCAATTGAATTAACTATTGATGCAAAAGAACCATTTGAATCAGGGAATAAATCAGATTTGGATCAAATACGTGTGAAAATAGTTGTGCCTATGTTTAATCTTTTTGATATGACCTCTAATCTTGGTGATGGTTCATCAAGGTTGGGATGGTTTAATGATGAGCATTGCCAATCTTTTGTAACGATTAAGAGCTTCACTTATATGTGCAAATTGAGTTGCAATATTTTCATGCCTTCTACTTCTTGTGATAATATTTTGGCGTTATATTTTATGAACTACGAAAGTTACTCATCTATACATGTGTCATATGTGAGAAAATTAAAGGAAGTAAAAATGGATGACATATACATATACAACATGTACACCTTGTCTATTTTCTTACCCACATTTCAGATTAAGCAACGCCGAGGACGGCTTTATTTTCAAAAAAGGGAGGATGATGAGGACATGACTACCTTGGATACGACCGAAAATATTGCATACATGTACATTTGTGAGGTGATTTCTAATGCAAACTATGCAACAATTCATTTATGTTATCCAGAACAAAAATACTTCACAGACTTTTGTGTCATGTCTAATTCCAGGTGCATGGGACATTTGTACAATTCACATATGAAGATAAGGGAAAAAGAGAAGTTTAGGGGCTGTTCAAAAAGTTCTCTCACGTCACTTTTGGGCCAAGAGAAGATAGAGTCCAAGTCTCTCACGTTCTGCATCCAGATTCGGACTGCACAGACATACCTGACTCAAAACGGCAAGAACTCCTTCATACGGACTCCGAATTGGGTGATTCTTTTTTTTTTGGAAACTAGATTTCATACACTTTCCAACCCAATTGGAATCACCTTCAAATTCGTCCGGAGCATTGAGATCACGACGAAACAATCTGACGCTGCAGCAGAATCCGAGTCAAACTACAAGTCCAAAGGTGTTACATCACCTCCACTTGGGCCCATGAGCCTTGTACGACCTAGGGTTAGTTTTAGGCTGCCTTGGGACGTCCTTCCACCTCCTTGGCCACCACCCCTTGCTCCTATATAAGTAGATCCATCTAGTAGCTTTTTCTTTAGGGATTTGTTTAGTCAAAAGTTAGCCATTGCAACTTCGTGTACTTCGTTTGTGTCCAACGACCAGACCAAGACCGCTTACGGATCCCCATCTTTATCCATACTTCATCTATATTTGCAATATTCAGATTGCTTTATCATATTCTTGCTTGTTCTTCGATTGCATGCAGGAATAGACCTTCGTGGTCAGGCTGATCGTGCTTCTGGCATCGTCAGTAACCCCTGGAGATTGGTTTAGCGATTGCTAAGGCGCAACGTCGTGCACGTTTGTAGTCGGATCGTCAAAGTCGTCTCCACCAAATCGATAGTTACCATCTCATCGAAAGATCGGGCCCCTCGCCTCTATCAATAGTTCATAAGGTGTCGTATCAACGGATTTAGATGGTGCCCTATTTAACGTGAATGCAGCTGTCTCTAAAGCATAACCCCAAAACGATAGTGGTAAATCGGTAAGAGACATCATAGATCGCACCATATCCAATAAAGTACGGTTACGACGTTCGGACACACCATTACGCTGTGGTGTTCCGGGTGGCGTGAGTTGTGAAACTATTCCACATTGTTTCAAATGAAGACCAAACTCGTAACTCAAATATTCTCCTCCACGATCAGATCGTAGAAACTTTATTTTCTTGTTACGATGATTCTCTACTTCACTCTGAAATTCTTTGAACTTTTCAAATGTTTCAGACTTGTGCTTCATTAAGTAGATATACCCATATCTGCTCAAATCATCAGTGAAGGTCAGAAAATAACGATACCCGCCACGAGCTTCAACACTCATTGGCCCACATACATCAGTATGTATGATTTCCATCAAATCTGTTGCTCGCTCCATAGTTCCGGAGAACGGAGTTTTAGTCGTCTTGCCCATGAGGCATGGTTCGCAAGCACCAAGTGATTCATAATCAAGTGATTCCAAAAGCCCATCACTATGGAGTTTCTTCATGCGTTTTACACCAATATGACCTAAACTGCAGTGCCACAAATAAGTTGCACTATCATTATTAACCTTGCATCTTTTGGTTTCAATATTATGAATATGTGTATCACTACAATCGAGATCCAATAAGAATAGACCACTCTTCAAGGGTGCATGACCATAAAAGATATTATTCATAAAAATAGAACAACCATTATTCTCTGATTTAAATGAATAACCGTCTCACAATAAACAAGATCCAGATATAATGTTCATGCTCAACGCTGGCACCAAATAACAATTATTTAGGTCTAAAACTAATCCCGAAGGTAGATGTAGAGGTAGCGTGCCGACGGCGATCACATCGACTTTGGAACCATTTCCCACGCGCATCGTCACCTCGTCCTTAGCCAATCTTCGTTTAATCCGTAGTCCCTGTTTCGAGTTACAAATATTAGCAACCGAACTGGTATCAAATACCCAGGTACTACTACGAGCATTAGTAAGGTACACATCAATAACATGTATATCACATATACCTTTGTTCACCTTGCCATCCTTCTTATCCGCCAAGTACTTGGGGCAGTTCCGCTTCCAGTGTCCAGTCCCCTTGCAATAGAAGCACTCAGTTTCAGGCTTGGCTCCAGACTTGGGTTTCTTCGTGGGAGTAGCAACTGTCTTGCTATTCTTCTTGAAGTTCCCCTTCTTTCCCTTGCCCTTTTTCTTGAAACTAGTGGTCTTGTTAACCATCAACACTTGATTCTCCTTTTTGATTTCTACCTCCGCAGCCTTGAGCATAGCGAAGAGCTCGGGAATTGTCTTTTGCATCCCTTGCATATTATAGTTCATCACGAAGCCTTTATAGCTTGGTGGCAGTGATTGAAGAACTCTATCAATAACACTATCCTCGTCAACTTTGCAACCAAGTTGAGTCATATGATTGTAGTACCCAGACATTCTGAGCAAGTGTTCACTGATAGAACTATTCTCCTCCATCTTGCAGCTGTAGAACTTATTGGAAATATCATATTTCTCAATCCGGGCATTTGCTTGAAATATTAACTTCAACTCCTGGAACATCTCATATGGTCCATGACATTCAAAACGTCGTTGAAGTCCCGGTTCTAAGCCGTAAAGCATGGCACATTGAACTATCGTGTAGTCATCAGACCGCGACTGCCAGACGTTCAAAGCGTCTACATCAGCGGGAGGGGGCTTGTCACCTAGCGGTGCTTCAAGGACATAATTCTTCTGTGCAGCAATGAGGATAATCCTCAAGTGACGGACCCAGTCCGTGTAATTGCTACCATCATCTTTCAACTTAGCTTTCTCTAGGAATGCATTAAAATTCAAAGGAACGGTAGCACGGGCCATTGATCTACAACAACATAGATATGCAAAACTATCAGGACTAAGTTCATGATAAATTAAAGTTCAATTTAATCATATTAATTAAAGAACTCCCACTTAGATAGACATCCCTCCGGTCATCTAAATGATCACGTGATCCAAATCAACTAAACCATGTCCGATCATCACGTGAGATGGTGTAGTTTCATTGATGAACATCTTATGTTGATCATATCTACTATATGATTCACGCTCGACCTTTCGGTCTCCAGTGTTCCGAGGCCATATCTGCATATGCTAGGCTCGTCAAGTTTAACCCGAGTATTCTGCGTGTGCAAAACTGGCTTACACCCGTTGTATTTGAACGTAGAGCTTATCACACCCAATCATCACGTGGTGTCTCGGCACGACGAACTTTCGCAACGGTGCATACTCAGGGAGAACACTTATACCTTGAAATTTAGTAAGGGATCATCTTATAATGCTACCGTCGTTCTAAGCAAAATAAGAAGCATAATAAGATAAACATCACATGCAATCAAAATATGTGACATGATATGGCCATCATCATCTTGTGCTTTTGATCTCCATCTCCAAAGCACCATCATGATCACCTTCGTCACCGGCGCGACACCTTGATCTCCATCGTAGCATCGTTGTCGTCTCGCCAACTATTGCTTCTACGACTATCGCTACCGCTTAGTGATAAAGTAAAGCAATTACATGGCGATTGCATTTCATACAATAAAGCGACAACCATATGGCTCCTGCCAGTTGCCGATAACATTACAAAACATGACCATCTCATGCAAAACCGTATAATTCATCATGTCTTGACCATATCACATCACAACATGCCCTGCAAAAACAAGTTAGACGTCCTCTACTTTGTTGTTGCAAGTTTTGTGTGGCTGCTACGGGCTTAGCAAGAACCGTTCTTACCTACGCATACAAAACCACAACGATGTTTCGTCAAGTATGTGATGTTTTAACCTTCACAAGGACCGGGCGTAGCCACACTTGATTCAGCTAAGGTGAGAGAGACAGACACCCGCCAGTCACCTTTAAGCAACGAGTGCTCATAACGGTGAAACCAGTCTCGCGTAAGCGTACGCGTAATGTCGGTCCGGGCCGCTTCATCTCACAATACCGCCGAAGCAAAGTATGACATGCTGGTAAGCAGTATGACTAGTATCGCCCACAACTCATTGTGTTCTACTCGTGCATATCATCTACGCATAGACCTGGCTCATGATGCCACTGTTGGGGAACGTAGTATTTTAAAAAAATTCTACGATCACGCAAGATCTATCTACCAGATGCATAGCAACGAGAGGGAAGAGTGTGTCTACGTACCCTCGTAGACCGGAAGCGGAAGTGTCAAGTGACGCGGTTGATGTAGTCGAACTTCTTCGCGATTTAACCGATCAAGCACCGAACGTACGGCACCTCCGCGTTCAGCACACGTTCAGCTTGATGACGTCCCACGAGCTCTTGATCCAGTTGAGCTTCACGGGAGAGTTTCGTCAGCACGACGGCGTGGTGACGGATATGATGTATCTACCGACGCAGGGCTTCACCTAAGCACTGCAACGGTATGACCGAGGTGTGTTTCTGTGGAGGGGGGCACCGCACACGGCTGGAACAATTCAACTTGTGTGTCTTTGGGTGCCCCCCTGCCCCCGTATATAAAGGAGCAAGGGAGGAGGGCCGGCCGGCCTCCTATGGTGCGGCTAGGGCAATCCTACTAGGAATAGGATTGCAATCCTATTCCTAGTAGGAGTCCACCAAGAAGGAAGAGAGGGAAAGGAAAAGAGGGAGAGGTGGCGCCCCCCCCAATCCTAGTCCAACTAGGATCCCTAGGTGGGGCGCCGGCCAGCCTCTATGGGCTGCCTCTCTCCTTTCCTCAAGGCCCACTATGGACCATGCCCCTTCGTAGGGGGTTCCGGTAACCCCCTCCGGCAATCCAGTTAAATCCAAAACTTTTCCGGAACACTTCTGGTGTCCGAATATAGTCGTCCAATATATCAATCTTTATGTCTCGGACATTCCGAGACTCCTCGTCAATTCCGTGATCTCATCCGGGACTCCGAACTACCTTCGGTACATCAAAACTCATAAACTCATAATACCGATCGTCATCAAACGTTAAGCGTGCGGACCCTACGGGTTCGAGAACTATGTAGACATGACCGAGACTCATCTCCGGTCAATAACCAATAGCGGAACCTGGATGTTCATATTGGCTCCTACATATTCTACGAAGATCTTTTATCGGTCAAAACCGCATAACAACATACGTTCTTCCTTTTGTCATCGGTATGTTACTTGCCCGAGATTCGATCGTCGGTATCTCCATACCTAGTTCAATCTCGTTACCGGTAAGTCTCTTTACTCGTTCCGTAACACATCGTCTCGTGACTAACTCATTAGTCTTTTGCTTGCAAGGCTTATTGTGATGTGTGTTACCGAGAGGGCCCAGAGATACCTCTCCGACACTCGGAGTGACAAATCCTAATCTTGATCTATGCCAACACCACGAATAATTTCGGAGACACCTGTAGAGCATCTTTATGATCACCCAGTTACGTTGTGACGTTTGATAGCACACAAGGTGTTCCTACGGTATTCGGGAGTTGCATAATCTCATAGTCATAGGAACATGTATAAGTCATGAAGAAAGCAATAGCAGTAAAAACTAAACGATCATAGTGCTATGCTAACGGATGGGTCTTGTCCATCACATCATTCTCCTAATGATGTGATCCCGTTGATCAAATGACAACTCATGTCTATGGCTAGGAAACATAACCATCTTTGATCAATGAGCTAGTCTAGTAGAGGCATACTAGGGACATACCGTTTTGTCTATGTATCCACACATGTACTAAGTTTCTGGTTAATACAATTCTAGCATGAATAAAAGACATTTATCATGATATAAGGAAATACAAATAACATCTTTATTATTGCCTCTAGGGCATATTTCCTTCACCCATGTCACACCATCTAGTGATTCCTTCAAAAGGAGCAAGAACAACATGCACTTGGAAAAACAAATGTGGTTAGCATTAGTGCAAAACCAAGCATTCAAGAGGTGATTCACCCAACAAGTGTTGTCATCAAGCATAGCATAGGGTGTGACAAAGGGTTGTGGCATGGTAGGTAAGAACATCAATTAAGCACAAGAAAAGATATCATGGGGCCAAGTATGCAATTGGGAGGTAGTGATGCAAATATGTGTGAAAAGAGAATAAGCATCTACGTCTACGTCATAGCAAGCATGCATAAAGCGCTCAATGAAAGGTCTATGGTAGGCATATGAGTCATTCACAACACCAAATAAAATGAAATGTCTAAGCACATGGGCCAAGTGCAAGACAATCCAAGCATAACGTGGATAGGGTGTAGTGAAGATAGTATGGCACTCAGCATAATAGAAAGAGCAATTGTTCAAAATGTGTGAGGCAATCTTGTGAATTGTGTTATAAGCAATGAGACATGGCATATGTGAAGAGATGATATTGTTGCAACCAAGCATATGATAGGAACAAGTAATCCAAGAATTGGATGCAATACACAAGGCATACATCACACGATGCATGGAAATTTGCACACATGTAGTATGATCTACAATATTCATGCTCATGGTTTTGGGTTTCTCGAAAGAGAAAGATATCACCTTGAAAGCATGTCCTTGTGCGTCCTTCACAATGCCGAAGCACAAGCAAGTGCGATGTAGAATCATCGTGGTGGAAGGTGGTTCGCTCTCAAGAGCTCTAATAGTCAACTCACGTGAAGTGGAAGTCGACACGATGTCCAAGTATCCTACACATGCACACAATAAAACAAAGAACATATGCACATGGTAGATAAACACATCATTCATCATGATGGTTCTCTTCTCTTGCACTTAACCATCAGAAGCAAAATAGCATGAATAATATGATGCAACAATGGCTATATTCATGGCACTAGGCATATGGTGCAAAGAGGTAAGACAAGCATGCTTCACAAGAAGTATGTCAAAATCTCCAAATAAATGCGAGAATGCTATGGGCCCAATCTCATTGGCAAGACTAAAATCATGGTTGCGCTCAATGCATGGACAATCATATAGCATGAGAGAGGCAACATGTGGAGACATATGACAATAATCAATAGTACTCTTGTGAAAAGCATGGAAATAGTGGCTATGAACCGCATGAAATGAGCATGTATGAATCATGGATGATGCAATACGCGAGGCAAGCAAATCAATCACGTCGTGCAAGCTAGTGGCACAAAGATGCAACACACTAGAGGAACTCATGGCAATCATGTCATGTGAGCAAATAGTGGATATAGGCAATGCACATGATATATCACAAACACGAAAGTGAATCATGGCCAAAGTTTCATCGTAAGCATTGGGCACAAAGCAAACATGGCCATAACAAGCAATATCTTCACCAAGCTTACAAACACACATACAAGTAGTAACATCAATCATCATGTGTAATGCAAAGCATGGGTCACAAATGCATGGCAAAGGCATAGGAATGAGCATGTCAGGCAAAGTGAACATGGCAATATGGGTAAATGATACATAGTGGAAAATAAGCCATAACCATGTGATGGCCATGTAGAAGAGATACACGAAGTCTTTGTGCGAAAGGAGCGGTGGGAAAGATAATCCGTGGACTCCCAAGTCGCCGTTGCTCTCTAGAGCTCATTTCGTCAACTCATGCTTTTGCGAGGTTGACGAGGAAGTATGGGTACCTACACAAAAGATACACAAACCAAAGAAATAGTGTGTGTGGTAAATGTACACATCATCCATCATGATGTGTATGTGGCACGTGCGAGTTAGCACAAGATAAGCAATGCTAAAAGAAATTTGAGGCGCGATAGAGGAATATGTCATCCATCATGAATGAATAGTTGTCATGTATAGCATGATGTGGAAACATATTAGAGCACGTAGGTGACACAACAATAGAATTTTCATTCATGGGGAGCATATTGTGCATACAAGTATGGGGATCATGCAATGTATGGGGTGGATCAAAATCTACTAGAATGTATGAGGAAGCTATGCGGGTCTCCTCATGAGCAATAGTGCAAGCAAAATATGGAGAAGTGGGACAACAACCAAAACAATGCCTGTCCGAAGCTAGGAAATCATGGCATGGCATATGATGGGTATGATGCAAAGGAAGCATGTCAATATCATCACAAGAAAAACAAACGCCAATAACCATGGGCTTGTCATCTATTCCCTATGTGCAAATTGAGTTTATTTTAGTGGCATATGCATAGTTACTACGATGAGATTGCAGATATGACATGTGATTGATCTCATGCATAGCATGCGTCAAGTCAAGCGGGATGTCAAACATGATGTGACCGAGAGAATTATCATAAGAAATCCTACGCAACATGTCATCAAAACTAATAGACTCCACATGGCAATCATGAAACTCATCATAAATGGGTAAATCATCGCATGGGGAAATCATACTAGAATGAAGCATGGCAATAGGTGGATCAACATCATGCAAGCAAGCAATGTCAACATAGTCCACTAGTGGGACGAGATCATCACCTTCACCTTTGTTACCTTTCTCATTCCACTCATGCGGTGTAGGTGAGGTTGGAAAGACCAAATGCTGGTCATCAACATCATCATGATGGAACCATGTGGGGGATGCATCATATTCCACCATGGCCATCGTCATGTCCAAAGGAAGGACGAAGTCTTCGCAAATCGGCGCGTCATCATATATGGGACCTAGCACCAAATGAGAAGACACAATAGAGGTAGAGGTTAAGTTGTTAGAAATTGAAATGGCCTCACATGCCCTATCAACTATCTCACTCTCTCTATGTGGTGGCTCACTCACCCCTCACGGTAGGTGCACTCAAACTCACATATGGTGGAGTCACTCATCTCACTCAAGTGGTGGGGGTTGTGTCTCTCCTTACATGGGAATTTGGGCAGCTCATCATATATGGGGCTAGTGGTGAACTCGCTCTCACTCTCAATATGGTGGAAAAAGTCACTCAAGTCATCACACGTGGCCGTGGTCAAAGGGAAAATCCCATGCTCAACCATCTCGTCGCCGTCGCCGTGGATGAAGGTCGAAGATGGCACATCATCGCTCTCTTCCATGACTGAACGGAAAATCCCATGCTCGATCATCTCGTCACCGTCATCGTGGATGAAGGCCGAAGATGGCACATCATCACTCTCGCCTCCTAAGATGGAAGCATCATCCTTGCTCGCCATCTTGTCGCTCACCTCCAATGCTTGGTCCTCGATTGGCTCTGTAGTCGTGGTCGTCGCTGCACCGTCTTGAAAAAGAGTCGAAGTAGACTCGGCATCATCAATGCCACAAAGAGGTATGGCGATGAAGTCGAACTTGGGAACGTCGTCTTGGAGCTCGTTGGGCTTGGACATCGTGGTGGTAGTAGACTGATGCTCGCCGTCTTTGACCTTGGTATTCGAGAAGTGTGCTTGCGGTGGCGAAGCCTTGGCCTTCATGAGTTCTTGTTCTGCCTTGAGAGCACCAATGTAGTTGTCGTCGAGGAACATGTAGTTCTCGGGGAAGATAGTCCTGTAGATGTCGTTGTGCAATCCCATGAGGAAGTGGAGCTTCATTGAAATGGAGTCGTCCATACAGGCTCGTCGCAAGGCCATCTTCATCTCCTTGAAGTACTTGTCGATGGACTTGGATCCTTGTATAGTGTTCTCCAATTGGCGTGGAAGTTGTTCGGTGTAGGTAGGAGACACAAACTCTCGCCGCATAGCTTTCTTCGTCTTGGGCCAATTCACGTTGAAGCTCATCGAAGGTGTGTGAAGCCACCATGTTGACGCATTTTCATGGATGTTTCTTGTGGCGCACTTCACTTTATCTTTGTAGGGAACTTGATGTAGCTTGAGGTAGTCGTCCATCTTGAGCTCCCACTTGAGATACTCCTCGGGGTCTTGAGTCCCATAGAAAGGAATCTCGTGGTCATTTTAGAGGTCGTAGTAGCTCATGGAAGTCGCGGACTTGAGCTTGGGAAGGTTCTCTTGAGCATAATCTTGAGGTGCTTGTGAGCAAAGATGCCGCATATCCAAAGGCGAAGATGCCAAGGTGTACGGTGAAGTCGTTGAGCGGTTGTTGGTGTTGAGCTCGTGACCTTCACGTTCTTGTCATTGATGGTGTCGATGCCGACGTGATCATGCCGAAGATGGTAGCTTGGAAGGATGTGCACTTGAGCGTCTTCTCGAAGATGAGGGATACCTCGTGCGGTTCTTGATGAGGGCTTTGAGCTCCTCCATTTGAGCATCCATCTTGGCGCACAAGTGGTTCATCATGGCATCGAACTTGTCATTGTTGGTGTAGACCGGAGGTGAAATGCTTTGCCTATCCATCACAAGACTCGAGAAAAGGTGAGTAGGAGATGAGATAAACAAACCCAAAATACCTTTTCCGAATGTTGGGGATGTATCCCGTTTCACTCAATATGAAAAAAAAGAGTAGTGGAATTGGTACCGGACTTGTTCACTCACACCTATCAAGTAAAGCTTATGGAGTAGCTCGGTGAGGATAGTGGCACCAAAATTTGATGCAAAGTGTTAGAAAGAGTCAATAATGTTGAAAGAGATTCACAAATTCACAAATGCAACAAGTAGACCAGTAGCAATGAATGGCACACGGAAACACACACATGGATAGATAAATGGGGTCGTGCAACCAAGGAATGAGCACAAATATGGAATCCACGGAAAACGCTCGTGTTGCACAACTCAAGAGAGATGCTAGCACGATAGCTCTATTGGCAGATACGACACTTGTGTACAACCTATGATATGCGAAATGTATCAACTTTCTATCCCAAGTATGCTAGCTATGTACGATGTTCCGGTGCTTGTAGCACAAGATGATCTAAGATGATCGGATATGATATGATATATTGTGATGCGATGCTATGGATCTTGCTTACAAGCTCCTTGTTTTTCTCTTTTGCTTTAAAGCTTATTCTTCTTCTTTTTTTGTATATGGCCATAATGCACAAACCAAGATAGCAATTGTGTATATGCGGGAACAATCTTGTGGCACACGAGATGATATGATGATAACAATATGATATTGTATGTATGCAATGGGAGCGCGGATCGATGCTCACTAATGTGCACAAGTAACGTTGCCGGCAATACTCAAAGGCTAGTCTCGATAGGCAAGTGACGCAAAATGGGCTAGGGGTTAACAATGCAATGGCAAAGGGGAATATACAGTGATGTAATCGAAGTTACCGTCCGATGATGATGATGAGAGGCGGTGTTCTTGATGTAGACCTATTCCTAATTAGCCGAAACACCTTAGGAAACGGAAAAACCACAACTCAAAATCTCAAGGACGAGTGTCAAATGGTGGTATCATAATTGTTGGTGGAAACCCGGTCTAAATGGGTTACGGTGTTGAATGGGTAAGATGGGCTATAAATGATGTCGGAGTTGAAGTCACAGTCCCTGAGTAGTCAAAACACCTTAGGAGACTCTAGCCACAACTCAAACAAGCTCAACTAAATTCGGTTAGGTTTGGTTGGCGGGAAAGTATAGTGGCCAATGGGTAAGCAAAAATGATTGTGGTGGTTGATGAAGAAGCAATTGTCCCTAAGTAGCCCAAACACCTTAGGAGACTCGAATCACTACTCAAGCAACCACAAATGCTATGGTGGACAAAATGGGTTCGGTTGCGGAAGGCTATGGTGGCTATGCAGATGATATGGTGGAAGGCCTAGGCAAACTTGCCAAAATTCACAAACTTTGATGGATCCAAATTATGATGGTAGTATTTGTGTGGTATGGGGAATGTCAATAGCTACTCAACGAGGTAAAGAACGCGAAAATCGGACTCCGTATGTGAAAGTTATTATGGTCAAAACTGTCAATCAGCCGAGGCGAAACATGAGAGGGGCGGTTGTACCACTCCTGGAGCGTCCTGGGGCACCAGTTTTGGCTGCTAGGTGATGGGGGTTGGTAGTACCGCCTTGGGGCCCGGTTGTACCACCGGGCCCGGAAAAATTCGCAGATCTGGA
>LR738714.1:289294760-289516065 GCA_902687465.1 Secale cereale
GGGGGAAACGGATGATTTCGGGGGCAAAATTGCGGAGATTTCGTGGACGGAAAGTGGGGAAACTTGGGGAGATGCTAGATCTACTCAAGACACAACGAATCCATAGATCAAAAGAAACAAAACATCATCAAACCAACAGATCACAAAAAAAATTGGGGCTATTTTTGGTGTGGATTTTCGAATTTTAGGACCAAATCACACAAAATAAGGCTAGAAAATAGTGGAGGGGACTCCAAATTCGTGAGAAACATGGCTCATGATACCATATGATGCGGGGTCAACCCAATCTAGGCCGATCTTTCACGAAATGGAGAGGATCCCACAAAGAACATGATGAACACGGGGAGAATACACAAGGGAAACCACTCAAGAACAAGTCCAATCACACATCCACTAGACAATCAAACACACAAGATCACAAGGTATATGAACAACAAAAGGAAAGATACAAGATAAAGTTCATCTCCGTGAGGAGGTCTTGAATCCATGAAGGATCTTCCCGTTAGGGGTCTTGAATCCAAGGTGGATCTTCTCCGTAGAGGGACCGCGGTCTCTCGTATGAGTAGACCACTAAAATGAGCAAAGCTCTAGTCTAAAATGAGCTATCACATTTGCGAACCCTAGTACGGAGCTAAGGGACAAGTATATATAGTCCAAGGGGTAAGTTGGGGGATACATGGGGTGGAACCCCTTCAACTGCGCGCAGGCAGAGCGGTAGTACCGGTCATAGGGCCGGTAGTACCGGTTTTAGCGGATATAGTGGTTGTTACGGTGCTGCACCGGCCTTGCACCGGTCGAGCACAGAAGGTTGACTGGTAGTTGATCGGTAGTTGGGCGGTTGTACCGGTCTACCGGTAGTTGACCGGTAGTACCTCTATCTCTGTGCTGGGAAAATCCTTGTCCATGCTCTTGCACTCCTCTTCATCCGTGAAGCTCCGACTATACCTATGCATGCACACGAGAGGAGTGTCAAGTAGTATACCATCCTCGAAGGGGTGAGGTGAACACGTGTAAAGGAGAAGATTCACCTTTAGGTATGAGAAGTAGAGGTCACACGTGTCACTTGTCAAATGGACTCTTAACATGGGTATGTCCATAGGATGCTGATAGAGGCAAAGGTGTCCCGTCTTTTGATGAGATGGTGGCTATCGTTTTGGAGGAAGTCGATTTTGACGATCCGACTACGAATGTGCGAAGACGTCGCGCCTTAGCAATCGCTAAACCAACTCCGAGAGGTTATTGAGCACGCTGGAGCACGATCAACCTGACCACAAAGGTCTGTTTCCTGAAGGTAAACGAAGAACAAGCAAGAAACTGAGATTGCAATCTAGATATTGCGAATTCAAGAGGAAAGCTTTATTCATCAAGTGGGGTTCTGTGACGTCTTTGTCTAGTCGTTGAACACAAACGAAGTATGCGAAGTTGGAGCTATGCCGAACTTTAATCTAAACAAAACCCAAAGTCTAAACGACGCCCTAAGGGCTGTATATATGGGGGAAGAGGGTGGAATATTGTGGCCCTTGGAAGAGGGGTCCGAAACCAACCCTAACTCTTGTTTCCCCACACATACGGACTCTAAAAATAGCCTATACTCAAGTATTTCGAAGTTACATGGGCCTGGACCAATAATAAGGTGACGCGGCACCTCTAATAGACTCTGGACGAATTTTATGAAGTAGCATCTTGTATATTTCGTCCAAGGCTTCACGCACTCATTATGGTGGCTTCAAAGTCCTAAAATCATCACTTGTAACTCTGTTCTTGTTCCCCTTGCGCATGCCATCATCTCCATGCTTGATCTTGCTCCAATGTTCATCCTTCTTGTCCAAGCTAGGCCCTTCATTTGTACGCAATAGAAATGTACCTAATTTAGGCAGCATCATATTCTCATGAACATTAGAATCATTACCAAGAAACGAAAGTACCTAGTAATTTAATTGGCGTGCGCGAGCTCTAGTAATTGGTCATGTATATGTATTAGTTGGGGCGGTGGGTGTAACCTTGTTAGTGACGTCCTCATCATCCTCCCCTTCTTGAATTGAAGTCTTCCTCGACGGAAGCTCATCTTCCTTAACCAAGTAAGGCTTCAAATCTGCAATGTTAAATGTGGGACTAACCCTAAAATCTGCAAGCAACTCAAGTTTATATGCATGATCCTTTATTTTCTCTAACACCTTAAAAGGACCATCAGCACGTCGCATTAGCTTTGACTTGTGCAAAGTAGGAAACCTATCCTTACACAAATGTAACCAAACAAGATCTCCAGGTGCAAAGATAACATGTTTTCTACCCTTATCTCCAACAAGTTTATATTTAGCATTCATGCGCTTAATATATTCCTTAGTTAACTCATGCATTTTTAAGATCAATTCAGCACGTTGTTTAGCATCAAAATTAACCTTCTCCAAAGATGGAAGAGGCAACAAATCAATAGGTGCACGAGGTAGGAATCCATAGACAATCTCAAAAGGGCACATCTTAGTAGTAGAATGCAACTACCGATTATAAGAAAATTCAATTTGAGGCAAGCATTCTTCCCACATTTTCTTGTTATTCTTCAAAATAGCCCTAAGCATAGTAGACAAAGTTCTATTGACTACTTCAGTTTTCCATCAGTTTGGGGGTGACAAGTAGTACTAAAAAGTAGTTTAGTCCCCAACTTAGCCCATAAACATCCCCAAAAGTGGCTAGGAAATTTAGTATCACAATCTGAAACAATAGTATTTGGCACACCGTGCAAGCGAATAATTTCACGAAAGAACAAATCAGCAACATTAGCAGCATCATCGCTTTTATGACATGGTATAAAGTGTGCCATCCTTGAGAACATATCCACGATAACAAATATACTATCCCTCCCCTTCTTTGTTCAAGGTAAACCCAAAACAAAGTCCATAGATATATCTTCCCAAGGAACACTAGGGACAGGCAAAGGCATATATAAACCATGAGGACTGAGTCATGACTTAGCTTTTTGACATGTAGTGCAGCGAGCAACAAAACGCTCAACATCCCGTCTCATCTTTGGCCAAAAGAAATGTGTAGCAAGTACGTCCTCCGTCTTCTTCACGCCAAAGTGTCCCATTAATCCTCCTCCATGTGCCTCCTGCAACAACAAAAGACGAACAGAGCTAGCTGGAATGCATAGCTTGTTAGCACGAAACACAAATCAATCATGAACGACGAACTTGTTCCATGTTGTCCCTTCTTTACAATTCTGCAATACATCTTTAAATTCAGCATCATGCACATATTGATCTTTGATGGTCTCCAAACCAAATATTTTAAAGTCAAGTTGTGAAAGCATAGTATAACGATGAGATAATGCATCAGCAATAACATTTTCTTTTCCCTTCTTGTGTTTAATAACATAAGGGAAAGTCTCTATGAATTCAACCCATTAATCATGTCCGCGGTTTAGTTTTGCTTGACTTTTAATGTGCTTCAAAGATTCATGATCAGAATGTATAACAAATTCTTTGGGCCATAAATAATGTTGCCATGTTTCAAAAGTCCGAACAAGAGCATATAATTCCTTATCATAAGTAGAATAATTAAGACTATGCCCACTCAATTTTTCAGAAAAGTATGCAACAGGTTTACCATCTTGTAATAACACACCTCCTAACCCAATTCCACTAGCATCACATTCAAGCTCAAATGTCTTATTAAAATCAGGAAGTTGGAGTAAAGGAGCATGTGTCAACTTATCTTTCAATATCGTGAATGCTTCTTCATGTGCAGTACCCCAAACAAAAGGCACATCCTTCTTTGTAAGCCCATTGAGAGGTGCAGCAATGGCGCTGAAATCTCTCACAAAACGCCTACAGAATCCAACAAGGCCAAGAAAACTCCTCACGTGTGTGACCGTTTTGGGCTTCGGCCAACTCTCAATAGCTTCAATCTTGGCTTTATCAACCTCAATTCCCTGTGGAGTAACAACATAGCCAAGAAAAGAGACTCGGTCGGTTCAAAAGGTGCACTTTCCAAGGTTACCAAACAAACGTGCATCACATAGAGCAATAAAAACAGCACGTAAATGTTCCAAATGTTCCTCCAAAGATCTGCTATAAATCAATATATCATCAAAGTAAACTACCACAAATTGTCCAATGAAAGCACGTAAAACTTCATTCATTATTCTCATGAAAGTACTAGGTGCATTAGTTAACCTAAAAGGCATGACTAACCACTCATATAATCCAAACTTAGTTTTAAATGTTGTTTTCCATTCATCTCCCAATTTCATACGAATTTGATGGTATCCACTACGCAAATCAACTTTGGAGAATATTGTAGAGCCACTCAATTCATCAAGCATCTCATCTAGCCTAGGAATAGGATGACGATAATGAATAGTAATATTATTAATGCCACTGCAATCAACACACATACGCGTGTACCATCCTTTTTCGGCACAAGAATAATAGGAACAGCACAAGGACTAAGGGATTCGCGTATATAACCTTTGTCGAGTAGCTCCTGTACTTGATGATGTAGGGTGGAACCCTATGTGGCCGATCTTTCACGAAATGGAGGGGATCCCACGATGAACACGAAGAACACAAAGGGGAATCACGAGGGGAACACTCAAGAACAAGTCCAATCACACATCCACTAGACAATCAAACACACAAGATCACAAGATACATGAACAACAAAGGGAAAGATACAAGGTAGAGTTCATCTCCAAGAGGAGGTCTTGAATCCGTGAAGGATCTTCCCGTTTAGGGGTCTTGAATCCAAGGTGGATCTTCTCCGTAGAGGGGCCGCGGTCTCTCTCGTGGAGTAGATCCGGGATGGATGAGCAGAGCTCTATCTCACGTATGAGCTAAATCATTGCTAACCCTAAAATGGTGGAGGTGGAGGAGTATATATAGTCTAGGGTCATGAAGGGGTAAGTGAGGGGCGAAACGGGTACATGGGCATCGGCCCGGATACATGCACGCAGGCAAGGCCGGATGTCCGGGCTGGCGGCCGGATGTCCGGGGCTTCGGGGCGAGCCGGATGTCCGGGGTCACGGCCGGATGTCCGGGCTGAAGGGGCTCGGCCCTGATGCTCTCTGGATAGGAGGGTCCGGATTTCCGGGAGGAGTGCCGGATGTCCGGCCGTTGTTGAAGCGCCGGATGTCCGGCCTTTGGCCCGGATGTCCGACCGCTGTAGTATCAGCAGCTCCGTCTTCTCTTCCAAGCTTCCCTCGCGGATGGTGTAGGTGTTCCTCGGCGCTTGCACTCCTCGTCGTCGTCCGTGAAGCTCCGACAATACCTATGCATGCACACGAGTGGAGTGTCAAGTAGTATACCGTCCTCGAAGGGGTCAAGTGAACACGTGTAAAGGAGATGATTCACCTTTATGTATGAGAAGTAGAGGTCGCACGTGTCACTTGCCAAACGGACTCTTGACATGGTGATGTCCTTAGGATGCTCCGCATCATCCCCTCCCCCTTGGAAAAGATCCGACCTCGGATCGAAAGCCAAATCACCATGGGAAAGAGATGGCGTCGCCATGTCGAAGCAATCGATCACCAAGCACTCATCATCTTGAAGCTCGAAATGGGCACTCTCCAATGTCGCACCATGTAGTGATTCCTTCAAAAGGAGCAAGGACAACAAACACTTGGAAAAACAAATGTGGTTAGCGGTAGTGCAAAACCAAGCATTCAAGAGGTGATTCACCCAACAAGTGTTGTCATCAAGCATAGCATAGGGTGTGACAAAGGGTTGTGGCATGGCATTTAAGCACATCAATTGAGCACAAGCAAGGTCCTGCATAAAGCGCTCAATGAAAGGTCTATGGTAGGCATACGAATCATTCAGAACACCAAAGAAAATGAAGTGTCTAAACACAAGGGTCAAGTGCAAGACAATCCAAGCATAATGAGCAGAGGGTGTAGTGAAAATCGAGTAGCACTCAACACAATATAAATAGCAATTGTTCATCATGTGTGAGGCAAACAAGTCAATCATGTGACAAGCAATGGGACATGGCATATGTGAAGAGATGATATTGTTGCAACCAAGCACATGATAGGAGCAAGTAATCCACAAGTTGGATGCAACACACAAGGCATATATATCATGAAGCATGGTAATGTGGCAATGGCAAGTCGAAGAAAGATCTCTAGCATGTGTGCAAAGAGTCATTGTGCAAGCAACACAACTAGTATGATCCACAATGTTCATGCTCATGGGTTGTGGTTTCTCGAAAGAGAAGGATATCACCTCGAAAGTGTGTCCTTGTGCATCCTTCACAATACCGAAGCACAAGCAAGTGCGATGTAGAAGCGTCGTGGTAGAAAGTGGTTCGCTCTCAAGAGCTCGAATGGTCAACTCACGTGAAGTGGAAGTCGACACGAAGTCCAAGTATCCTACACATGCACACAACAAAACAAAGAATGTATGCGCATGGTAGATAAACACATCATCCATCATGATGGTTCTCTTCTCTTGCACATAACCATTAGATGCAAAAGTGCATGAATAATATGGTGCAACAATTGCTATATTCATGTCACTAGGCATATGGTGCAAAGAGGTAAGACAAGCATGCTTCACAAGAATTATGTCAAAATCTCCAAATAAATGCGAGAGTGCTATGGGGGCAATCTCATTCGCAAGAATAAAATCATGGTTGCGCTCAATGCATGGACAATCATATAGCATGAGAGAGGCAACATGTGGAGACATATGACAACAAGCAATATCAATCATGTGCAAAGCATGGCAATGGTTGACATCAACCGCATGAAAGGAGCAAGTATAAATCATCGGTGATGCAACATAAGCAAAAATATCAATCATGTCGTGCAAACTAGTGGAGCGAAGATGCAACACACTAGATGAGTTCATAGCAATCATGTCATGTGAGCCAATAGTGGATATAGGCAATGCACATGACATATCGCAAGCACGATCACAAATCAAGGTCAAAGCATCATAATAGGCATGGTGTGCAAAGGAATCATGGCAATAACAAGTGATATCTCCACCAAGCTTGCAAATACACATACAAGTATGAGAATCAATCATCATGTGTAATGCAAAGCATGGGTCACAAATGCATGGCAAAGGCAAAGGGATTGACATATCATGCAATGTGAACATGGCAATATGGGCAAATGATACATAACGAACAATTATCCATAACCATGTGAGGGCCATGTAGAAGAAATGCGCGAAGTCTTTGCGCGAAGGGAGCGGTGGGAAGGATAATCCACGGAATCCCAAGTCATCGGTGCTCTCTAGAGCTCGTTTCGTCAACTCATGCTCTTGCGAGGTTGACGAGTAAGTATGGGGACCTACACAAAAGAGACACAAACCGAAGAAATTGTGTGCGTGGTAAATGTACACATCATCCATCATGATGTGTATGTGCACGTTAGAGTTAGCACAAGATAAGAATCTCTCAAAGAAATTTGATGCATGGTATAAGAACATGTCATCCGTCATGAATGAATAGTTATTGTGTATAGCATGATGTGGATGCAAATTGAGCATACAATTATATGGCACATCGATAGCAAGTTCATTCATGGGGAGCATATTGTGCACACAAGCATGGGGATTATGCAATGGATGGGATGGGTCAAAATCTCCTAAAAAGTATGAGGAAACTATGGGGGTCTCCTCATAAGCAATATCGGAAGCATAATTTGGAGAAGTGAAACAACATCCAAAACAATGCATGTCGGAAGCTAGGTAATCATGGCATGGCATATGATGGATATGATGCAAAGGAAACATGTCAGTATCATCACAAGAAAAACAAATGCCAATAACCATGGGCTTGTCATCTATGCCATATGTGCAAATTGGTTTTATCTTAATGGCATATGCATAGTTACTACGATGAGATTGCAAATATGACATATTGTTGATCTCATGCATAGCATATGACAAGTCAAGCGGATTGTCAAACATGATGTGACCGAGAGAATTATCACAAGAAATCCTATGCAACATGGCATCACAACTAATAGACTCCACATGGCAATCATCAAACTCATCATCATCGCATGGGGAAATCATACTAGCACGAAGCATGGCAATAGGTGGATCAACATCATGCAAGCAATCAATGTCAACATAGTCCACTAGTGGGACGAGAGCATCACCTTCACCTTTCTTACCTTTCTCATTCCACTCATGTGGTGTAGGTGAGGTGGGAAAGACCAAATGGTGGTCATCATCGTCAACTTGATGGAACCATGTGGGGGTGCATAATATTCCACCATGGCCATCGTCTTGTCCAATGGAAGGACGAAGTCGTCGAGAATCGGCGCGTCATCATATGTGGGACCTAGCACCAAATGAGAAGGCACAATAGAGGTAGAGGTTAAGTCGTTAGTGTTGAAATTGGCCTCACATGCCGTATCAACTATCTCACTCTCTCTATGTGGTGGCTCACTCACTCCCTCAAGGTAGGTGCACTCAAACTCGCATATGGTGGAGTCACTCATCTCACTCAAGTGGTGGGGGTTGTGGCTCTCCTCACATGTGAATTGTGGCAGCTCATCATATATGGGGCTAGTGGTGAACTCGCTCTCACTCTCAATATGGTGGCACAAGTCACTCAAGTCATCATACGTCGCCGTGGTCGAAGGGAAAATCCCATGCTCAACCATCTCGTCACTGTCACCGTGGATGAAGGCCGAAGATGGCACATCATCACTCTCGCCTCCAAAGATGGAAGCATCATCCTTGCTCGTCACCATGTCGTTCGCCTCCAAAGCTTGGTCCTCGAATGGCTCCGTAGTCATAGTCGTCGCCGCACCGTCTTGAAAAAGAGTCGAAGTAGACTCAGCATCATCAATGCCACAAAGATGGATGGCGGTGGAGTCGAACTTGGGAGCGTCGTCTTGGAGCTCGTTGGGCTTGGACATCGTGGTGGTACTACCCTCATGCTCGTTGTCTTGGAGCTTGGTCTTCGAGAAGTTTGCTTGCGGTGGAGAAGCCTTGGCCTTCATTAGTTCTTGTTCCGCCTTGAGAGCACCAATGTAGTTGTCGTCGAGGGACTTGTAGTTCTCGAAGAAGATAGTCTTGTAGACGTCATTGTGCAATCCCATCATGAAGTGGAGCTTCATTGAAATGGGGTCGTCCACGCCGGCACGTCGCAAGGCATTCTTCATCTCCTTGAAGTACTTGTCGATGGACTTGGATCCTTGAATGGTGTTCTCCAATTGGCGTAGAAGTTGTTCCGTGTAGGTGGGAGGCACGAACTCTCTTCGCATAGCTTTCTTCATCTTGGGCCAATTCACGTTGAAGCTCGTCGAAGGTGTGTGAAGCCACCATGTGAACGCGTTGTCGTGGAGGTGTCTTGTGGTGCACTTCACTTGATCTTCGTAGGGAACTTGATGTAGCTTGAGGTAGTCGTCCATCTTGCGCTCCCACTCGAGATACTCCTCGGGGTCTTGAGTCCCATAGAAAGGAATCTCATGGTCGTTGTCGAGGTCGTAGTAGCTCGTGGTAGTCGCGGACTTGAGCTTGGGGAGCTTCTTTTGATCATAAGCTTGAGGTGCTTGTGGGCGAAGATGCCGCATATCCAAAGGCGAAGATGCCAAGGTGTACGGTGAAGTCGTTGAGCGGTTGTTGGTGTTGAGCTCTTGACCTTCACGTTCTTGTCGTTGATGGTGTCGATGCCGATGAGATCTTGCCTGAGATGGTAGCTCGGAAGGATGTGCACTTGAGCGTCTTCTCGAAGATGAGGGAGACCTCTTGCGGTTCTTGATGAGGGCTTTGAGCTCCTCCATTTGAGCATTCATGTTGGCGCACAAGTTGTTCGTCATGGCATCAAACTTGTCGTTGTTGTTGTAGACCGAAGTAGATGAAATGCTTTTCCTATCCATCACAAGACTCGAGCAAAGGTGAGTAGGAGATGAGATAAACAACACCAAGTTACCTTTTCCGAATGTTGAGGATGTATCCCGTTTCACTCAATGTGAAATGAAAGAATAGTAGAATTGGTACCGGACTTGTTCACTCACACCTATCAAGTAAAGCTTATGGAGTAGCTCGGTGAGGATAGTGGCACAAAAATTTGATGCAAAATGTTAGAAAGAGTCAATAATGTTGAAAGAGATTCACAAATTTGCAAGTGAAACAAGTAGACCAATAGCAATATGTGGCACACGGAAACACACACACAGATAGATAGATGGGGTCGTGCAACCAAGGAATGAGCACAAAATGTGGAGTCCACGGAAAACGCTCGTGTTGCACAACTCAAGAGAGACGCTAGCACAATTGCTCTATAGGCGGATACGACACTTGTGCACAACCTATAAGATGCGAATGTATGAACTTTCTATCCCAAGTATGCTATGTGTATGATGTTCCGGTGCTTTTAGCACAAGATGATCCAAGATGATCAAGTATGATATCATATGATGCGATGCTATGTCTCTTGCTTACAAGCTTCTTTGTCTTTCTCTTTATGCTTAAAAGCTTTATTCTCTTTTTTTTGTATATGGCCACGATGCACAAACCAAGATAGCAATTGTGTATATGCGGGAACAATCTTGTGACACAAGGGATGATATGATGATACCAATATGATATGGTGTGTATGCAATGGAAGGTGGATCGATGATCACTAATGTGCACAAGTAACGTTGCCGGCAATACTCAAAGGCTAGTCTCGATAGGCAAGTGACGCAAAATGGGCTAGGGGTTAACAATGCAACTGCAAGGGGAATATACAATGATGTCGTCAAGGTTACCGTTCGTGTCTATGATGAGAGGTGGTGCTCTTGATGTAGACCCGTTCCTAATTAGCCGAAACACCTTAGGAAACGGAAAAACCACAACTCAGAATCTCAAGGACAAATATCAAATGGTGGTAGCGGCAATGCCGTGGTGGTTGCGGAAGTGGAAAGATGGGCTATACACGATGTCGGAGTTGAAGTCATGATCCCTAAGTAGCCGAAACACCTTAGGAGACACAAGCCACAACTCAAACAAGCTCGAACAAAAATTTGGTTAAGTTGGGTTGGCTATGTATAATGGGCAATGGGTATGCGGAAGTGGTGGTGGTGGTTGATGAAGAAGCAATGGTCCCTAAGTAGCCTAAACACCTTAGGAGACTCAAATCACTACTCAAGCAACCACAAATGGTATGGGGGACAAAATGGTTAGGTTGCGGAAGTCGGTGGTGGTTATGCGGATGATATGGTGGAAGCCCTAGGCAAAGATGCCAAAATCCACAAACTATGATGGAGTCAAATGATGATGGTGGTATTTTTGCGTTATGGGGGATGTCAATAGCTTCATAATGAGCTCAAGAACGTCGAAATCGGAGTCCGGATGATTTAGTTATGGACAAAACGGTGAAACACGGGTGGCTGAAATCCCAGGGGTCGGACATCCGGGGTGGAGCCCGGATTTCCGGGACCTGATGTCCAGAACCGCACGGGATTTTGCCCTCCAGGAGCCGGATGTCCGGCCCGATGGCCTGGATGTCCGGCCAGTGGCCCGGATGTCCGGCCCGAAGATTCCAGATCTGAATCGGGGCCGAAATTTTTGAATTGGGGGCGGAATTTGATGATTCCAAGGGCAAAATTGAAGAGATTTCGTGGATGAAAAGTGGGGAAACTTGGGGAAATGCTAGATCCACTTGAAACCAAGCAAATCCACGGATCAAAATCAACAAAATCTCATCAAACCAACAGATCACAAAAAAAATTGGGGCTATTTTTGGTGGGGAAATTTCGAATTTGGGGAAGAACACAACAAAACAAGGCTAGAAAACGGTGGGGAGGCTCCAAATTCGTGATGAACCAAGGCTCATGATACCATATGATGTAGGGTGGAACCCTATGTGGCCGATCTTTCACGAAATGGAGGGGATCCCACGATGAACACGAAGAACACAAAGGGGAATCACGAGGGGAACACTCAAGAACAAGTCCAATCACACATCCACTAGACAATCAAACACACAAGATCACAAGATACATGAACAACAAAGGGAAAGATACAAGGTAGAGTTCATCTCCAAGAGGAGGTCTTGAATCCGTGAAGGATCTTCCCGTTTAGGGGTCTTGAATCCAAGGTGGATCTTCTCCGTAGAGGGGCCGCGGTCTCTCTCGTGGAGTAGATCCGGGATGGATGAGCAGAGCTCTATCTCACGTATGAGCTAAATCATTGCTAACCCTAAAATGGTGGAGGTGGAGGAGTATATATAGTCTAGGGTCATGAAGGGGTAAGTGAGGGGCGAAACGGGTACATGGGCATCGGCCCGGATACATGCACGCAGGCAAGGCCGGATGTCCGGGCTGGCGGCCGGATGTCCGTGCTGGCGGCCGGATGTCCGGGGCTTCGGGGCGAGCCGGATGTCCGGGGTCACGGCCGGATGTCCGGGCTGAAGGGGCTCGGCCCTGATGCTCTCTGGATAGGAGGGTCCGGATTTCCGGGAGGAGTGCCGGATGTCCGGCCGTTGCTGAAGCGCCGGATGTCCGGCCTTTGGCCCGGATGTCCGGCCGCTGTAGTATCAGCAGCTCCGTCTTCTTTCGTCTTCTCTTCCAAGCTTCCCTCGCGGATGGTGTAGGTGTTCCTCGGCGCTTGCACTCCTCGTCGTCGTCCGTGAAGCTCCGACAATACCTATGCATGCACACGAGTGGAGTGTCAAGTAGTATACCGTCCTCGAAGGGGTCAAGTGAACACGTGTAAAGGAGATGATTCACCTTTATGTATGAGAAGTAGAGGTCGCACGTGTCACTTGCCAAACGGACTCTTGACATGGTGATGTCCTTAGGATGCTCCGCATCACTTGACGCACAATCTCCTTCGTCTCCTCTGGATTGGTACGGTACGGTGCGCGGTTGGCTAGTGATGCACCGGGAATTAAGTCAACCTGATGCTCAATCCCTCGAATAGGTGGTAATCCCGGTGGCACGTCCTGTGGAAAGACGTCTGTGAACTCCTGCAAAATGTTAGTGACAGCAGGAGGCAAAGAGGAAGGCACGACCTCAAATGAAAATAATGCCTCTTTGCACACAAAAGCATAGCAAACAGATTTGCTTAAATCTAGATCATCAATATCAGATTTGATGGAAAGTAAACATCCACTTTTTAATTTAATTTCAAATGCAACATGAGATGATGGTGTGTTATTAGGCTTCATTTGTTGCTCAAATTATTTTTCCACAATTTGATTTTCACTCTTATTTTTCTCATGTTTTGCTTTATTAGATCTATTAATATCATCTTTCAAAATGGAATCAGGAGACATAGGAAGCAAAGTAATATGTTTATCCTTATGGACAAGAGTATACTAATTGTTTCTACCATGGTGTACAGATTTTTTATCAAATTGTCATGGTCTACCAAGTAATAAGGAACATGCTTGCAGGGGTACCACATCACAATCAACATAATCAACATATGTGGAGATACTAAAATGCACACGAACAGTACGTGTTACCTTAACCTTGCCGCTGTTGTTGAACCATTGGATGTAGTAAGGATGTGGATGTGGTCTTGTGGTGAGAGATAGCTTCTCCACCATCTCCATGCTAGCCAAGTTGTTGCAGCTCCCTCCATTTATGTTGACGCGAACAAAACGTTCCTTCACAACTCCCTTTGTATGGAACAAATTATGCCTCTGATTTTGCTCCGCTTGTGTAACCTGCACACTCAAAACACGTTGAGCAACTAAACATTCATACCTGTCAGCATCTTTATGAGCCATGTATTGGGTCTCATTTTCAGAATCATCGCCACCGTGTTCTTCACGTGTAATAAGAGCCAAAATCTCCTCATCATAGTCACTAGCATACTCATAGCCACCATCCTCAGTAGCAATAATGACACGCTGAGATGGGCATTTGCTTGCGTAGTGACCACGACCAGTGCAACGACGACATATAACATCATGTGTTGGCCCTGTGGATGCCATTGATGAAGAAGAGCTCTGCGCAGGACCAGAAGGTGTACTCCTGGTTGATGGTGGTGGTGCGTGTTGGCATTTATCACGGCTAGAAGTGACGGATGAAGTAGGCGGTGGTGCAGCCGGACGTGTCGAAGTAGATGATGCATGCGGTGTCCATGATGAAGGTCGGCATGTAGAAAAATTAGTTCGCGCCAAGGCCTATCGATCATGCACTTGACGTTCAGCTTTGGAAGCAAGATGGAATAAACGAGTGATATTATTATACTCCTTATTCTCTAGAATTGTCTGAATCTCGCTATTTAAGCCACCCATAAAGCGTGCAAGCATAGCCTCATTATCCTCAACAATACCACATCTAATCAGGCCAGTTTGTAATTCCTGATAATATTCCTCTAGAGAATTTTTTCCTTGTCTTAAACGCTGCAATTTCTGAAGTAATTCGCGTTGATAATATGGTGGAACCCAACGAGTACGCATAGAAATTTTCAAAGCAGCCCAAGTAGTTGGAATATTATCCGGATATAATCTACAATATTCAGAC
Organism: Secale cereale; assembly: GCA_902687465.1. Lineage (NCBI taxonomy): Eukaryota > Viridiplantae > Streptophyta > Magnoliopsida > Poales > Poaceae > Secale > Secale cereale. Next base: position 289,309,189 of record LR738714.1, read on the forward strand.
CACCACACACAAACAAAACTAGTGAAAGCACAAAGAGCAGCAGCAACACGTCTCTCCTCGGGATATTTTAAACATGTAAAACGATGTTCGGTTTCTAACTCCCAAGTAAGATATATATCAGGAACATATCTACCTTCAAATGGTGGAATATTCAATTTTAGTTTAGGGAGATGGTCATGATCTCGTACCTGAGGGTGTGGTGCAGCCCTATCATTGCGATTATTTGCATGTGGACGACCTGGTAGTTGTGGTGCTGATTGTTGCACGTAGTTCTGATTTTGATCAACCTCATCGTCATAATCTCCCGCGTAATCGTCCTCCTCCTCAGCAGCAGCATGAGCCACAGAAGTATCAATAGCAGCACCAACAGGTTGGCCAGGCTGAAGAGCAACATGGATCGCTTTGCAGAGGGTTGTTTCGCGACGTGAAGGTGGTTGTTGTTGTTGTTGTATTGGTGCAGTAGGTGGAGGTAGACGTGCCAACACTTCAGTGAATTTGGCATCCAACTTGGTGTAAATTGACTTCTCAATGCCATCCATCCTCGCTAGTGCGTTGTCAAAACTGGTCATCACATCTTCTACCTGTTGACCCATCATTTGCTGAAATTTATCATGCAACTCCTTGTTCATCATGTTCTCCCAGTCAGTCTCATCGACTTGTGATCCTGGCACGGTTAGCAGCAATAGAAACACACAAAAATATGATCCTACAGACTACTAGAAAAAGGTGGTGGTGGCGTGTCACAAATCCGTCAAGCAAATCTCAAATTCTTGCCAGTTCTTACCCAGCAGCAAGTGGTGATCGGCAACCGTGGTAGTCAAAACACTCAAAGCTTGGATAAAGCAATTACCTGGGAGAGTCGAATGCACGACGTAGATGTATGTGGAGCTGGGAAGGCTTGTAAGATGGTAGCAAAAAAGGTCGGCAATAATCAATTTAGAGATGCAAAGTTGAATAAACGCTCAACGATGGTACTGTGCTAGTCCTAGGCTACACCGTACTAGAGACACGAGCCTAGAACAATAACAAAATCATGGCGCTGCATGTAATCAAGGGGAAAACACACTCTGATTTTTTCGCCTCTTTTTTTCGCTTTTTTTTTTGCGCTCCTCTTCTTTTTTTTGCCCGAAAAACACTATAATGGCGAGTGTCTCAAAACTCTTCCCAAGTCAAACTAAGATGATAGGCACGAAAAAAAAATCTCGGAATCAGGGCAGCGACGGCAAAAAAGTGTGGTAAAAAAATAGTATGATGGCACGTGTCTCAAAAGACTCAGAAAAGCCTAAAAACGGTATAGGGAAAAATATTTTCACCTGCCAAAATTTTGCCAAAAAAATGCCCGGGGGTCTTGAGATAGCAATTGTGTATATGCGAGAACAATCTTGTGGCACACGAGATGATATGGTGATACCAATATGATATGGTATGTATGCAATGGAAGCGTGGACCGATGATCACTAATGTGCACAAGTAAGGTTGCCGGCAATACTCAAAGGCTAGTCTCCATAGGCAAGTGACACAAAATGGGATAGGGGTTAACAATGCAATGGCAAAGGGGAAAATAAAATGATGCCGTTGAAATTGCCGTCCGTTGATGATGATGAGAGGCGGTGTTCTTGATGTAGACCCATACATAATTAGCCAAAACACCTTAGGAAACGGAAAAACGAATGTCCAATGGTGGTATCAAAATTGTTGGTGGAAACCCGGTCAAAATGGGTAATGGTGTCGAAAGGGTATGATGGGCTATACACGATGTCAGAGTTGAAGTCACGGTCCCCAAGTAGCCGAAACACCTTAGGAGACTCTAGCCACAACTCAAACAAGCTCAACAAAATTGGGTTAGGTTTGGTTGGCGGGAAAGTATAGTGGCCAAAGGGTAAGCGAAAGTAGTGGTGGTGGTTGATGAAGAAGCAATTGTCCCTAAGTAGCCGAAACACCGTAGGAGACGCGAACTACTACTCAAGCAACCACAAATGCTATGGTGGACAAAATGGGTTCGGTTGCAGAAGGCTATGGTGCCTATGCGGATGATATGGTGGAAGGCCTAGGCAAACTTGCCAAAATTCACAAAATTTGATGGATCCAAATGATGATGGTAGTATTTTTGTGGTATGGGGAATGTCAATAGCTACTCAACGAGGTAAAGAACGCGAAAATCGGACTCCGTATGTGAAAGTTATGGTCAAAACTGTCAATCAGCCGAGGCGAAACCTGGGAGGGGCGGTTGTACCAGTTGCATGGGCAGTTGTACCGCTCCTGGAGCATCCTGGGGCACCAGTTTTGGCTGCTAGGTGATGGAGGCGGTATTACCGCCTTGGGGGCTGGTTATACCGCTAGTGTCGAGAAAATTCGCAGATCCGGATCGGGATGAATCTTGGGGCGGAAATGGATGAATTCGGGGGCAAAATTGCGGAGATTTCGTGGATGGAAAGTGGAGAAACTTCGGGAGATGCTAGATCTACTCAAGACACAACGAATCCATGGATCAAAAGCAACAAAACATCATCAAATCAACAGATCACAAAAAAATGGGGCTATTTTTGGTGTGAATTTTCGAATTTTAGGACGAAATCACACAAAAGAGGCTAGAAAACGGTGGAGGGGATTCCAAATTCGTGAGAAACGTGGCTCATGATACCATATGATGCGGGGTCAACCTGATCTAGGCCGATCTTTCACGAAATGGAGAGGATCCCATGAAGAACACGATGAACGCGGGGAGAGTGCACAAGGGAAAACACTCAAGAACAAGTCCAATCACACATCCACTGGACAATCAAACACACAAGATCACAAGGTATAAGAACAATTAAGGGAAAGATACAAGGTAAAGTTCATCTCCAAGAGGAGGTCTTGAATCCATGAAGGATCTTCCCGTTAGGGGTCAATGAAGTTCCACTTCATGATGGGATTGAACAACGACATCTCCAAGACTATCTTCCTCGAGAACTACAAGTCCCTCGACGACAACTACATTGGTGCTCTCAAGGTGGAACAAGAACTCATGAAAGCCAAGGCTACTCCACCGCAAGCACAGTTCTCGAAGACCAAGCTCCAAGACGGCGAGCATGAGGGTAGTACCACCATGATGTCCAAGCCTGACGAGCTCCAAGACGACGTTCCCGAGTTCGACTTCATCACCATCCCTCTTTGTGGCATTGATGATGCCGAGTCTACTTTGACTCTTTTTCAAGACGGCACGGCGACGACTACGACTACGGAGCCATTCGAGGACCAAGCTTTGGAGGCGAGCGACAAGGTGGCAAGCGAGGATGATGCTTCCATCTTTGGAGGCGAGAATGATGATGTGCCATCTTCAGCCTTCATCCACGGCGATGGTGATGAGATGGTTGAGCATGGGATTTTCCCTTCGACCACGACTGCGTATGATGACTTGAGTGACTTGTGCCACCATATTGAGAGTGAGAGCGAGTTCACCACTAGCCCCATATATGACGAGTTGCCCCAATTCCCATGTGAGGAGAGCCACAACCCCCACCACTTGAGTGAGATGAGTGACTCCACCATATGCAACATTGAGTGCACCTACTTGTGGGAGTGAGTGAGCCACCACATAGAGAGAGAGAGAGAGTGAGATAGTTGATAGGTCATGTGAGGCCACTTTAAACGCTAACAAGTTGACCTCTACCTCCATTGTGTCTTCTCATTTGGTGCTAGGTCCCACATCTGATGACGCGCCGATCCTCGACGACTTCGTCCTTCCTATGGACAAGACGATGGCCATGGTGGAATATTATGCACCCCCACATGGTTTCATCAAGATGAAGATGATGACCACCATTTGGTCTTTCCCACCTCACCTACACCACATGAGTGGAATGAGAAAGGTAAGAAAGGTGAAGGTGATGCTCTCGTCCCACTAGTGGACTATGTTAACATTGATTGCTTGCATGATGTTGATCCACCTATTGACATGCGTCATGCTAGTATGATTTCCCCATGCGATGATTTACCCATTTATGATGAGTTTGATGATTGCCATGTGGAGTTTATTAGTTGTGATGCCATGTTGCGTAGGATTTCTTGTGATAATTCTCTCAGTCACATCATGTTTGACATCCCGCTTGACTTGTCATATGCTATGCATGAGATCAAAAATATGTCACATTTGCAATCACTTCATAGTGACTATGCATATGCCATTAAGATAAACCCAATTTGCACTTATGGCATAGATGACAAGCCCATGGTTATTGGCATTTGTTTTTCTTGTGATGATATTGACATGCTCCCTTTGCATCATATCCATCATATGCCATGCCATGATTATCTAACTTCGAATATGCGATGTTTTGGATGTTGTTCCACTTCTCCACATTATGCTTACGATATTGCTCATGAGGAGACCCCCATAGTTTCCTCATACTTTTTAGGAGATTTTGATCCATCCCATCTTTTGCATGATTCTCATAGTTGTGTGCACAATATGCTCCCCATGAATGCCAATGCTTTTGTTGTGCCACATACTTGCTCTAATTTGTGTCCCTGTCGTACTATACATAATAACTATTCATTCATGATGGATGACATGTTCTTATACCATGCATCAAATTTCTTTGAGCGATGCTTATCTTGTGCTAACTCCTACATGCACATACACATCATGATGGATGATGTGTACATTTACCACGCACACACATTCTTTGGTTTGTGTCTCTTTTGTGTAGGTACCCATGAATACGTGTCAACCTCACAATCCCATGAGTTAACAAAACGAACTCTAGAGAGAAATGATGACTTGGGATAACGTGGATTGTCTTTACCACCGCCATTCTTGCGCTAAGATTTCGCGGAATTATTTTACATGGCCCTCACATGGTTGTGGGTTGTTTACCACTTATATCTTTATGCCCATATTGCCATGTTCACTTTGCATGATATGCTCATTACGATGTCTTTGCCATGCATTTGTGACACATGCTTTGCATTACACATGATCCATGATTCTACTACTTCTATCTGTATTTGCAAGCTTGGTGGAGATATTGCTTGTTATTGCCATGATTGCTTCGTGCCCCATGCCTATGATGATAATTTGATCTTGCTTTGTATTCGTGCTTGCGATATGTCATGTGCATTGCCTATATACACTATTTACTCACATTACATGATTGCCATGAGCTCCTCTAGTGTGTTGCATCTTCTCGCCACTAGATTCCACGACATGACTTCTATGGTTGAATGTGTTGCATCACCAATGATTCATACTTGCTCATTTCACGCGGTTGATAACAACCATTGCCATGCTTTGCACATGATTGATATTTCTTGTTGTCATATGTCTCCACATGTTGCCTCTCTCATGCTATATGATTGTCAATCCATTGAGCGCAACCATGATTTTAGTCTTGCCAATGAGATTGCCCCCATAACATTCTCGCATTTATTTGGAGATTTTGACATATTTCTTGTAAAGCATGCTTGTCTTACCTCTTTGCACCATATGCCTAGTGCCATGAATATAGCCATTGTTGCATCATATTATTCATGCACTTTTGCTTCTAATGGTTATGTGCAACAGAAGAGAACCATCATGATGGGTGATGTGTTTATCTACCATGCGCATACGTTCTTTGTTTTTTTGTGCACATGTGTAGGATACTTGGACTTCGTGTCGACTTCCACTTCACGTGAGTTGACCATTCGAGTTCTTGAGAGCGAACCACTTTCTACCACGACGCTTCTACATCGCACTTGCTTGTGCTTCGGCATTGTGAAGAGTGCACAAGGACATGCTTTCAAGGTGATATCCTTCTCTTTCGAGAACCCAAAAACCATGAGCATGAATATTGTGGATCATACTACATGTGTTTCTTGCACCATGAGACTTATTTTTCATCTTGGACCCCTTGATCGCGCACATGATAGTGATATTACTTTCATTCAGGATAGCCACATCGCCATGCCTCATTTTATATATGTCTTGTGTGTTGCATCCAATTCTTGGATTACTTGTCCATGTCATATGCTTGGTTGCAACAACGTCATCTTTTCACATATGCCATGTCCCGTTGCTTTTCACATAATTGACTTGATTGCCTCACACATGTTGAACAATTGCTCTTTCTATTGTGTTGAGTGCCATACTATTTTCACTACACCCTATGCACGTCATGCTTGGATTGTCTTGCACTTGACTCATGTGTTTAGACACTTCATTTTACTTGGTGTTGTGAATGATTCTTACGCCTACCATAGACCTTTCATTGAGCGCTTTGTGCATGCTTGCTATGACCATGACGTAGATGCTTATTCTCATATCACACATATTTGCATCACTACCTCCCAATTGCATACTTGGCCCCATGATATCTTTTCTTCTGCTCAATTGATGTGCTTACATGGTATGCCACAACCCTTTGTCACACCCTATATTATGCTTGATGACAACACTTGTTGGGTGAATCACCTCTTGAATGCCTGGTTTTGCACTAATGCTAGCCACATTTGTTTTTCTAATTGTTTGTTGTCCTTGCTCCTTTTGAAGGAATCACTAGACGGTGCGACATTGGAGAGTGCCCATTTCGAGTTTCAAGATGATGAGTACTTGGTGATCCTCAACTACTACGCGGCGAAGCCATCTCTTTCCCATGGTGATTTGGTTTTTGATCCGAGGTCGGATCTTTTCCAAGGGGGAGGGGATGATGCGGAGCATCCTAAGGACATCACCATGTCAAGAGTTCGTTTGGCAAGTGACATGTGCGACATCTACTTCACATACATAAAGGTGAATCATCTCCTTTACGGTGCTCACTTAACCCCTTCAAGGATGGTATACTACTTGACACTCCACTCGTGTGCATGCATAGGTATTGTCGGAGCTTCAAGGACGACGAGGAGGAGTGCAAGAACCAAGGAACACGTACGCCATCAGCGAGGGAAGCACGGAAGCGAAGATGGAAGAAGACGGAGCGGCTAAAGTTACAGCTGCCAGACATCCGGCGCTAGCCCGGACATCCGGCACCTCAGCAGCAGGTAGACATCCGACGCCTTAGCAGCCGCCGGACATCCGGCCTTGCCTTCGTGCATGTCTCCGGGCCGAGGCCCATGTACCTGTTTCGCCCCTCACTGACCCCTTCATGGCCCTAGACTATATATACTCCTCCACCTCCACCATTTCAGGGTCAGCAAATGTGATAGCTCATTTTAGACTAGAGCTTTGCTCATCCATTACGGATCTACTCCACGAGAGAGACCGTGGCCCCTCTACGGAGAAGATCCACCTTGGATTCAAGACCCCTAATGGGAAGATCCATCACGGATTCAAGACCTCCTCTTGGAAATGAACTTTACCTTGTATATTTCCCTTTGTTGTTCATGTACCTTGTGATCTTGTGTGTTTGATTGTCTAGTGGATGTGTGATTGGACTTGTTCTTGAGTGTTTTCCCTTGTGTTCTCTCCCCGTGTTCATCGTGTTCTTCATGGGATCCTCTCCATTTCGTGAAAGATCGGCCTAGATTGGGTTGACCCCATATCAAAGATACAAGGTAAAGTTCATCTCCGTGAGGAGGTCTTGAATCCGCGAAGGATCTTCCCATTAGGGGTCTTGAATCCAAGGTGGATCTTCTCCGTAGAGGGGCCGCGGTCTCTCGTAGGAGTAGAACCACTAAGATGAGCAAAGCTCTAGTCTAAAATGAGCTATCACATTTTCTAACCCTAGTACGGAGCTAAGGGACAAGTATATATAGTACAAGGGGTAAGTTGGGGGATACATGGGTGGAACCCCTTCAACTACGCGCAGGCAGGGCGGTAGTACCGGTCATATGGCTGGTAGTACCGGTTTTAGCGGATATAGCGGTTGTTCCGGTGCTGCACTGGCCTTGCACCGGTCGATCACAGAATCTTGACCGGTAGTTGGGCGGTTGTACCGGTCTACCGGTAGTTGACCGGTAGTACCTTTATCTCTACGCTGGGAAAATCCTTGTCCAGGCTCTTGCACTCCTCCTCTTCGTCCGTGAAGCTCCGATGATACTTATGCATGCACACGAGAGGAGTGTCAAGTAGTATATCATCCTCTAAGGGGTCAAGTGAACACGTGTAAAGGAGAAGATTCACCTTTAGGTATGAGAAGTAGAGGTCGCACGTGTCACTTGTCAAATGGACTCTTAACATGGTGATGTGCATAGGATGCTCCGCATCAGGTACCACCACGGTAGTCTTTGCGGTTCTACCACTAGCTCCCAGGTTGAGCTCCTGGCCGGTACTACCGCTCGATTTCAGGCGGTACTACCGCCGTCTCTCAGGCATCGGATGTAACGCCCGCAACCGTTGGTATGTCCCAGGTAGCGGTACAACCACTCTTAGGAGCGTTACAACCGCTTCGTGGTCTATGGGTATATATAGGCCTCGGGCCAAAGGGGTATCTTCTTCCTCCCTTCGTGCCCATTCCCCTCACCTGCCCTAGCCGCCAATTGCCATCGCCCGTGCCCCGAAATGCTCTTCCATGCCACGGATCCGTGGCCCCTCCATGGATAGGCCCCCTCTATCCCGATCTCTTCCCATGGGTACCAGTAATGGCCCACTTCCCCCTTCTAGGGTTTCATTCCTTGATTCCTTCTTGTTAGGGCATTACTTGATATCCCACATTTGTTGTCCAAACCATTGGGAGGAAGAGATCGATATATGCTCCTGCTATTGTTTGTGAACTCTTAGAACTTAGAATATTGCTAGGTTCATTCAAATTCCATAGGTATTTGTTCTCAATTTGGTGGTATTGCTTGTTTCCAGCGGTTCTACCACCCTTATGGGCGGAACAACCATTTTAGTGGTTCCACCAGTTGAAGAACCGATACAACCGAGTTTCCCGAACCAAGTGGTACTATTTTACATTCTCTAATTCACAAGCAATATATTCCTTTGTTCTTGTGTGCAATCCTCTCATGTATGTTGGGTCGCTTGTGTGCTTCCCATTTGTGTTTGCAGATGGGGCTATGATGTCTACTATGCAACCTTCTTCTTGTAGACGTTGTTGGGCCTCCAAGTGCAGAGGTTTGTAGGACAGTAGCAAATTTCCCTCAAGTAGATGACGTAAGGTTTATCAATCCGTGGGAGGCGTAGGATGAAGATGGTCCCTCTCAAACAACCCTGCAACCAAATAACAAAGAGTCTCTTATGTCCCCAACACACCCAATACAATGGTAAATTGTATAGGTGCACTAGTTCGGCGAAGAGATGGTGATACAAGTGCAATATGGATGGTAGATATAGGTTTTTGTAATCTGAAAAATATAAAAACAGCAAGGTAATTAATAAAGTGAGCACAAACGGTATTGCAATGCTTCGAAACAAGGCCTGGGGTTCATACTTTCACTAGTGCAAGTTCTCTCAACAATAATAACATAATTAGATCATATAACAATCCCTCAACTTGCAACAAAGAGTCACTCCGAAGGCACTAATAGCAGAGAACAAACGAAGAGATTATTGTAGGGTACAAAACCACCTCAAAGTTATTCTTTCCGATCAATCCATTGGGCTATTCCTATAAGTGTCACAAACAGCCCTACAGTTCATAGTAAACTAACACCTCAAGACACACATCAACCAAAACCCTAATGTCACCAAGATACTCCAATGTAACCTCAAGTATCCGCGGGTATGATTATATGATATGCATCACACAATCTCAGATTCATCTATTCAACCAACACAAAGAATTTCAAAGAGTGCCCCAAAGTTTCTACTGGAGAGTCAAGACGAAAATGTGTGACAACCCCTATGCATAGATTCCCAAGGTCACGGAACCCGCATGTTGATCACCAAAACATACATCAAGTGAATCAATAGAATACCCCATTGTCACCACGGGTATCGCACGCAAGACATACATCAAGTGTTCTCAAATCCTTAAAGACTCAACCCGATAAGATAGCTTCAAAGGGAAAACTCAATCCATTACAAGAAGGTAGAGGGGGAGAAACATCATAAGATCCAACTATAGCAGCAAAGCTCGCGGTACGTCAAGATCGTGCCAAATCAAGAACACGAGAGAGAGAGAGAGAGAGAGAGAGAGAGAGATCAAACACATGGCTACTGGTACATACCCTCAGCCCCAAGGGTGAACTACTCCCTCCTCGTCAGGGAGAGCGTCGGGATGATGAAGATGGTCACCGGCGATGGATCCCCCCTCCGGCAGGGTGCTGGAACAGGGTCCCGATTGGTTTTTGGTGGCTACAGAGGCTTGCTGCAGCGGAACTCCCGGTCTAGGTTTCTTTTCGGGGGGTTCCTATATTTATAGGAATTTTTGGCATCGGGAACAAGTCAGGGGGTGTCTGAGTCATCCACGAGGCAGGGGGCGCGCTCAGGGGGTAGGGCGCGCCCTCCACCCGTGTGGATGGCTCGGGACTCTTCTGGCCCAACTCTTTTACTTCGGGGGCTTCTTTTGGTCCATAAAAAATCCACAAAAATTGGCAGGTCAATTGGACTCCGTTTGGTATTCCTTTTCTGTAAAACTCAAAAACAAGGAAAAAACAGAAACTGGCACTGGGCTCTAGGTTAATAGGTTAGTCCCATAAATCATATAAAATAGCGTATAAAACATCCAAGATGAATAATATAATAGCATGGAACAATCAAAAATTGTAGATACGTTGGAGACGTATCAAGCATCCCCAAGCTTAATTCCTGCTCGTCCTCGGGTAGGTAAATGATTAAAACAGAATTTTTGATGTGGAATGCTACCTAACATAACTATCAATGTAATTTTCTTTATTATGGCATGAATGTTCAGATCCGAAAGATTCAAGACAAAAGTTTAATATTGACACAAAAATAATAATACTTCAAGCATACTAACAAAGTAATTATGTCTTCTCAAAATAACATGGCCAAAGAAAGTTCATCCCTACAAAATCATATAGTTTGGCTATGCTTCATCTTCGTCACACAAAATATTCAAATCATGCACAACCCCGGTTTCAGCCAAGCAATTGTTTCATACTTTAGTGTTCTCTAACATTTCAACTTTCACGCAATACATGAGCGTGAGCCATGGACATAGCACTATAGGTGTAATAGAGTGGTGGTTGTGGAGAAGACAAAAAGAGGAAGATGGTCTCACATCAACTAGGCGTTTTAATGGGCTATGGAGATACCCATCAGTAGACATCAATGTGAGTGAGTAGGGATTGGCATGCAATGGATGCACTAGAGCTATAAATGTATGAAAGCTCAATAAAAGAAAACTAAGTGGGTGTGCATCCAACTTGCTTGCTCACGAAGACCTAGGGCATTTTGAGAAAACCCATTATTGGAATATACAAGCTAAGTTCTATGACGAAAATTACTACTAGTATACGAAAGTGTCAAAATAAGAGACTCTCTCATGAAGATCATGGTGCTACTTTGAAGCACAAGTGTGGAAAAAGGATAGTAGCATTGTCCCTTCTCTCTTTTCTCTCTCTCTCTCTCTCTCTCTCTCTCTCTCTCTCTCTCTTTGGCTTCTTTGGCCTCTTTTTTTATTGGCTTCTTTGGCCTCCCCCCTTTTTTTATTTCCTCACACGGGATAATGTTCTAATAATGATGATCATCACACTTCTATTTATTTACAACTTAAGGATTACAACTTGATACTTAGAACAGAATATGACTCTATATGAATGCCTCCGGCGGTGTACCGGGATGTGCAATGAATCAAGAGTGACATGTATGAAAAAATTATGAATGGTGGCTTCGCCACAAATACGATGTCAACTACATGATCATGCAAGGAGATATGACAATGATGGAGCGCGTCTTAGTAAATGGAACGATGGAAAGTTGCATGGCAATATATCTCGGAATGGCTATGGAAATGCCATAATAGGTAGGTATGGTAGCTGTTTTGAGGAAGGTAAATGGTGGGTTTATGATGCGGAGCATCCTATGGACATCACCATGTCAAGAGTCTACTTGGCAAGTGACACGTGTGACCTCTACTTCTCATACAAAAAGGTGAATCATCTCCTTTACACGTGTCCACTTGACCCCTTCGAGGATGGTATACTACTTGACACTCCACTCGTGTGCATGCATAGGTATTGTCGGAGCTTCACGGACGACGAGGAGGAGTGCAAGCGCCAAGGATCACCTACACCATCCGCGAGGGAAGCATGGAAGAGAAGACGGAAGAAACGGTGCTGCTGGAAAAGCTACAGGCTCCGGACGTCCGGCCTCTACCGGACGACCGACGACTCCCAGGCGACCGGACGACCAGAGGCCACCGGACGTCCGTGACATCGGCAACAGAACCGAAATCCAGGAAATTACCGGAAGTCCGGGAGCTACCGGACGTCCGGTCCCTCCCGAGCCACCGGACGTCCGGTGTCCCAGCGGACGTCCGACCCCATGCTGTCTGCGCACAGTTATCGGGCCAGAGGCCCATGTATCCCTCTCCCACTTACCCCTTCGTGGCCCTAGACTATATAAACTCCTCCACCTCCACCATTTTAGGGTTAGCATTGATTTAGCTCATATGTGAGATAGAGCTTTGCTCATCCATCCCGGATCTACTCCACGAGAGAGACCGCGGCCCCTCTACGGAGAAGATCCACCTTGGATTCAAGACCCCTAACGGGAAGATCCTTCGCGGATTCAAGACCTCCTCTTGGAGATGAACTCTACCTTGTATCTTTCCCTTTGTTGTTCATGTATCTTGTGATCTTGTGTGTTTGATTGTCTAGTGGATGTGTGATTGGACTTGTTCTTGAGTGTTTCCCTCGTGATTCCCCTTTGTGTTCTTCGTGTTCATCGTGGGATCCCCTCCATTTCGTGAAAGATCGGCCACTAGGGTTCCACCCTACATCAGTTTATGGTACCGGCGAAAGTTACGTGGTACTAGAGAGGCTAGCAACGGTGGAAGGGTGAGAGTGCGTATAATTCATGGACTCAACATTAGTCATAAAGAACTCACATACTTATTGTAAAAATCTACAAGCCATCAAAACCAAGCACTACACGCATGGTCCTTGGGGAAGGGTTGGTAGGAGTTAACCATCACGCGATCCCGACCTCCACATAAAGGAAAATAATCAAAGAAACACCTCATGCTTCAAATTTGTTACACAACGGTTACCATACGTGCATGCTACGGGACTTGCAAACCTCAACACAAGTATTTATCAAATTCACAATTACTCTACTAGTATGACTCTAATATCACCATCCTCATATCTCAAAACAATATAAGGAATCAAACTTCTCATAGTATTCAATGCACTTTATATGAAAGTTTTTATTATATCCCTCTTGGATGCCCATCATATTAGGACTAAATTCATAACCTAAGAAAATTACCATGATGTTCTAAAAGACTCTCAAAATAATATAAGTGAAGCATGAGAGTTCATCTATTTCTTCAAAATAAAACCACCGTTGTGCTCTAAAAGATATAAGTGAAGCACTAAGCAAATGACAAACTACTCCAAAAGATATAAGTGAAGATCAATGAGTAGTTGAATAATTATGTAACTATGTGAAGACTCTCTAACTTTTAAGAATTTAAGATCTTGGTATATTATTCAAATAGCAAGCAAAACAAAATAAAATAAATTGACGCTCCAAGCAAAACACATATCATGTGGTGAATAAAAATATAGCTCCAAGTAGAGTTACCGATGAACGAAGACGAAAGAGGGGATGCCTTCCGGGGCATCCCCAAGCTTAGGCTCTTGATTTTCCTTGAATATTACCTTGGGGTGCCTTGGGAATCCCCAAGCTTAGGCTCTTGCCACTCCTTATTCCATAGTCCATCAAATCTGTACCCAAAACTTGAAAACTTCACAACACAAAACTCAACAGAAAACTCGTAAGCTCTGTTTGTATAAGAAAATAAATCACCACTTAGGTACTGTTGTGAACTCATTATAAATTCATATTAGCATTATATCTACTATATTCCAACTTCTCTGTGGTTCATACCCTCCAATACTACTCATAGATTCATCAAAATAAGCAAACAACACAATGAAAACAGAATCGGTCAAAAACTAAACAGTTTGTAGTAATCTGTAACTTAGGAAAACTTCTGTAACTCCAAATATTCTGAAATAAATTGGTGAACGTGAGGAATTTGTATATTAATCTTCGGCAAAAAGAATCAACTGAAAATCAATCTTTTGTAAAAAAAATGTCAGCTAGTCTCGTGAGCACAAAGTTTTTGTTTTTACAGCAAGATCACGTTAACTTTCACCCAAGTCTTCCCAAAGGTTCTACTTGGCACTTTATTGAAACAAAAGCTATAAAACATGATTACTACAGTATATTAATCATGTGGACACACCAAAACAGTAAGGGTAAATATTGGTTTGTCTCCCAACACGCGCTTTTCTTTAATGCCTTTTTAGATAAGCATAATTATTTCAATGATGCTCACATAAAAGATAAGAATTGAAACATAATGGGAGCATCATGAAGAATATGAGTAGCTGATGCGGAGCATCCTATGGACATCACCATGACAAGAGTCTGTTCGGCAAGTGACACATGCGAACTCTACTTCTTATACATAAAGGTGAATCTTCTCCTTTACACGTGTTAACTTGACCCCTTCGAGGATGGTATACTACTTGACACTCCACTCGTGTGTATGCATAGGTATTGTCGGAGCTTCATGAATGTCAAGGAGGAGTGCAAACGCCAAGGAACGACTACACCACCCGCGAGGAAAGCGTGGAAGAGAAGATGAAAGAAAGGAGAAGAAGACAGAGTGGCTGTTGGAGCCAGGCCGGACGTCCGGACAGCCGTCCGGATCATCCGGGCCCAACCGGATCATCCGGGCCGTCCCCCGGATCATCCGGGTAACTGCGCCGAAGACACCCGAAGCTTCACCGTGAAGCCGGATCATCCGGACCTGCTCCCAGATCATCCGGGCTGCCATCGCCCGGATCATCCGGACCCCCACCCGGATCATCCGGCCCTGCCTGCGTGCAACGTATTGGGCCGAGGCCCATGTACCTGTTTCGCCCCTCACTTACCCCTTCGTGGCCCTAGACTATATATACTCCTCCACCTCCACCATTTTAGGGTTAGCAAATGTGATAGCTCATTTTAGACTAGAGCTTTGATCATCTATGTGGTTCTACTCCTACGAGTGACCGCGGCCCCTCTACGGAGAAGATCCACACCGGATTCAAGACCCCTCACGGGAAGATCCTTCGCATATTCAAGACCTCCTCTTGGAGATGAACTCTACCTTGTATCTTTCCCTTTGTTGTTCATGTACCTTGTGATCTTGTGTGTTTGATTGTCTAGTGGATGTGTGATTGGACTTGTTCTTGAGTGTTTTCCCTCGTGATTCCCCTTTGTGTTCTTCGTGTTCATCGTGGGTTTCCCCTACTCTTCATGAAAGATCGGCCTAGAATGGGTTGACCCCGCATCATATGGTATCATGAGCCACGGTTTCTCATGAATTTGGAGCCTCCTCACCGTTTTCTAGCCTTATTTTGTTGTGTTCTTCCCCAAATTTGAAAATTCCCCATCAAAAATAGCCCCAATTTTTTTTGTGATTTGTTGGTTTGATGAGATTTTGTTAATTTTGATCCATGGATTCGCTTGGTTTCAAGTGGATCTAGCATCTCCACAAGTTTCCCCGTTTTCCATCCACGAAATCCTCTCAATTTTGAGCCCAAAATCATCCATTTCGACCCCCAAATTCGTCCCCGAGAGGAAACCCCGAGCGGAGTTGACCCGCCCGGATCATCCGGATGAAGTCCCGGATCATCCGGACACCTCCCGGATGAGATGGACACTCTCCCGGACGTCCGGGTAATCCGCGCACCCGAATACCCGTACCTGAGCTGACGAACCCGGATCATCGAGACAAAGCCCGGATGAGCTGGATTTTCTCCCGGATGTCCGGGTAACCCTAAAACTGACTCGACTGAAATTTTGTTTTGGCCATAACTAATTCATTCGGAGTCCGTTTTTGACGTTCTTTAGCTCGTTTGAATCTCTTGACATCCCCCATCGCACAAAAATACTACCATCATCATTTGACTCCATCAAAATTTGTCAAATTTGGCAAGTTTGCCTAGGCCTTCCACCATATCATTCGCATAGCCACCATAGCCTTCCGCAACCTAACCCATTTTTTCCACCATAGCATTTGTGGTTGCTTGAGTAGTGATTTGAGTCTCCTAAGGTGTTTAGGATACTTAGGGACGATTGCTTCTTCATCAACCACCACCACCACTTCCGCATACACATTGCCCACTATATATTTCCACCAACCCAACTTAACCCAATTTTGTTCAAGCTTGTTTGAGTTGTGGCTAGAGTCTCCTAAGGTGTTTCGGCTACTTAGGGACGGTCACGATAACTCCGACACGCATAACCCATCTTTCCACTTCCTCTTTGCCAAGTGCATAACCACCACCGCTTTCCCACTACCACCATTTGACATTTGTCCTTGAAATTTTGAGTTGTGGTTTTTCCGTTTCCTAAGGTGTTTCGGCTAATTAGAAACGGGTCTACATCAAGAACACCGCCTCTCATCATCGACTCGGATGGTAACCTCGACGACATCATTGTATATCCCCCTTGGAATTGCATTGTTAACCCCTATCCCATTTTGCTTCACTTGCCTATAGAGACTAGCCTTTAAGTATTGCTGGCAACGTTACTTGTGCACATTAGCAATCCGCCCTTCCATTGCATACATATCATATCTTGGTATCATCATATCATCCCTTATGTCACAAGATTGTCCCCGCATATACACAATTGCTATCTTCGTTTGTGCATCGTGGCCATATACAAAAAAAATAAAGCTTTTAAGCAAAAAGAGAAAAGCAAAGAAGCTTGTAAGCAAGAGCCATAGCATCGCATCATATGATATCATATCCGATCATCTTGGATCAACAACGGGAACCATACATACATAGCATACTTGGGATAGAAAGTTGATACATTTTGCATCTTATAGGTTGTGCACAAGTGTCGTATCCGCCTATTGAGCAATCGTGCTAGCGTCTCTCTTGAGTTGTGCAACACGAGCATTTTCCGTGGATTCCACATTTTGTGCTCATTCCTTCGTTGCACAACCTCATTTATCTATCTGTGTGTGTGTTTCCGTGAGCCACTCATTACTATTGGTCTAGTGTTACATTTACGAATTTGTGAATCTCTTTCAACTTTATTGACTCTTGCTAACATTTTGCATCAAATTTTTGTGCCACTTATCCTAACAAAGCCACTCGATAAGCTTTACTTGATAGGTGTGAGTGAACAAGTCCGGTACCAATTCCACTATTCTTTCATTTCACATTGAGTGAAATGGGATACATCCTCAATGTTGGGAAAAGGTAACTTGGTATTGTTTATCTCATCTCCTACTCACCTTTCCTCGAGTCTTGTGATGGATAGGCAAAGCACTTCATCTACTTCGGTCTACAACAACAACGGCAAGTTCAATGCCATGACGAACCACTTGTGCGCCAACATGGATGCTCAAATGAAGGAGCTCAAAGCCCTCATCAAGAACCGCAAGAGGTCTCCCTCATCTTCGAGAAGACGCTCAAGTGCACATCCTTCCGAGCTACCATCTCCGGCAAGATCTCATCGGCATCGACACCATCAACGACAAGAACATGAAGGTCAAGAGCTCAACTCCAACAACCGCTCAACGACTTCGCCATGTACCTTGGAATATTTGCCAAGTGACTTCAAGGCATCTTTGCCTTTGGACATACGACATCTTCGCCAACAAGCACCTCAAGATTATGCTCAAGAGAAGCTTCCCAAGCTCAAGTCCGCGACTTCAACGAGCTACTACGACCTCGACAACGACCACGAGATTCCTTTCTATGGTACTCAAGACCCCGAGGAGTATCTTGAGTGGGAGCGCAAGATGGACGACTACCTCAAGCTACATCACGTTCCTCCCGGAGATCAAGTGAAGTGTGCCACAAGAAACTTCCACGACAACGCGTCAACATGGTGGCTTCACACACCTTCAACGAGCTTCAACGTGAATTGGCCCAAGACGAAGAAAGCTATGCAGCGAGAGTTCGTGCCTCCCACCTACACGGAACAACTTCTACGCCAATTGGAGAACACCACCCAAGGATCCAAGTCCATCGACAAGTACTTCAAGGAGAGGAAGATGGCCTTGCGACGAGCCGGCGTGGACGACCCCATTTCGATGAAGCTCCACTTCATGATGGGATTGCACAACAACATCTACAAGACTATCTCCCTCGAGAACTACAAGTCCCTCGATGACAACTACATTGGTGCTCTCAAGGCGGAACAAGACCTCATGAAGGCCAAGGCTTCTCCACCGTAAGCACACTTCTCGAAGACCAAGCTCCAAGACGGCGAGCATGAGGCTAGTACCACCATGATGTCCAAGCCCAACGAGCTCCAAGACGACGCGCCCACGTTCGACTTCACCGACATCCCTCTTTGTGGCATTGATGATGCCGAGTCTACTTCGACTCTTTTTCAACATGGTGCGGCGACGACTATGACTATGGAGCCATTCAGGGATCAAGTGTTGAAGGCGACCGACATGGTGACGAGCAAGGATGATGCTTCAACCCTTGGAGGCGAGAGTGATGATGTGCCATCTTCGGCATTCATCCACGACGACGATGACGAGATGGTTGAGCATGGGATTTTCCCTTCGACCACGGCGACATATGATGACTTGAGTGACTTGTGCCACCATATTGAGAGTGAGAGTGAGTTCACCAGTAGCCCAATATATGACGAGTTGCCCCAATTCCCATGTGAGGAGAGCCACAACCCCCACCACTTGAGTGAGATGAGTGACTCCACCATATGCAACATTGAGTGCACCTATTTTGAGGGAGTGAGTGAACCACCACATAGAGAGAGTGAGATAGTTTATAGGTCATGTGAGGCCACTTTCAACACTAATGACTTGACCTCTACCTCTATTGTGTCTTCTCATTTGGTGCTAGGTCCCATATATGATGACGTGCCGATCCTCGACGACTTCGTCCTTCCTATGGACAAGACGATGGCCATGGTGGAATATGATGCACCCCCCACATGGTTCCATCAAGATGAAGATGATGACCACCATTTGGTCTTTCCCACCTCACCTACACTACATGAGTGGAATGAAAAAGATAACAAAGGTGAAGGTGATGCTCTCCTCCCACTAGTGGACTATGTTAACATTGATTGCTTGCATGATGTTGATCCACATATTGCCATGCTCCGTGCTAGTATGATTTGCCCATGCGATGATTTACCCATTTATGATGAGTTTGATGATTGCCATGTGGAGTCTATTAGTTGTGATGCCATGTTGCATAGGATTTCTTGTGATAATTCTCTCGGCCACATCATGTTTGACATCCTGCTTGACTTGTCGTATGCTATGCATGAGATCAATAATATGTCCTATTTGCAATATGATCATAGTGACTATGCATATGCCATTAAGATAAATCCAATTTGCACTTATGGCATAGATGACAAGCCCATGGTTATTGGCATTTGTTTTTCTTGTGATGATATTGACATGCTTCCTTTGCATCATATCCATCATATGTCATGCCATGATTACCTAGCTTCGGATATGCATTGTTTTGGATGTTGTTCCACTTCTCCATATTATGCTTTAGATATTGCTCATGAGGAGACCCCCCATAGTTTCCTCATACATTTTAGGAGATTTTGACCCATCCCATTCATTGCATGATCCCCATGCTTGTGTGCACAATATGCTCCCCATGAATGAACATGCTATAGATGTGCCATATAATTGTATGCTCAATTTGCATCCACATCATGCTATACACAATAACTATTCATTCATGATGGATGACATGTTCTTATACCATGCATCAAATTTCTTTGAGTGATGCTTATCTTGTGCTAACTCACACATGCACATACACATCATGATGGATGATGTGTACATTTACCACGCACACACTTTCTTTGGCTTGTGTCTCTTTTGTGTAGGTACCCATGCATACTCGTCAACTTCACAAATACACGAGTTGACGAAAAGAGCTCTAGAGAGCAACGATGACTTGGGATATCGCGGATATCCTTCCAACAGCTACCTTCGCGCAAAGACTTCGCGCATCTCTTCTACATGGCCCTAACATGGTTATGGGTTATTGTCCATTATATCTCTTATGCCCCTCTTGCCATGTTCACTTTGCATGATATGCTCATTTATATGCCTTTGCCATGCATTTGTGACCCATGCTTCGCATTACACATGATGATTGATTCTCATACTTGTATGTGTATTTGCAAGCTTGGTGGAGATATTGCTTATTATTGCCATGTTTGCTTTGTGCCAAATGCCTATGCTGATATCTTGTGCATGCTATGTGCTCGTGCCTGTGATATGTCGTGTGCATTGCTTATGCCTACTATAGGCTCACATGACATGATTTCTATGAACTCATCTAGTGTGTTGCATCTTTGCTCCACTAGTTTGCATGACATGATTGATATTGCTTGTTGTCATATGTCTCCACATGTTGCCTCTCTCATGCTATATGATTGTCCATGCATTGAGCGCAACCATGATTTTAGTCTTGCCAATGAGATTGCCCCCATAGCATTCTCGCATTTATTTGGAGATTTTAACATATTTCTTGTGAAGCATGCTTGTCTTGCCTCTTTGCACCATATGCCTAGTGCCATGAATATAGCCATTGTTGCATCATCTTATTCATGCACTTTTGCTTCTAATGGTTATGTGCAAGAGAAGAGAACCATCATGATGGATGATGTGTTTATCTACCATGCGCATACGTTCTTTGTTTTGTTGTGTGCATGTGTAGGATACTTGGACTTCGTGTCGACTTCTACTTCACGTGAGTTGACCATTCGAGCTCTTGAGAGCGAACCACTTTCTACCACGACGCTCCTACATCGCATTTGCTTGTACTTCGGCATTGTGAAGGATGCACAAGGACATGTGATGTAGGGTGGAACACTAATTGGCAGATCTTTCACGAAAGGAGGTTATCCCACGATGAACACGGAGAACACAAGGAAGACACTGAGGAAAACACGAGGGGAAAGACTCAAATCAACACAAATATGGTCACACATGTGCTAGATCCACGATACATATCAAGACACACGATCCATAGTCAACAACGGTGGTACAAAGATAGTCTTCTCACGGAGGAGGTCTTGGATTATCCCTTGGGATCTTCTCCTGGAGGAGGTCTTGGATTATCCCTTGGTATCTTCTCCACAAAGGAGGTCTTGAATCCGAGGTGGATCTTCTCCGAAGAGGCCGCGGTCTCATAGGAGAGGAACCACTAAGGTCTATGATGCGCTATCCAAAAGCTACCCCGAAAGGATGGAAATCAACGAGTATATATTAAATGAGGTGGCGCCGTCGGGTCGGACGTCCGCTGGGTCACCGGACGTCCGGTGGCTCGGGAGGGACTGGACGTCCGGTAATCCTCGGATTTCCGCTAATTACGTTTTGTCGCCGGTGTCACGCACGTCCGGTGGCTTCCGGTCGTCCGGTCGTTTGGGAGTCGTCGGTCATCCGGTGAACGCCGGTCGTCCGGTGCCTGGAAGTGACCGGTCGTCCGGTGTGGGCCGGACGTCCGGTGCCTGTAGCATCTCCAGCCGTACTTCTTCTTGTTCCAAGCACTTGTCGATCTCGCCGTCTTGTCCGCTGTGTAGAGCTGTACCATGGCCTTCATCCAAGTACCTGAGTATGCATAGAGTTTCTGATGAGGGTAGAAGCCATGTCTCATGTGAATCGGGAGGATGTTGAGAAAGGAGTAAAGTCACCTCGGTCTCGAGAGCTCTTGCACGGGCTCGAGTCATTGGTCCTTTGGGCACTTGGTGAGTCGACGGTATGTCCATGGGGATGACCTTGGGATGCTCCGCATCATCTCCCCTCCCTTGGGAAAGATCCGACCTCGGATCGAAATCTTCATCACCATGGAAAGGAGATAGGTCCTTGATGTTGAAAGTATTGCTCACGGATTACTTGTCTCGTGGGATGTCGATCTTGTAGGCGTTGTTGTTGTAGCGTGCAAGCACCTTGAAGGGTCCATCGGCGCGAGGTAGTAGTTTGGACTTGCGCTCGTGTGGGAGACGGTCCTTGCGAAGATGAAGCCAAACAAGATCTCCCAGTTGGAACACCATGGGTGCCTTGTTGACGTTGAGCTTGGTGGTGAGACGATGGACTTGTCGCTCGATCATTGCCCTTGTATCGTCATGCACCTTCTTGAGATAGCTCGCTCGTGCACTTGCGTCCTTGTTCGTGCGCTCTTGTAGAGGTAGAGGGAGGATGTCCAATGGGGACAATGGGTTGAAGCCGTAGACGACCTCGAAAGGGGACTTGCCGGTAGTCGAATGTCTTGCGTGGTTGTAGGCGTACTCGGCGATGGGCAAGCATTGCTCCCATTCCTTGATGTTCTTCTTGATCAACACGCGAAGAAGCGTCGAAAGTGTGTGGTTTGTCACCTCCGTTTGGCCGTCGGTTTGTGGATGGTATGCCGAAGAGAAGAGTAGCTTGATTCCGAGTTTGGCGCATAGAGTCTTCCAAAAGTAGCTCAAGAACTTGACGTCCCGGTCTGACATGATCGTCTTGGGCACTCCATGTAGACGAATGATCTCTCTACAAAATAAATTTGCAACATGTGAAGCATCGTCGATCTTGTTACAAGGAATGAAATGAGCCATTTTAGAGAATCTATCCACGACAACAAACACGGAATCTTTGCCATTTTGAGTCCTAGGCAATCCAAGTACAAAGTCCATGCTTATGTCTTCCCATGGATGGTATGGAATAGGAAGTGGCATGTAAAGACCATGAGATTGAGCTTTTGACTTAGCTTTGCGGCATGTAGAAAATCGGTTTGTGAGACGTGAGACGTCACGTAGCATCTTGGGCCAAAAGTAGTTCTTCGAGAGCGTAGCAAATGTCTTGTCACATCCAAAGTGGCCCATGAGTCCGCCTCCATGAGATTCCTGCAAAAGGAGCAAACGAAGCGAAGACTCGGGAATGCAAAGTTTGTTAGCTCTCATAAGATATCCATCCTTTATGTAGTAACGTTCCCAAGAACTGTGAGTCAAACACTTAGCATAAGGATTTGCAAAGAAAGGATCATGCTCATATAAATCTTTTATGTGCTCAGAGCCAATAACATTCAACTCAATTTATGTAACAAGCATGCATTTGCAGGAAAGAGCATCCGCCACAACATTTTCTTTGCCTTTGATGTACTTGATGACATAGGGAAACGACTCAATGAAATCACTCCACTTAGCATGACGCTTGTTCAACTTAGTTTGACCATTGAGATACTTGAGAGTCTCATGGTCCGTATGAAGAATGAATTCATGAGGTCTAAGATAATGTTCCCAAACACGTAAAACTCTCACCAAGGCATAAAGCTCTTTATCATAGATGGGGTAGTTAAGTTGCGCTCCGGATAGCTTCTCGCTAAAGTACGCAACTGGGCGTTTCTCTTGCATTAACACACCACCTATGCCGGTACCACTAGCGTCTCAATGAATCTCGAAAGGTATATCAAAGTTTGGTAGGGCTAGAAGTGGTGCGTGTGTAAGCAAGCTTTTTAGCTCATTGAACGCGGTGTCTTGTGAAGGACCCCAAATGAAGGGTGCGTTCTTCTTGCTCAAGGAGTGTAGAGGCATAGCAATGGTGCTAAAGTCCTTTACAAAACGTCGGTAGAAACCGGCTAGACTAAGGAAACTACGCACTTGCATGAGATTCGTTGGTTGAGGCCAAGTTTTAATTGCTTCAATTTTTGTTTCATCAACATGGACACCTTGTGAAGAAACGACAAATCCTAGGAAGACGACCTTGTGAATGCCAAAAGTGCATTTCTCCATGTTAGCATATAAGCACTCTTTCCGAAGGGTTTGTAAAACCATAAGGATGTGTGTCACATGGTCCTCAAGCGATTTGCTAAAAACGAGGATGTCATCAAAGTAAACCACTACAAAGATGCCTATGTAGGGTCGTAGACAAAAATGCATAAGACGCATAAATGAACCGGGTGCTTCCGATAAACCCATTGGCATGACAAGCCACTCATATAATCCGAATTTGGTTTTGAAAGCTGTTTTCCACTCATCACCCTCTTGAATGCGAATTTGGTAGTAACCACTTTTAAGATCAATTTTTGAAAAGATGGTGGCACCACATAATTCATCAAGCATGTCGTCTAAGCGTGGGATAGGATAACGGTATCTAACGGTGATAGCATTTATAGGTCGACAATCGGAGCACATGAGAAAACTTCCATCTTTCTTAGGCACGAGAATAACCGGAACGGCACAAGGGCCTAAGCTTTCACGTACATGACCTTTGTCGATGAGTTGTTGCACTTGTCATTGTATCTCCTTGGTTTCCTCGGGGTTGACATGGTAAGGAGCCTTGTTTGGAAGTGGTGCGCCGGGTATGAGGTCGATGCGGTGTTCGATTCCACGAAGTGGAGGTAGACCCGGAGGTAGCTCATCGGGAAAGACGTCCGAGAATTCCTGCAACAATTGAGACAACACTAAAGGTCGAGGTGGTGAAGTGTTAGTAGGTTTGGCTTCCCCTTTGCATAAAAGCACAAGGTGAAAGACACTCGATGGGTTCTCACACACTTCTCTCATCTCACTTTTGGTGGCAAATAGCACAAGTTGCTTCTTGTCGCTCATCGTGGAGTCGCTCATATTTGGCTTGTGGCTCTCACTCTCCTTTTGGTGGCTCACTCTCTCACCATTCTCTCCACGATGATTGGTAGGTAAGTGCTTGTCGGCGGCTACTTGACTTGGAGACATTGGTCCTAGCACGAACTCCTTGCCCTTCATCTTGAAGCTACAGTGATCCGTCCATTGTGTGTGACTCCACTATCATATTGCGATGGTCGCCCTAGAATAAGGTGGCACACGGACATAGGGACCACATCACACTCAAGAGTGTCCTCGTAGGCGCCTATCTTGAAGGAGACTTGCACGGTGTGCTCGACTCGAAGAATTCCGGCGTCATTAAGCCATTGGACCTTGTAGGGATGAGGATGCTTCATCTTGACCAAATGTAGCTTGTCGCATAGCTCTTCGCTTGCCAAGTTGTGACAACTTCCTCCATCGATGATAACCTTGACGGTGCGTCCATTGATGCCGGCCTTGGTATGGAAGATATGACATCGTTGGTCGTCATCTTGCTGGTGTTGGAGTGTCAACACCTTGGAGACAACAAGATTGGGACTTGAGTCATTGTCGCAAAACACTTGATGGTCTTCATCTTCGTTCACTTGGTGATGCATAGCTACTTGCTCAAGTGCTTCCATCTCATCGTCGCTCATTGAGTCATAAGATCTGTCATCGTTGATGATCATGGTGCGAATGGTCTTGCACTCAAATGACTTGTGGCCTCGCCCTTGGCACTTGAAGCATTTGATGGAACTCGTCTTTGAGTTGTCCTCGGTTGGAGTTGTAGATGATGAAACTCTTGGCTTGAAGTTGTTGGTAGAAGGTGGACGACTCGATGTAGTCGCATTCTTGTAGCTTGACTTGTCACCGAAGTTTGTAGATGGCTTGGTATAGGTAGGAGGAGTAGCCGAAGTCGTTGAAGCTTGGTTGTAGGAGCCGAAGTTCTTGGAGTTGAACTTGGAGTACTTGTAGTCCTCTTGAACTTGTCGCTCCGCTTTGGTTGCTTGATGTACTAGCTCGAGGAGATTGGTGTATGGTTGAAAGTCCGCAATCTTCTTGATAGGATAGTTGAGTCCATTCAAGAATCTCGCCATTGTTTGCTCTTCATCTTCCATGATGTTGGCTCTTATCATGGCAATCTCCATCTCCTTGTAGTACTCTTCAACGGACTTGGTACCTTGCTTTAGGAGTTGTAGATTCTTGAAAAAGTCACGGTTGTAGTGTGTTGGCACAAAGCATGCTCTCATGACTTCCTTCATTTGAGCCCAAGTGGTGATAGGAGGTTCGCCTTTTGCTTCTCTTCTCTCTATGATTTGCTCCCACCATATGAGAACATAGTCTTGGAACTCAAGGGTGGCCATTGCGATCTTCTTCTCTTCATCGCAGTTGTGAAGGCGAAAGATCTTGTCAACCTTCAATGCCCATGAGAGGTAGTCTTCGGGATCAATGCTTCCGGAAAACTTTGGCATGGTGAACTTAAGCTTGCCATAGCGATGCTCTTCATTGTTTCCTTGCCTATTGGGAGGGCGTTCTTGATTTTGGTGGTTGTTAACCTCATGTTGCTCTTGGCATAGTAGATGGCCATTGTCGTGGTGTACTTGCCGAGCTTGTGGTTCTTGTTGAGGTTGTTGCTCTTGTCGCGCTTGAGGAGGAACTTTGTCTTGCATTCTTGCTTGGTGGTGCCTCTCTTGCATCTCATCGCGAAGGAAATCCTCTTCTTGACGAGTGTGTCGAGTGCGAGCTGCCACATTGCGATGTGCATCACGTAATGCTCGTTGCACCTCAAGAGCTTGAGCTTCTCGATGTTGTTGTGCTTGACGATTAGCTTCGGCATCTTGTTCTTCTTGATGTTGATGTGCTCGCTCTTGTTGTTGTTGGCGTAGTCGTTGCCGTTCTTGTGCTTGGTCAAGTGTAGCTTGGTTTTGACTATGTCGACTTTCTTGCTCTTCAAATAGCTCTTGTGAACTCTTGTCATGAAGTGGATTCCGGTTGTCATGTTGAGCTTGACGTGCGGATTGATGAAGAGTGTTTGATGTAGGGGTACTTGAGCCATCTGTGAAGTCGGTATGTCGACTTGAGCGGCTTCGTCTTTGAGAGGATGTGGAAGAAGAATGTCGATTAACTATCAAAGTCCGTAGCTCATCGAATTGTGTAGACATGTTGGTGTTGATAATGTCGAATTGCTCTCTTGTTCTTGCTTCAAATTGGCGCGCGTCCTCGGCGACTTGACCAATGTACTCGCGCATAGCTTCACTTTCTTGATGGAGAGCTCGTTCGATACCGAAGAGATGTAGTTTGGTGACGTAGTTGTTCACTTCTTGAGGATCGTCGAAGATCGGGTTCGAAGATGTACTTGGCCTATCCATCGTCACAAGCAAGTATGTGAGTGGGAGAATGAAGAAGACAATCCCAAATGTACCTTAACCGAAGTTGAAAATGGATCAATGATCACTCAATAATGTAACCCGGAAATAGCACTATTGGTACCACTTCGTGTCGATTCTCACACCTACACAAGTAAACCTTTGAGAGGAGCTTGGTTAGGATGGTGGCATAAATTCAATGTAATTGTCAAAGTGACTCAAAGATGTTGAAAATGGTTCACAATTTGCTCATGCAACAAGTAGATCACTTGCAAAGTAGCGCACGGAACACACACACGGATAGATAAATGTGGTTGTGCAACCAAGGGTGAGCGAAAATGTGGAATCCACAGAAAATGCTCGTGTTGCACAACACTAGAGAGACGCTAACCGATTGCTTAATAGGCGGATACGCACTTGTGCACGACCTATAAGAGGCAAAAAGTAACGACTATCTATCACAAGTATGCTATGAATGTATGATGTGCTGATGCTTGAGCACAAGTGCCCTACTTATTGTTTGTTGATTTCTGAGACTTGTTGAAAACTGCTAAGTCTAAAACTGTTATATCATGATGCCATGTTTGCTTGATGCTACAGTCATATCCATACACATTTGGAGATGTCAAATGATCATGTCTCAAATTCCATGTTATGCTCTATCCATCCATGCCCTTGTTTGCAATTACAGGTTGTTGTAGCTTGTCTCTTTCTTGCTCTCAATTTGCTATATAATGTTTTTGTCAGCCTATTATCAGTAAGTTCAGTTTTGTCATGTGAATAGCTAGTGTTCTGTGCATCCTATGACCATGTTCTTGCCATGAGTAGTTGCATAAACATGTCTTCTTGATGTTGGTTATATTCACATGCCATGATATGATTTGAGATGAGTTGCACAAGCTTACAAACATGCCTACTTGTCGTTATTGCTGCCATGTTTAGTTTATTTCACTAAGTCTGTGAAACTGTTATTATTTGCAATCTTGCAATGATGTTTTGAGCATGTTCTAGTGGTATTTGGCAGTAGCTCGGTGATCATGCTTGTAGTGCTTGACATGTACATGCTTGCCATGCCCTTTGATGCCATGATATGTTCCTGTAGCATGTTGTTTTGATGATTGCAAAGTGCCTAGTTGATGTTTTGGGACAGATTGTTGTTATATATTGTTTCAT
Source organism: Secale cereale (assembly GCA_902687465.1). Classification (NCBI taxonomy): domain Eukaryota; kingdom Viridiplantae; phylum Streptophyta; class Magnoliopsida; order Poales; family Poaceae; genus Secale; species Secale cereale. Next base: position 289,337,365 of record LR738714.1, read on the forward strand.
GTGTATGTGTTGAACCGTTGCTCCGTTTTGATCATGTCCTATATGAAACTTGCTTGGTTTTGCATGTAGATGCATCATGTCATGTTGGATCCATGATTTGAGAGTGTTTTAATGATGTTTGAATGCATTTTGCATCAATGCCATGCTTAACTTGTTGTGCTCATATCTTCTAGGCCGTAGCTCCGAATTAAATGAACTTTATATGTAACTTGACTAGATTTTCGTGTACATCATCATGGTGCATGTTAAATTGTTGTTTAACAACTTTAACCTAAGGTTTGTTAAGATCTGGTACAGTTTCGAAATTTGCATATGAGGACTTACAGGAATTGTTATAGGTTGTTTCCGGCCTCATTTAAACTTGTTTGGTTGTGTGTCCTTGTTTGCATCATCTCTTGCTATGTTTTGCATCATTTAGCCTTGTCATGCATCATACTTGGTTGAGCATCTTGTCTTGTTTATGTGTGGTGTGTTTACCATGTTGTTTCCTTCTTCTTGTTAATTCCTGTTTCGTTGCGATCGTGAGGATTCGTTCGACTACACTTGGTTTGTCTTTGTGGCTTCGTCTTGGACTCGTTCTTATTCCTAGTGGGATCTCAAGCAAGATGACCATCGCTATGGATCTCATTACTATCATTGCTATGCTAGTTGTCTTGATGATATCGCTATGTGTCGTGCTACCTATCTTTTGTTGTCAGCCTCTCATTGTTGCCATGAAACCTCTAACCTTTGACACCATCCCAGCAAACTGTTGTATGGCTATGTTACCGCTTGCTCAGCCCGTCTTATAGCGTTGCTAGTTGCAGGTGAAGATGAAGCTTGCTCCTCTGTTGGGATCTTCGGTCTGAAAACCACTGCTTTGTTCATAAGATGATATGCTTCTTTGTTCGTAAGATGATGTTCCACCCAATGGGTGTTCTTGATCTTGTAATGTAGCTCTTGTAATCCAATCGGTCTGGCTCTGGCGATTTTACCAGTGGGGGCATGCTGAGTGCACCCACTAGGCGTAGTCCCCGAGGCCATGGTCGACTGAAGGCTTTCCACTCGCGCAGGATGGATCCAGTCGAGCGGGAACCAGTCGGGGCATGCTGAGTGCACCCACTGGGTGTAGTCCCCGAGAATGTGGTCGATTGCTGGCAGTCGGCCATGGTCTAAGAACAAACTGTAATTCTCTTTTTCCTTTTTTTGCTTGTATAGGACGGATCCGGTCGAGTGGGAACCAATGGGAGCACGCTGAGTGCACCCATTGGGTGTAGTCCCCGAAGCTACTGTTGAGTGTTTGACTCGGCAGTAGTCTTAGAATTCTCTTGTCGTAACACTTTGTTCTCTGCACTTCTCCGAGTGAAAATGACTGTCTTAAACTTTATTGACTGGTTTGTCTTCTTTGACGACTGTAGAAATCCCGTGAGTTTGGAGCTCGATTCGCGGATCTTGAGAAGAAGCAGATCCAACTCAATCTTGATCTGGGGTTGGCCAGGGAGCACTTGCAGAAAGCTAAAGATGAAGCGTCTGGTATGAAACTGTATTTGATTGAGCGTGCCATGGATATCCTCGGGCTCATTCGTTTGGCGTTGTCTCTTGCAGATCGAACGAAGGTAGCTTTGGAGCAGAAGGATCTTGACCTGGCGGCGGCGCAGCAGAAGGCGCAGGAGAAAACTGAACTTGTGGAATAGAAGCTGGCTTCAGTCGGCAAGCTAGAGGAGGAAAATGCCAGGCTGAAGACCTCCCTTGATGAGGCCAACATAGAGGTAACGCGACTGAAAAGGGCCAATCTTGCTCTGGACGACAAGGTAGGGAATCTCTCACAGAAGAAAGACGGTCTGGAGACTTATCTGGGCGACCTCACCAAAAGGATGTTCCTCATGCTTGAAGGTATCTTCTTTTATCCAACTGAATTAGAGTTGTCGACTCATATCCCAACTGTTAGCTCATCATATTTTTGTCTGTGTAGAATTCTGCTAGAACTTTGAGGAGGAGACTGGGCGGATCGAGACGGGTCTTGATCCCGCCAACTCCCTCGTCAAGGATGATGTTGCGATGAACGTCTTGGGACTGGAGTGTCGCCTCACCAGCGCCATCGGCTACCTTGCTCGGCTGAAGGCGGTGATGTCCCGGATCGACACTGCACTCTCGCGGGGGATTGTGCTTGAGAATGACCTCAAGTCTCTGATGACTCGACTCAACGAGATCCCCGGTCGAGTGCAGGAGTGGAAGAAGTCATCCGTCCGGTGTGGTGCTGACGTTGCGTTGTCTCTAGTCCGTGTGCACTGCAAGGAGGTGAAGGAAGAGAGGTTGGCTGCTCTTAAGGTTGCCAACACCGAAAAGCTCCAGTTCCAATCATTCATGGAGACTTTCCTGGAAGCCGCCGCTCGCATCGCCGATGGAATCGACCTGGATGAGTACGTCGCGCTTGCAAGTCCCGCTCCCCTGAAGAGTGAACAAACTTTATGCTCTGAGTCAATTTGCCTCGGAATGCCGAGTGATTTTGTAACCATTAAACACTTGCGGGCTCGATGCCCGAGTGCTTCTACCCGAATCTTGCAGTTCTTTATCTAAACTTGATTTCCTTTGGAATATGCTTGCTTTGCTTTTGATGCCTTTAGATCTTTTGGTTCCGAGTGGACATTGTACTTATGGCGCAGCTCGGAAGGCTAAGGTACGTTGTATTTGTGGCGTAGCTCGGAGAACCAAGGTACATTGTGCTTGTGGCAGAGCTCGGATATCCGAGCCACATTATATTTGTGGCGTAGCTCAGAGAACCAAAGCACAGTGTACTTGTGGCGTAGCTCGGAGAGCCAAAGCACATTGTACTTGTGACGTAGCTCGGAGAGCCAAAGCACATTGTACTTGTGGCGTAGCTTGGAGAGCCAAAGTACGTTGTATTTGTGGCGTAGCTCGGAGTGTCATCGAGTCCCCGAGTGATAAGGTTGCTCTTCACTCGGAGCGTTTTTGTAACTTAGGCGGTTACGGGGTCGCAGCTAAGCCCCCAAGTGAGAGGGTTGCTCTTCACTCTGAGTGTTTTGAAACTTAGGCGATTACGGGGTCGCAGCTAAGCCCCCGAGTGAGAGGGTTGCTCTTCACTCGGAGTGTTTTGTAACTTAGGCGACTACGGGGTCGCAGCTAAGCCCTCGAGTGAGAGGGTTTCTCTTCACTCGGAGTGTTTTTGAAACTTAGGCGATTACGAGGTCGCGGCTAAGCCCCCGAGTGAGAGTGTTGCTCTTCACTCAGAGTGTTTCTGAAACTTAGGCGAATTTGGGGTCGCAGCTAAGCCTCCGAGTGAAAGGGTTGCTCTTCACTCGGAGTGTTTTTGTAACTTAGGTGATTGGGGGGTCGCAGATAAGCCCCCGAGTGAGAGGGTTGATCTTCACTCGAAGTGTTTTTGTAACTTAGGCGATTACGGGGTCGCAGCTAAGTCCCCGAGTGAGAGGGTTGCTCTTCACTCGGAGTGTTTTTGAAACTTAGGCGAATCAGATTCGCGACTAAGCCACCCATTGGGGGATTTGAGAACATGTGCCTTTGGAACAACAATCATTATAGAATTGTCGCAAACTTGTCTTTGAAAAACAAACTGGAGGATTATTATTATAACTCGTAGTGCCTTAAGTGTAAAAGCGGCAGAGCAGATCCGCATTCCATGAGCGTGGCTCATCTTTTTTCTTGGCTACATTGTAGATGTGGTATGCCCCATTGTGGAGTACTTTGGTGATGATGAAGGGGCCTTCCCAGGCTGGAGCAAGCTTGTGAGGTCGTTTCTGACGTACTCGGAGTACAAGATCTCCTTCCTGGAATGCCCGGCCTCGAACATTGCGAGCGTGGAATCGACGCAGGTCCTGCTAGTATATGGTCGAGCGGATCAGGGCCATCTCGCGCTCTTCTTCCAGGAGGTCGACTGCATCTTGGCGAGCTGGTTATGCTTCCGCTTCTGAGAAGAGTTCTACTCGAGGGGCGTTGTGCAGCAAATCACTCGGAAGTACGGCCTCGGCGCCATTCACCATGAAGAAGGGGGTCCGATCAGTCGACCGGTTCAGGGTTGTCCTCAGCCCCCATAGACCAGATGGCAGTTCAGTCACCCAAGCACTAGCAGCGTGTTTGAGGTCGCACATCAGCCGCGGTTTCAGGCCTTGAAGGATCAAGCCATTCGCCCTTTATGCCTGTCTATTCGACTGCGGATGTGCTACAGATGTGTAGTCGACCCGAGTACCTTGGGAAGAACAGAATGCTCTAAACTCGTCAAAATCAAAGTTGGAGCCATTATCTGTGATGATGTTGTGGGGGGCTCCATATCTGAATATCAGTTCCTTGATGAAGCTGACGGCAGTGCTTGAACCGAGGTTCTTGATGGGCTTGGCCTCGATCCATTTAGTAAACTTGTCGACTGCCACGAGTAGGTGAGTGAAGCCACTCCTACCTGTCTTGAAGGGTCCGACCATGTCCAGCCCCCAAACGGCAAATGGCCAAACCGATGGGATAGTCTTCAAGGCAGACGCAGGTTTGTGAGACATGTTTGAGTAGAACTGACAGCCCTCGCATTTGTCGACGATACCTTTCGCCATCTCGTTCGCACGGGGACAGTAAAATTCGGCTCGGTATGCCTTGGCCACGATGGTCCGAGAGGAAGCTTGGTGGCCACAGGTTCCCGAGTGAATCTCATTCAGGATCATTCGACCTTCCTCGGGGGTGCTGCAGCGCTGAGCGACTCCCGTGACACTTTCTCTGTACAGCTGACCATGTATCACTGTGAAGGCTTTGGATAGACGAACGATCTGACGCGCTTCATCCTCATCCTCTGGGAGTTCCTACCTAAGCAAGTACGCAATGTATGGCACTGTCCAGTCGGGTGTGATCACCAAGACTTCCATGATTACGTCGACCACGATTGGGACTTCAATTTCAGTCGGAGTGGACGCACTTATCGGTTGCGGGGGCTCCTCTGTGAAGGGGTCTTCTTTGACTGACGGGGTGTGTAGATGCTCCAAGAACACATTCTTGGGGATATGCTTCCGAGTGGATCCTATCTTCGCGAGATCGTCAGCAAGCTGATTCTTGATTCTCGGCACGTGGTGGAGCTCCAAACCTTCGAACTTCTTTTCTAGCTTCTGTACTGCACTGCAATAACTGGTCATTGGTGGGCTCCTGACGTCCCATTCCTTCATTACTTGATTGACCACTAAGTCTGAGTCGCCATATACCATTAGGCGATGGATGCCGAGTTAAATGGCCATACGCAACCCGTACAAAAGCGCCTCATATTCAGCTTCATTGTTCGAATAATCAAAGTGAATTTGCAGGACATAACTGAGCTTGTCACCTCTGGGGGACACCAAGACCACACCTGCACCGGATCTGTTCGGCATCTTGGATCCATCGAAGAACATGGTCCAATGATCCGACTGGATCTGAGTCGGCTGCTCCTGTTCGATCCACTCGGCAACAAAATCTGCTATTGCCTGAGACATGATAGCTTTCTTTGCTTCAAACTTGATATCTAATGGAAGGAGTTCAATCGCCCATTTATCCACTCGACCGGTTGCATCCCGGTTGTTCAGAATTTCAGATAATGGAGTGTCGCTGACGACTGAAATTGAATTATCTGAGAAGTAGTGCGCAATTTTCTTGGCAGTCAAGTAAACCCCATATACAAGTTTCTGATAATGCGGATCTGTCTGCTTGGAGGGAGTCAAGACTTCAAAAATGTAATACACTGGACGTTGAACTTTGTAGGCTTAGCCTTCTTCTTCCCACTCGACCGTGAGTACTGTGCTGACAACTTATCCAGTGGATGCGATGTACAATAATAGAGGCTCTTTGCTGACTGGGGCAGCAAGCACCGGCTGGGTGGAAAGTAGGGCTTTGAGTTCCTCAAACGCTGCTTCAGCTTCAGAATTCAACTCGAACTTTTCAGACTTCTTCATCAGTCGGTAGAGAGGCAATGCCTTCTCACCGAGACGAGAGATGAATCGACACAATGCGACCAAACAACCAGTAAGCTTTTGAACGTCATGTATACGCACGGGGCGTTTCATTCGGAGGATAGCGCTGACCTTTTCTGGGTTAGCGTCGATCCCTCATTCGGAAATGAGGAAACCGAGTAACTTGCCGCTCGGGACTCTGAACGTGCACTTTGACAGGTTGAGCTTGATATCATAACTTCTCAGATTTGTGAATGTTTCAGCGAGGTTAGTCAGTAGGTCGGAATCTTTACGTGACTTGACCACGATGTCATCCATGTACGCTTCCACATTCCGACTGATTTGCTTCAGCAGACACTTTTGCATCATGCGCATGAAAGTCGCGCCGGCATTCTTGAGACCAAAAGGCATGGTAAGATAACAAAAACACCTGAATGGGGCGATGAAGGCTGTCTTTATTTCATCGGGCCCAAACTATCGGATCTGATGGTACCCGGAATATGCATCTAGAAAAGACAAACGCTAACACCCCGTAGTTGAGTGGACGATTTGATCGATGCGAGGGAGAGGGGAATGATATTTCGAGCAGCCCCGATAGATATGTTTGAAATCTATGCACATGTGGAGTGACTTGTCCTTCTTGGGGACCATAACTACATTGGCGAGCCACTCGGAGTGGTAAATCTCGCGGATGAACTCAGCTGCCAGAAGTCGAGCCACCTCCTCCCCAATTGCTTTCCTCTTCTCCGCGGCAGACCGTCGGAGATGTTCCTTCACAGGTTTCACTTTTGGGTCGCCCGCAAATGGTGCTCAGCCAGTCCCTGGGTACACCTGGCATGTCGGATGGTTTCCATGCGAAGATGTCCCAATTCTCAAAGAGGAACTGGATGAGCGCTTCTTCCTATTTGCTGTCGAGTGTGGTTGAGATGTGAGTTGGAGCGGCATTGGGGTCGGTAGGATGAATACACACAGGCTTAGTCTCTCCTGCGGACTGGAATGCTGACTCGGAAGCAGGCTTCTTAGCACGCAACAAATCACTCGAATCCACCTTCTTTTGGTATTCTTCCATCTCTACTGCTTCCATCTGCTCGTCAGCAATTTTTGAGCCTTTCTGGAAGCATTATTCTACTTTTTGCCAATCTCCAGTGACAGTGATCACGCCCTTGGGACCTGGCATCTTTAATTTGAGGTATACATAACACGGTCGAGCCATGAAACGGGCATAGGCGGGCCTGCCCAGAATTGCATGGTAAGCACTGTGGAAGTCCACCACCTCGAATGTCAACTTTTCTTTGCGGCAGTGAGTCGAGACACCGAAAACCACATCGAGGGTGATCTGACCAAGTGAGTCGGCCTTCTTTCCGGGGATGACCCGTGAAATCTCATGTTGCTCTCACTCAGCTTGGACATCGAAATGCCCATCCCCCAAAGGGTTTCAGCGTACAGGATATTCAGACCGTTGCCGCCATCCATTAGGACTTTAGTCAACCCCGTACAATCGACAACTGGGTCGACCACCAACGCTTGCTACCCGGGGGTAGCAATGTGCGAGGGGTGGTCTGACTAGTCGAATGTAATGGGAGTCTTAGACCACTTTAAGTACGTCGTTGTTGCCGGGGCAACCATGTTGACTTCTCTGTTGATAACTTTCAGTCGACTCTTGCTTTCAACATCAGCGAAAATCATCAAGGTGGAGTTGATCTGGGGGTAACCTCCATCCCCTTCTTTGTCTTCGGTCTCCTCAGATTCTTTCTCCTTCTCAGCGGGCTGGTCCTTCTAGAAGTTCTGAATCAGGAGTCGAAATTGTCGAGTGGTATGTTTGGGGTAAACCAAGTTCCCCTCTTCATCCTTCTTCGTGTGAATAGGACATGTTAAATCAAGCATGTCATTCCCTGCTTGGTCTTTCACTTTCTTCGGGATCCAATGACCTGTAGGTTTCCCTTTACCTTTACCCAGGGTAACAACCGCAGCCTCTCCTAGAACTTCAGGCTCTGCTTTACGCTTCGGCTTCTGATTGGGATTCTGATCATCTTGGCTGACTGGTTTCTTGCTACTACGGAGTCGATCTACTTCTTCTCCGTTAGCATACCGATTGGCTATCTCCATCATCTGAGTCAAAGACATATCTCCTGTCCGCCGAACTTTAGGTTGAGCTCTCTATACCATACGCCCTCCTTGAAGGCGCAGACTGCCTGATGCTCGGACACGTTCTCCATCGTATGATGCAGAGTGGTCCACCTCTGGATATAATCCCTCAAAGTCTCATTCGGTTTCTGAACACAATTTTGTAACTCTGCCAGTCTGGCGGGCCGCTTGCAGGTGCCCTCGAAAGTCCTGACGAACACTCGGGCCAACTCTTCCCTGCTGAAAATGCTCCGAGAGGCCAACTGATTCAGCCAGGTTCTGGCCGACCCCCCCCCCCCAACATCAGGGGGAGGTGCTTCATAGCAACATCATCATTGCCACCACCAATCTACACAGCCACATGGTAATCTTCTAGCCAAGTATCTGGCTTTGACTCACCGGTCAACTTGCTCACTCCTGCCGCCAATTTGACGTTGGGGGAATCTCGGCGGCCCTGATGGCGTTGCTCGAACACTCGGGCCCAGAAACAGACGCTCTGTTGCCACTCGGACGATCTCTATCTTGTCCTTCTCGGTACGCCCGGTTCCTGTCGACCAGGCCTTGCACAAGAATTGATCTTGCATCAAAGCCAGGTTTTCGGGGATCCACAGGGACCCTTTGCTTGTGACCGTGCAGACGCTTGCTGTCGTGTCGCCGGGGCGAGTACGATCCACTTCTCGGAGGAGGCGTAGGCACTCGACGGCGATCATTGTGACTGAGTCGACGGTCCTGCTGATCATAATTCCGACCCAGGTGTTGCTCTTGATGGGGTCCACGACCCTCACGCAGCGGAGGCGATCTTGGGCTATGGGCCGACCAAACGGTGTTCGCCACCACCGATCTGCTGTGAATCCTGTTGCGCGACTGGGAAACGGCTGCATTTTCCTCTCCGGCCGTTCGAAGCAGCGCCCGAATCTGCTGCAAGCCTCTTCCAGCCTCCGACTAGGACGGCTGGATCGATTATGTGATGCGGGCCGCAGCCGCGAGTTTCTGAATCAGAGTACGAAATACCTGAGGTTTGCGCGGGAACAACTACCGCGGCAGTCGACTAGATTTGGGAATCAATCGACGGGCTCGATCATCGAGCGAACGCTGAAGGTTCTCCAGCCACGCGCGCTCGGCCACGGTGGCAAGGCGCGTGGCTTCCAAAGCTCGGGCTTCTGGAGTTTCTCCCAATATGGGGGTATAGAGTGCATCTTTGTTGTGGCGGTAGAACTCTTCCCTTTGCTCGGCAGTGAGGGGCTCGAGTATGTACCCGTCGTGGTCGTACGACTGACCATCGTCGTTGCTGCTGTTTCCGCCGCGAGTGTACCCCGGTGGACTAAGCCGTGAGTCGACCACGAGGAACTCTGCTGCGGGGTCACTGCTCCCGCACTTAGAAAGCGTGTCTACGGAACCAGTCGACAGGTCGACCGGCCCATAGTGGTACTCGTCGGACTCGATGGCCGCGACTTGGGGTGGCCGATTGGCGGGCCACCGCGTGCTTCATCCACCGCTGGAGCCGCGACCGACCGGATGGCTTGCGGCGGCGACCAGCGGGGGAAATAGACGACGAAGGAGCCGGCCGATACTAAGTCGACGGATGCCGGAGAAGGACGCCGCAGGCACTAGCACAGAAGTGCGCTGCTCCACGGACGGGTAGTGCCTCGACGTCGAGGGGGGGCCTCCTGGAGCTAGGCGGAGTCGTCGGCGATGAAGACGAGCACGCCAAGTCGGATCTCGCGGCCCAACTCCAAACCGCCGCCGGAAACCATGATGATGGAGATCGGGGAAAAACTTGCAACCTCACCAGAAGTCACTAAGACACCTACCCCACGGTGGGCGCCAACTACCGTGGTACTAAATCTGACTGTAAGAATAGGGGGTACGTAGGAGGAGGCAAGATCCTAGCTATGGTGAGGTGATACGTCTCCAACGTATCTATAATTTTTTATTGTTCCATGCTATTATTTATGAAGTCTTGGATGTTTAATGGGCTTTATCATACACTTTTATATCATTTTTGGGACTAACCTACTAACCCAAAGGCCCAGTCCAGATTGTTGTTTTTTGCCTGTTTCAGGGTTTTGCAAAAAAAGAATATCAAACAGAGTCCAAACGGAATGAAACATTCGCGAGAGATATTTTTGGAGAAAATCATGCATGCGGAGCTTGAGAACCATGTCAGGGGATAAAGAGGCGGCCCACGAGGGTGGGGGCGCGCCCCCCTGCCTCGTGGGGCCCCCGAGCGTCCCCCGGTGCCCTCCTTCTTCCTATATAAGTCTACGAACCCCAAAACCTCTGTGAACAGAGAGAAAACCCTAATTCCACCGCTGTAACCTTCTATTCCCGTGAGATCCCATCTTGGAGCCTGTTCCGGAGCTCCACCGGAGGGGGATCCATCACGGAGTTCTTCATCATCATCATCATCATCGCCCTCACCATGAGTTGTGAGTAGTTTACCTCAGACCTTTGGGTCCATAGCTAGTATCTAGATGGCTTCTTCTCTCTCTTTGGATCTCAATACAAAGTTCTCCTCGGTCTTCGAGGAGATCTATTCAATGTAATCTCTTTTTGCGGTGTGTTTGTCGAGATCCGATGAATTGTGAGTTTATGATCAAGATTATCTATGAAAGATATTTGGTTCTTCTCTGAACTTTTTATGTGTGCTCCTAATATCCTTGCAAGTCTCTTCGAATTATTGGTTTGATTTGGCCTACTAGATCTATAGTTCTTGCAATGGGAGAAGTGCTTGGCTTTGGGTTCAATCTTGCGGTGTCCTTTCCCAGTTACAGTAGGGGCAGCAAGGCACGTTGTATTGTTGCCATCGAGGATAAAAAGATGGTGTTTATATCATATTGCTTGAGTTTATCCCTCTACATCATGTCATCTTGCTTAAGGCGTTACTCTGTTCTTATGAACTCAATACACTAGATGCATGCTGGATAGCGGTCGATGTGTGGAGTAATAGTAGTAGATGCAGGCAGGAGTCGGTCTACTTGTCTCGGACGTGATGCCTATATACAATGATCATGCCTAGATAGTTTCATAATTATTCGCTTTTCTATCAATTGCTTGACAGTAATTTGTTTACCCGCCGTAGAATATCGCTATCATGAGAGAAGCCACTAGAGAAAACTATGGCCCCCGGGTCTATTCTCAACATATCAATCTACATCTACTTTACTTTTATCGCTTTTATTTGTTGTTCTTATAAACTAAAAATACCAAAAATATAAACTATCATATCTATCAGATCTCACTTTCGTAAGTGACCGTAAAGGGATTGACAACCCCTTATCGCGTTGACTGCGAAGTTCTTATTTGTTTGTGCTGGTGCGAGGGACTCACGCGTGGTCTCCTACTGGATTGATACCTTGGTTATCAAAAACTGAGGGAAATACTTACGCTACTGTGCTGCATCTCCCTTTCCTCTTTGAGGGAATACAACGCAAGCTCGAGAAGTAGCAAGAAGAATTTCTGGCGCTGTTGCCGGGGAGGCTTACGCAAAAGTCATATACCAAGTACCTATCACAAACCCTTATCCTTCGCATTACATTTTTTGCCTCTCGTTTTCCTCTCCCCCACTTCACCCTTGCCGTTTTATTTGCCCTTCTTTTTGCCGTGTGTTTACCGTTCACCTTTCTGTTTGCTTGTGTTGCTATGTGCCCTTTATTAGCTTGCATCTTAGCTTGCTAAAGTATGGATCCTCATCCACTTGCTAATCTCTTTAAGAGATCCCATTATGTTGAACCTATTGCTAGTGAGCTGCGTGCACTAGATTATCTTTATGGGGTTTTGCTTGAAATTTATGAATCTGAAAATTGTGAGGAATTGTTAAAATAAAAAGTGATTCATGATAGCTCCTTGAATGAAAAGCATGATTGAAATGATGTTATTATAAATTCTATTGATGTCAATTGTGTTAATGATATGCAAAACCCTAAGCTTGGGGATGCTAGTATTGCTATGTCCACTACTAGTTGCAATGATCATGATTGGGTGATTCTTCTTACGATCTTGATACTTTATTTAAACCCCATGATGAATATGAGATTGATAATAATGTTTGCTATAATATTGAAAGTGGGTTTGGAAGAGTGTCAACTTTAGATCCCACATATTTGGAGAATATTCAATCTTATGAAATTTTTGATAAAAGTGGGCTTGAAGAGGTCATGACTTTAGTTAATATTGATCCCACTATTTTGGAAGAGTGTCAACTTCGTATGCATGTGGATCGTGTTAAGAATATGTTTTGGGATAGCTATATTGTTGAATTTTCTTATGATCCTACATGCAATTACTATGAGAGAGGAAAATATGGTGGTAGAAATCTTCATGTTACTAAATTACCTCTCGTTATGTTGAGATTGCTATTGTTTCTTTCTCCTTCCTTGCTTATGCTAGATCTTGCTTGTCTTGGTAATTTGTTTTCCTAGAAGATGCCTATGCATAGGAAGTATGTTAGACTTAGATGTGTTTGTCACATGTCTTATGATGCTCTCTTTGTGCTTCAACTCTTATCTTTCATGTGAGCATCATTGAATTCTGACGCCTATCTTAATGGCTATAAAGAAAGAGCTTGTTGGGAGGCAACCAATTTTATATTTTTTGTTTTTGCTGCTGTTAGGGAATAAATATTGCACCTAGCCTCTTATTAGATGTGGTTTCATGTTTTGTTTACTGTTTGTGCCAAGTAGAACCGTTGGGAAGATGTGTGTGAAGTTTATGTGATCTTGCTGTGAAAAACAGAATCGTTAGCACTCACTAGAATGGTTGTCAGATTTTACTGAAGCGTGCTATTTAATTGATTCATTTTGCAGATGATTAATAGAAAAATTCCTTAAATTTACCAATTTAGTTTGAATTTTTTGGAGTTACAGAAGTATGCGAAACCTGCAGATTACTACAGACTGTTCTGTTTTTGATAGATTCTGTTTTTTCGTGTGTTGTTTGCTTATTTCAATGCATCTATGAGTAATATTTGGAGGTATGAACCATAGAGAAGTTGGAATATAGTAGGTTTAACACCAATATAAACAAATAATGAATTCATTGCTGCACCTTTGAGTAGTGGTTTGCTTTCTTATACTAACGGAGCTCACGAGAATTTTTGTCTAAGTTTTGTGTTGTGAAGTTTTCAAGTTTTGAGTATTGCTTTGATGGACTATGGAACAAGGAGTAGCAAAGGCCTAAGCTTGGGGATGCCCATGGCACCCCAAGTAAATTCAAGATAATCAAAAGCCTAAGCTTGGGGATGCCCCGGCAGGCATCCCCTCTTTCGTCTTCATCCATCGGTAACTATACTTGAAGCTATATGTTTATTTGCAACATGATATGTGTTTTGCTTGAAGCGTCTTGTATAATTTGAGTCTTTGCTTGTTAGTTTGCCACAATCATCCTTGCTGGACGCACCTATTTGATAGAGTTAAATATGGCCTAGAAATTGTTAGAACACTCTATGTGCTTCACTTATATCTTTTGAGTTGAATAGTTTTTGCTCTAGTGCTTCACTTATATCTTTTAGAGCACGGTGGTGGTAATATTTTGTAGAAATCTTTGAACTCTCATGCTTCACTTATATCTATTTGAGAACTCTATTAAAACAGCATGGTAATGTGTTTAGGCTAAAGAAACTAGTCTTCACATGATAGACATCCAATGTCAATGTAGTAAAAAAAAATCACACCAAGTGCATTGAATAGAATGAGATGTTAGATGCTTGATAATTGTTTTGAGATATGAGGATAGTGATATTAGAGTCATGCTAGTGGAGTTATTATGAAATTGAGAAATACTTGTGTTAAGGTTAGTGATTCCCGTATCATGCACGTATGGTGAACCGCTATCTGACGAAGTTAGAGCATGATGTATTTGTAGAGTGCCAACCTTTGTGTGGAGGTCGGGGGCGCGCGATGGTCAAATCCTACCAACCTCCCCCCTAGGAGCATGCGTTGATTGCTTTGTTTTGATGACTCGTAGATTTTTCCAATAAGTATATGAGTTCTTATGACTAATGTTGAGTCCATGGATTATACGCACTCTCATCCTTCCACCATTGCTAGCCTCTCTTGTATCGCGCAACTTTCGCCGGTACCATAAACCCACTATATAGTTTTCCTCAAAACAGCCACTATATATTTTTCCTCAAAACACCCACCATACCACCAATCATGGCATTTTCATAGTCATTCCGAGATATATTGTCATGCAACTTTCCACCGTTCCGTTCATATGACACGCATCATATTGTCATATTGCCATGCATGATCATATAGTTGACATCATATTCGTGGCAAAGCCACCATGCATAATTTTCATATATGTCGCTCTTGATTCATTGCACATCCGGTACACCGCCTGAGGCATTCATGTAGAGTCATACTTGTTGTAGTATCGAGTTGTAATTTCGAGTTGTAATAAAAGTGTGATGATCATCATTATTAGAGCGTTGTCCCATGTGAGGAAAGGCCAATAAAAAAAGAGAGATGGCCCAAAAAATAGAGAGAGGGGCTAATAAAAAAAGGAGAAAGCCCCTCCAAAAAATGAGAGAAAAGAGAGAAGGGACAATTGCTACTATCTTTTTCCACACTTGTGCTTCAAAGTAGCACCATGTTCTTCATTATAGAGAGTCTCATGTTTAGTCACTTCCATATACTAGTGGGAATTTTCATTATAGAACTTGGCTTGTATATTCCAACGATGGGCTTCCTCAAATGCCCTAGGTCTTCGTGAGCAAGCAAGTTGGATGCACACCCACTAGTTTATTTTGTTGAGCTTTCATATATATTTAGCTCTAGTGCATCCGTTGCATGGCAATCCCTACTCACTCACATTGATACCTATTGATGGGCATCTCCATAGCCCGTTGATACGCCTAGTCGATGTGAGACTATCTCCCTCCTTTTTGTCTTCTCCACAACAACCTCTATTCCACCCATAGTGCTATATCCATTGCTCACGCTTATATATTGCGTGAAAGTTGAAAGGTTTGAAAAGATAGAGTATGAAAACAAGTGCTTTGATGAAATCGGGGTTGTGCATGATATGAATATTTTGTGTGATGAAGAGGGAGCATATCCAGACTATATGATTTTGTAGGGATAACTTTCTTTAGCCATACTATTTTGAGAAGACATGATTGCTTTGTTAGTATGCTTGAAGTATTGTTATTTCTTATGTGAATATAGACTTTTATCTTGAACCTTTCAGATCTGAACATTCATGTCACAATTAAGAGAATTACATTGAAAAACTATATTGGTTAGCATTCCACATCAAAAATTCTTTCTTTATCATTTACCTACTCGAGGACGAGCAGGAATTAAGCTTGGGATGCTTGATACGTATCCAACGTATCTATAATTTTTTGTTGTTCCATGCTATTATTTATGAAGTCTTGGATGTTTAATGGGCTTTATCATACACTTTTATATCATTTTTGGGACTAACCTACTAACCCAAAGGCCTAGTCCAGATTGCTGTTTTTTGCCTGTTTCATGGTTTTGCAGAAAAAGAATATCAAACGGAGTCCAAACGGAATGAAACCTTCGCGAGAGATATTTTTGGAGAAAATCACGCACGCGGAGCTTGAGAACCACGTCAGGGGATCAAGAGGTGGCCCACGAGGGTGGGGGGCGCGCCCCCTTCCCAGGGCGCGCCCCCTGCCTCATGGGGCCCCCGAGCGTCCCCCGGTGCCCTCCTTCTTCCTATATAAGTCTACGTACCCCAAAACCTCCGTGAACATAGAGAAAACCCTAATTCCACCGCCGTAACCTTCTGTTCCCGTGAGATCCCATCTTGGAGCCTGTTCCGGAGCTCCACCGGAGGGGGATCCATCACGGAGTTCTTCATCATCATCATCATCGCCCTCACCATGAGTTGTGAGTAGTTTACCTCAGACCTTCGGGTCCATAGCTAGTATCTATATGGCTTCTTCTCTCTCTCTCTCTCTCTCTTTGGATTTCAATACAAAGTTCTCCTCGGTCTTCGAGGAGATCTATTCGATGTAATCTCTTTTTGCGGTGTGTTTCTCGAGATCCGATGAATTGTGAGTTTGTGATCAAGATTATCTATGAAAGATATTTGGTTCTTCTCCGAACTTTTTATGTGTGCTCATAATATCCTTGTATGTCTCTTCAAATTATTGGTTTGGTTTGGCCTACAAGATCTATAGTTCTTGCAATGGGAGAAGTGCTTGGCTTTGGGTTCAATCTTGCGGTGTCCTTTCCCAAGGATAGTAGGGGCGGGAAGGCACGTATTGTATTGTTGCCATCGAGGATTAAAAGATGGGGTTTATATCATATTGCTTGAGTTCATCCCTCTACATCATGTCATCTTGCTTAAGGCGTTACTCTGTTCTTATGAACTCAATACACTAGATGCATGCTGGATAGCGGTCGATGTGTGGAGTAATAGTAGTAGATGCAGGCAGGAGTCGGTCCACTTGTCTCGGACGTGATGCCTATATACAATGATCATGCCTAGATAGTCTCATAATTATTCGCTTTTCTATCAGTTGCTTGACAGTAATTTGTTTACCCGCCGTAGAATATCGCTATCATGAGAGAAGCCACTAGAGAAAACTATGGCCCCCGGGTCTATTCTCAACATATCAATCTAAATCTACTTTACTTTTATTGCTTTTATTTGCTGTTCTTATAAACTAAAAATACCAAAAATATAAACTATCATATCTATGAGATCTCACTTTCGTAAGTGACCAAGGGATTGACAACCCCTTATCGCGTTGGCTGCGAAGTTCTTATTTGTTTGTGAGGTGCGAGGGACTCGCGCGTGGTCTCCTACTGGATTGATACCTTGGTTCTCAAAAACTGAGGGAAATACTTACGCTACTCTGATGCATCTCCCTTTCCTCTTCGAGGGAATACAACGCAAGCTCGAGAAGTAGCATGAGGTTGTACACAATGTGTTTAGGAGTTCAGGCTCTTCTCGGAGGAAGTAATAGCCCTATGTCTCGGTGCCCGGAGGCGGTCGATTGGAATATGTATGTACGTGTGTGTTACAGGGGGTGCGAACCCTTATACTAGAGGAGGGGTGGCTTATATAGAGTGCGCCAGGACCCCATTCGCCCCGCGTTGCAGAGGGTTCAATGTACATAAAGGCACGACGTTACGGATAATGCCTATAATAAAGGATAATAAAGGCTATCATTTCTCCGGGGTGAATGCCCGACCGTTGCAGGCCTTTTGAGACCTTACGTTCAGGAATCGTGATGCGGAGCATCCCAAGGTCATCCCCATGGAACTACCGCCGACTCACCAAGTGCCCAAAGGACCAATGACACGAGCCCGTGCAAGAGCTCTCGAGACCGAGGTGACTTCACTCCTTTCTCTACATCCTCCCAATTCACATGAGACATGGCTTCTACCTTCATCAGAAACTCTATGCATACTCAGGCACTTGGATGAAGGCCACGGGACAGCCCTACACAGCGGACAAGACGGCGGGATCGACAAGTGCTTGGAACAAGAAGAAGTACGGCTGAAGACGCTACAGGCACCGGACGTCCGGCCCACACCGGACGACCGGTCACTCCCAGGCACCGGACGTCCGACGTTCACCGGACGATCGGCGGCTCCCAGATGACCGGACGACCAGAAGCCACCGGACGTCCGTGACACCCTTCACATAACCGAAATCGCGGAAAATACCGGAAATTCGAGAGCTACCGGACGTCCGGCCTTTCCCGAGCGACCGGACGTCCGGTAACCCTCAGACGTCCGACCCAACGGCGTTACCCCGTGTAATATATACTCGTTGACTTCCATCCTTTGGAGGCAGCTTTTGGATAGCTCATTTTTAGACCTGAGTGGTTCCTCTCCTACGAGACCGCAGCCTCTTCGGAGAAGATCCACACGGATTCAAGACCTCCTACGTGGAGAAGATCCCAAGGGATAATCCAAGACCTCCTCCGGGAGAAGACTATCTTTGTACCACCATCGTTGAATATGGATCGTATGTCTTGATATGTATCATGCATCTAGCACTTGTGTGACCATATTTGTGGTTATTTGAGCGTTTTCTCTCGTGTATCCCTCCGTGTTTTCCTTGTGTTCTCTGTGTTCATCGAGGGATCCCCTCCTCTTCGTGAAAGATCTGCCGCTTAGGGTTCCACCCTACATCATATTATGGTATCATGAGCATAGGTTGATCACGAATTTGGAGCCCCACACCTTGTTTTCTAGCTTGTTTTTGTTGTGTTCTTCCCAATTTCGAAAATTCCCCACCAAAAATAGCCCCAATTTTTTTTGTGATCTGTTGATTTGACGAGATTTTGTTGACTTTGTTCCATGGATTTGCTGTGCCACGAGTGGATCTAGCGTTTCCCCACCTTTTCACCATTTTTCTCCCGCAAATTCGGCCAAGTTTGACCAATTTGTCCACGGATCCTCGAACCCCAGCCCAGACCTACCGGACGACTGACGACTTACCGGATGTCCGGAACCCCGCGAAGCACCGGACGTCCGTTAACCACCGGACGACTGGCACCACGTATACAGAAACTATCACCGAATTTCCGAGACTTACCGGACGTCCAGCGACCGGACGACCGGCGTACCTCCGGACGTCCGACGAAACCTGACGAAGCTGAATTTATTCAGTTTTGTTCCACCTTCCGCACCCACTTACCTGTCCACCACCACCATTGCCTAACACAAATCACTATGGTATTACCTCTTGTGCCTTGGATCATTTGAGTTGTGGTTTTCCCGTTTCCTTGTGTGTTTCGGCTATCTCGGAACAGTACGACATCGACGAGACCACCTCTCAACCTCGACAAGGACGGTAACATCGACGACGCTTTGTCATTCTACCTTGCAATTGCATTGTCACCCCTATAGACCATTTTTGCGTAGCTTCCCCATTGAGACTAGCCATTTGAGTATTGCCGGGCCACGACACTTGTGCACATTAGTGATACTCATAGATATTGCATACTACATCATCATATCTCCGTGTGACACAAGAGTGATCCGCATACACAATAGCTACCTTGATCCGCGAAGCATGCATAAGTACCCAAAGAAAGAGCTCACAAGCTTTTAAGCAAAAGAGCCAACCAAAGCTTATAAGCAAAAGGAAAATAGCATCATACGCCTTGCATCAAAAGAGATCATATGTGATATCAATACATCTTCTTGTGCTTAAGCATTGGCACATCATACACCCATAGCAAACTTGTGATAGGAAGTCGTTACGTTTGCCTCTTATAGGTCGTGCACAAGTGTGTATCCGCCTATTAAGCAATCGGTTAGCGTCTCTCTAGCGTTGTGCAACACGAGCATTTTCCGTGGATTCCACATTTTCGCTCACCCTTGGTTGCACAACCACATTTATCTATCCGTGCGTGTGTTCTGTGTGCTACTTTGCTAGTGATCTACTTGTTGCATGAGCAAATTGTGAATCATTTTCAACATCATTGAGTCACTTTGACGATTGCTTTGAATTTGTGCCACCATCCTAACCAAGCTCCTCTCAAAGCTTTACTTGTGTAGGTGTGAGAATCGACACGAAGTGGTACCAACAGTGCTATTTCCGGGTTACATTATTGAGTGATCATTGATCCATTTTCAACTTCGGTTCGGGTACATTTGGTATTGTCTTCTCCTTTCTCCCACTCACACTCTTGCTTGCAATGATGGATAGGCCAAGTACATCTTCGAACCTGATCTTCGACGATCTTCAAGAATCGAACAACTACGTCACCAAACTACATCTCTTCGGTGTCCAACGAGCTCTCCATCAAGAAAATGAAGCTATGCGAGAGTACATTGCGCAAGTCGCCGCCGACGCGCGCCAATTTGAAGAACGAACAAGAGAGCAATTCAACATCATCAACACCAACATGTGATACAGGGTGGAACCCTAATCAGCGGATCTTTCACGTTTGGAGGTTGGCACACGATGAACACGGGGAAAACACAAGGGGAAGACGGGGAAAACACAAGAGAGAACACTCAAATCAACACGGAAGCAATCACACAAGTGCTAGATTCGCGATACAAGGCCGAGGTACATGATCCAAAGTCAACAACGGTGATACAGATAGTCTTCTCCCGGAGGAGGTCTTGGAATCCCGTGGGATCTTCCCGTTAGGGGTCTTGAATCCAGAGGTGGATC
The DNA here is from genome assembly GCA_902687465.1 of Secale cereale. Classification (NCBI taxonomy): domain Eukaryota; kingdom Viridiplantae; phylum Streptophyta; class Magnoliopsida; order Poales; family Poaceae; genus Secale; species Secale cereale. The sequence goes on from LR738714.1 coordinate 289,357,524, forward strand.
TTCTCCGTAGAGGCGCACCGGTCTCGTGGGAGAAATCCACACAAGTGTCAAATGAGCTAAACCACAGCTGCGTCTAAAGGGAGGAGGTCAACAGTATTTATATTACACACGCGGTCGCCGTCGTAGCGGACGTCCGGGGGTTACCGGACGTCCGGTGGTTCCGGAGGGACCGGACGTCCGGTAATCCTCGGATTTCCGCTATTTAGCTTCTGTTGCCGAAGTCACGGACGTCCGGTGGCTTCCGGTCGTCCGGTCGTCTGGGAGGGGCCGGACGTCCGGTGTTTTCCGGTCGTCCGGTGCCTGGGAGTCGCCGGTCGTCCGGTGCAGGCCGGACGTCCGGTGCCTGTAGCATCTTCAGCATTCCTTCTTCTTGTCTCGAACACTTGTCGGTCCTGTCCTCTTGAGCATCATGTAGAGCTGTCCCGCGGCCTTCGTCCAAGTACCTGAGTATGCATAGAGTCTCTGATGAAGGTAGAGGCCGTACCCCAAGTGAATCCGAAAGATGTAAAGAGAGGAGCGAGGTCACCTCGGTCTCAAAAGCTCTTGCACGTGCTCTAGTCATGGGTCCTTTGGGCACTTGGTGAGGCGATGAAGGGTCCATGGTGATGGCCCTAGGATACACCGTATCAGGAAACGAAGGAGATACAACGGCAAGTGCAAAACCTCATCGACAAGGGTCATGTACGTGAAAGTCTAAGCCCTTGTGCCGTTCCCGTTATTCTCGTGCCTAAGAAAGACGGAACTTTTCGCATGTGTTCCGATTGCCGCCCGATAAATGCTATCACCGTTAGATATCGTCACCCTATTCCTCGCTTAGATGACATGCTTGATGAACTTTGTGGTGCCACCATCTTTTCAAAAATTGATCTTAAAAGTGGTTACTACCAAATTCGCATTCAAGAGGGTGATGAGTGGAAAACTGCTTTCAAAACCAAGTTTGGGTTATATGAGTGGCTTGTCATGCCAATGGGTTTATCGGAAGCACCCGGCACTTTTGTGCGTCTTATGCACTTTGTTCTTAGACCCTACATAGGTGTCTTTGTTGTGGTTTACTTTGATGACATTCTTGTGTTTAGCAAGTCGCTTGAAGAACATGTTGACCATGTACAACTAGTTTTGCAAGCACTTCGCAAACAACAATTGTATGCTAATATGGAAAAATGCACTTTTGGCGTTGACAAGGTTGTCTTTCTAGGATTTGTCGTGTCTTCTCAAGGTGTTAACGTTGATGAAACTAAAATTGAAGCAATTAAAACCTGGCCTCAACCAACGAATCTCATGCAAGTGCGTAGTTTCCTTGGTCTAGCCGGTTTCTATAGACGTTTTGTGAAGGACTTTAGCACCATTGCTATGCCTTTACACGCTTTGAGCAAGAAGAACGCACCCTTCATTTGGGGTCCCTCGCAAGACACCGCGTTCAATGAGCTTAAGAGCTTGCTCACGCACGCACCACTTCTAGCCCTACCAAACTTTGACAAACCGTTTGAGATTCATTGTGATGCTAGTGGTACCGGCATAGGTGGCGTGCTAATGCAAGAAAAGCGCCCAATTGCGTACTTTAGCGAAAAGCTATCGGGAGCGCAACTTAACTATCCTATCTATGATAAAGAGCTTTATGCCTTGGTGAGAGTTCTACGTGTTTGGGAACACTACCTTAGACCTCATGAATTCATTCTTCATACGGACCATGAGACACTTAAGTACCTCAAAGGTCAAACTAAGTTGAACAAGCGTCATGCTAAATGGAGGGAGTTCATTGAGTCTTTTCCCTATGTCATCAAATACATCAAGGGCAAAGAAAATGTTGTGGCGGACGCGCTTTCCCGCAAATGCATGCTTGTAACACAACTTGAGTTGAATGTGATTGGCTTTGAGCATATTAAAGATTTATATGAGCATGATCCTTTCTTTGCAAATGCTTATGCTAAATGCTTGACTCACACTTCTTGGGAACACTACTACATCAAGGATGGATATCTTATGAGAGCTAACAAACTTTGCATTCCCGAGTCTTCGCTTCGTTTGCTCCTTTTGCAGGAATCGCATGGAGGAGGACTCATGGGACACTTTGGACGAGACAAGACGTTTGCTACACTCTCTAAGAACTATTTTTGGCCCAAGATGCTTCGTGACGTCTCACGCTTCACCAACCGATGTTCTACATGCCGCAAAGCTAAGTCCAAAGCTCAATCTTATGGTCTTTACATGCCTCTCCCTATCCCATACCACCCATGGGAAGACATAAGCATGGATTTCATACTTGGCTTGCCTAGGACTCACAATGGCAAAGATTCCGTGCTTGTCGTGGTAGATAGGTTCTCCAAAATGGCTCATTTCATTCCTTGTAACAAGATAGACGATGCTTCACATGTTGCCACTCTCTTTTGTAGGGAGATACTTCGTCTACACGGCGTGCCCAAAACGATCGTCTCCGACCGGGACGTCAAGTTCTTGAGTTACTTTTGGAAAACACTATGTGCCAAGCTCGGAATCAAGCTTCTCTTTTCTTCGGCGTACCATCCACAAACGGACGGTCAGACGGAGGTGACGAACCGCACGCTCTCCACTCTTCTTCGTGTGTTGATCAAGAGGAACATCCGGGAATGGGAGCATTGCTTGCCAATCGCCGAGTTTGCCTACAACCGCGCAAGACACTCCACAACCGGCAAGTCCCCCTTCGAGATCGTCTACGGCTTCAACCCGTTGTCGCCTTTGGACATCCTACCTCTTCCTCTACAAGAGCGCACGAACATGGACGCAAGTGCAAGGGCAACTTATCTCAAGAAGGTGCACGAAGACACAAGGGCGATGATCGAGCGACAAGTCCACCGTCGCGCCACCAAGTTCAACGTCAACAAGACACCGATGGTGTTCCAACCGGGAGATCTTGTTTGGCTCCACCTTCGCAAGGACCGCTTCCCACACGAGCGCAAGTCCAAGCTTCTACCTCGCGCCGACGGACCCTTCAAGGTGCTAGCACGCTACAACGACAACGCCTACAAGATCGACATCCCACGAGACAAGTACTCCGTGACTGTCCCGCGGCCTTCGTCCAAGTACCTGAGTATGCATAGAGTCTCTGATGAAGGTAGAGGCCGTACCCCAAGTGAATCCGAAAGATGTAAAGAGAGGAGCGAGGTCACCTCGGTCTCAAAAGCTCTTGCACGTGCTCTAGTCATGGGTCCTTTGGGCACTTGGTGAGGCGATGAAGGGTCCATGGTGATGGCCCTAGGATACACCGTATCATCTCCCCTCCCTTGGGAAAGATCCGACCTCGGATCGAAATCTTCATCACCATGGAAAGGAGAGAGGTCCTTGATGTTGAAAGTATCGCTCACGGAGTACTTGTCTCGTGGGATGTCGATCTTGTAGGCGTTGTCGTTGTAGCGTGCTAGCACCTTGAAGGGTCCGTCGGCGCGAGGTAGAGGCTTGGACTTGCGCTCGTGTGGGAAGCGGTCCTTGCGAAGGTGGAGCCAAACAAGATCTCCCGGTTGGAACACCATCGGTGTCTTGTTGACGTTGAACTTGGTGGCGCGACGGTGGACTTGTCGCTCGATCATCGCCCTTGTGTCTTCGTGCACCTTCTTGAGATAAGTTGCCCTTGCACTTGCGTCCATGTTCGTGCGCTCTTGTAGAGGAAGAGGTAGGATGTCCAAAGGCGACAACGGGTTGAAGCCGTAGACGATCTCGAAGGGGGACTTGCCGGTTGTGGAGTGTCTTGCGCGGTTGTAGGCGAACTCGGCGATTGGCAAGCAATGCTCCCATTCCCGGATGTTCCTCTTGATCAACACACGAAGAAGAGTGGAGAGCGTGCGGTTCGTCACCTCCGTCTGACCGTCCGTTTGTGGATGGTACGCCGAAGAAAAGAGAAGCTTGATTCCGAGCTTGGCACATAGTGTTTTCCAAAAGTAACTCAAGAACTTGACGTCCCGGTCGGAGACGATTGTTTTGGGCACGCCGTGTAGACGAAGTATCTCCCTACAAAAGAGAGTGGCAACATGTGAAGCATCGTCTATCTTGTTACAAGGAATGAAATGAGCCATTTTGGAGAACCTATCTACCACGACAAGCACGGAATCTTTGCCATTTTGAGTCCTAGGCAAGCCAAGTATGAAATCCATGCTTATGTCTTCCCATGGGTGGTATGGGATAGGGAGAGGCATGTAAAGACCATAAGATTGAGCTTTGGACTTAGCTTTGCGGCATGTAGAACATCGGTTGGTGAAGCGTGAGACGTCACGAAGCATCTTGGGCCAAAAATAGTTCTTAGAGAGTGTAGCAAACGTCTTGTCTCGTCCAAAGTGTCCCATGAGTCCTCCTCCATGCGATTCCTGCAAAAGGAGCAAACGAAGCGAAGACTCGGGAATGCAAAGTTTGTTAGCTCTCATAAGATATCCATCCTTGATGTAGTAATGTTCCCAAGAAGGGTGAGTCAAGCACGTAGCATAGGGATTTGCAAAGAGAGTATCATGCTCATATAAATCTTTTAGGTGCTCAAAGCCTATCACATGCAACTCAAATTGTGTAACAAGTAAGCATTTGCGTAACAAGCATGCATTTGCGTGAAAACTTCCATGTTTCGTAGGCAATAGAATAACCGGAGCGGCACAAGTGCGAAAGCTGTCACGTACATCACTTTTGTCGATGAGTTTGGGCACTTGCCGTTGTATCTCGTGGTTGACACGGTAGAGAGCTTTGTTGGGAAATTGCGCACCGGGTACAAGTTCGATGCGGTGTTCTATCCTGTGAAGAGGAGGTAGAACCGGTGGTATCTCACCGGGAAAGGCGTCCGAGAATTCCTGCAACAATTGAGACAACACAAAAGGTGGAGGTTGTGAAGTGTTAGTAGATGTGTCTTCCCCTTTGCATAAGAGCACAAGGTGAACGACGTTCGATGGGTTCTCACACACTTCTTTCATCTCACTTTTGGTGGCAAATAGCACTAGCTTCTTCGTGTAGCTCATCGTGGAGTCGCTCATATTTGGCTTGTGGCTCTCGCTCTCTTTTTGGTGGCTCGCTCTCTCACCATTCTCTCCACGAAGGGTGGTAGGTAAAAGCTTGTCGGCGGCTACTTGACTTGGAGTCATTGGTCGTAGCACGAATTCCTTGCCCTTCATCTTGAAATGATAGTGATTCGTCCGTCCATTGTGTGTGACTCCACGATCATATTGCCATGGTCGTCCAAGAATAAGGTGGCACACGGACATGGGTATCACATCACACTCAAGAGTGTCCTCGTAGGCGCCAATCTTGAAAGAGACTTGCACGGTGTGCTCGGCTCGAAGAATTCCGGCGTCGTTGAGCCATTGGACCTTGTAGGGGTGAGGATGCTTCGTCTTGACCAAATGAAGCTTGTCGCATAGCTCTTCACTTGCCAAGTTGTGGCAACTTCCGCCATCGATGATAACCTTGACGGAGCGTCCATTGATGCCGGCCTTCGTATGAAAAATATGACATCGTTGGTCGTCATCTTGTTGATGTTGGAGTGTCAATACTTTGGAGACAACAAGGTTGGGGCTTGAGTCATTGTCGCAAAACACTTGATTGTCTTCTTCTTCATTGACTTGGCGATGCATAGCGACATGCTCAAGTGCTTCCATCTCATCATCGCTCATGGAGTCATAAGATCCGTCGTCGTTGATGATCATGGTGCGAACGGTCTTGCACTCAAATGACTTGTGGCCTCGTCCTTGGCACTTGAAGCATTTGATGGAGCTCGTCTTGTTATTGTCTTCGGTAGGAGTTGTAGTAGAGGAAGCTCTTGGCTTGAAGTTGTTGGTAGAAGGTGGACGACTCGATGTAGTCGCATTCTTGTAGCTTGGCTTGTCTCCGAAGTTTGTAGAAGTCTTGGTAGAGGTAGGAGGAGTAGCCGAAGTCGTTGAAGCTTGGTTGTGACGTCGTCGATTGTCTTGCTCGTCGAATAGCTCTTGAGAACTCTTGTCATGTAGAGGTTGCCGATGTTCGTGTCGAGCTTGACGTGCGGCTTGACGAAGAGTGTTTGACGTAGGTGTACTTGAGTCTTGCGTTGAGTCGGTATGTCGACTTGAGCGGCTTCTTCGATGAGAAGATGTTGAGGAAGAACGTCGGTTGATGATCAATGTCCGGAGCTCATTGTATTGAGTAGACATGTTGGTGTTGATGAGGTCGATTTGCTCCTTGGTGCTTTGTTGGAATTGTCGCGCGTCCTCGGCAACTTGACCAATGTACTCTCGCATAGCTTCACTCTCTTGATGTAGAGCTCGTTGGACACCGAATAGATGTAGTTTGGTGACGTAGTTGTTCGCTTCTTGAGGATCGTCGAAGATCGGGTTGGTAGATGAACTTGGCCTATCCATCATCACAAGCAAGTATGTGAGTGGGAGAAAGGAGAAGACAATATCAATGTACCTTAACCGAGGTTGAAAATGGATCAATGATCACTCAACAATGTAACCCGGAAATAGCACTATTGGTATCACTTCGTGTCGATTCTCACACCTACACAAGTAAAGCTTTTATAGGAGCTCGGTTAGGATGTGGCACAAATTCAATGCAATTGTCAAAGTGACTCAAAGATGTTGAAAATGGTTCACAAATTTGCTCATGCAACAAGTAGATCACTAGCAAAGGTAGCACACGGAACACACGCACGGATAGATAAATGTGGTCGTGCAACCAAGGGTGAGCGAAAATGTGATAAACCACGGAAAATGCTCGTGTTGCACAACACTAGAGAGACGCTAGCCGATTGCTTAATAGGCGGATACGCACTTGTGCACGACCTATAAGAGGCAAAAAGTAACGACTATCTATCACAAGTATGCTATGAGTGTATGATGTGCCGATGCTTGAGCACAAGATGATGTTGCTATGTTGTATGATCTCTTTGGATGCAAGGCGTATGATGCTATTGTTTCTTTGCTTGGATTGGCTCTTTTGCTTAGAAGCTTTTGAGCTCTTTCTTTGGGCACATATGCATTCTTCTCGAATCGAGGTAGCTATTGTGTATGCGGAGCACTCTTGTGGCACAAGGAGATATGCAATATACCAAGATGATGTGGTATGCAATATATATGAGTATCACTAATGTGCACAAGTGTCGTGGCCCGGCAATACTCAAATGGCTAGTCTCAATGGGAAAGCTACGCAAAGATGGTTCATAGGGTGACAATGCAATTGCAAGGTAGAATGAGCGAAGTGTCGACGATGTTACCGTCCTTGCCGAAGTTGAGCGGTGGTGTTGCCGAAGTCTTGCCGTCCCAAGGTAGCCTAAACATCCAAGGAAACGGGGAAACCACAACTCAAGTATCCAAGGCAAAGGGAGACACACTTTTCAAACTCAGAGCGGTAAAACGATGGTTGTTGCGGAAGGTAGGTGGTAGTTGCGGAAGGTGGGTTGTAACGGAAGGGTGGAAACTGAACAAGTTCAGCAGTGTCAGGAAATGTCGGACGTCCGGAAGTTACCGGTCGTCCGGTCGGTCGGAAGGGGTCGGACGTCCGGTGGGACCGGAAATCCGTTAAAAGCTTCTGGTGTCAGGGTGCCGGTCGTCCGGTGTTTAGCGGACGTCCGGTGTCTCGAGGGGCTCCGGACGTCCGGTAAACGTCGGTCGTCCGGTAGGTTTAGGACTGGGTTGGTGGGATCCGTGGCGAAAACGGTGAAACGTGGTCGGATTTGCGGTGGAAAAATGGTGAGATGGTGGGGAAATGCTAGATCGACACGTGGCACAGCAAATCCATGGAACAAAGTCAACAAAATCTTGCCAAATCAACAGATCACAAAAAAAAATTTTGGGGCTCTTTTTGTGGGGAATTTTCGAAATAGGGAAGAACACGACAAAAACAGGCTAGAAAACGAAGTGTGGGGCTCCAAAATCGTGAGAAACCTTTGCTCTTGATACCATATGATACAGGGTGGAACCCTAATCAGCGGATCTTTCACGTTTGGAGGTTGGCACACGATGAACACGGGGAAAACACAAGGGGAAGACGGGGAAAACACAAGAGAGAACGCTCAAATCAACACGGAAGCAATCACACAAGTGCTAGATTCACGATACAAGGTCGAGGTACATGATCCAAAGTCAACAACGGTGATACAGATAGTCTTCTCCCGGAGGAGGTCTTGGAATCCCGTGGGATCTTCCCGTTAGGGGTCTTGAATCCAGAGGTGGATCTTCTCCGTAGAGGCGCACCGGTCTCGTGGGAGAAATCCACACAAGTGTCAAATGAGCTAAACCACAGCTGCGTCTAAAGGGAGGAGGTCAACAGTATTTATATTACACACGCGGTCGCCGTCGTAGCGGACGTCCGGGGGTTACCGGACGTCCGGTGGTTCCGGAGGGACCGGACGTCCGGTAATCCTCGGATTTCCGCTATTTAGCTTCTGTTGCCGAAGTCACGGACGTCCGGTGGCTTCCGGTCGTCCGGTCGTCTGGGAGGGGCCGGACGTCCGGTGTTTTCCGGTCGTCCGGTGCCTGGGGGTCGCCGGTCGTCCGGTGCAGGCCGGACGTCCGGTGCCTGTAGCATCTTCAGCATTCCTTCTTCTTGTCTCGAGCACTTGTCGGTCCTGTCCTCTTGAGCATCATGTAGAGCTGTCCCGCGGCCTTCGTCCAAGTACCTGAGTATGCATAGAGTCTCTGATGAAGGTAGAGGCCGTACCTCAAGTGAATCCGAAAGATGTAAAGAGAGGAGCGAGGTCACCTCGGTCTCAAAAGCTCTTGCACGTGCTCTAGTCATGGGTCCTTTGGGCACTTGGTGAGGCGATGAAGGGTCCATGGTGATGGCCCTAGGATACACCGTATCATCTCCCCTCCCTTGGGAAAGATCCGACCTCGGATCGAAATCTTCATCACCATGGAAAGGAGAGAGGTCCTTGATGTTGAAAGTATCGCTCACGGAGTACTTGTCTCGTGGGATGTCGATCTTGTAGGCGTTGTCGTTGTAGCGTGCTAGTACCTTGAAGGGTCCGTCGGCGCGAGGTAGAAGCTTGGACTTGCGCTCGAGTGGGAAGCGGTCCTTGCGAAGGTGAAGCCAAACAAGATCTCCCGGTTGGAACACCATCGGTGCCTTGTTGACGTTGAGCTTTGTGGCGCGACGGTGGACTTGTCGCTCGATCATCGCCCTTGTGTCTTCGTGCACCTTCTTGAGATAAGTTGCCCTTGCACTTGCGTCCATGTTCGTGCGCTCTTGGAGAGGAAGCGGTAGGATGTCCAAAGGTGACAACGGGTTGAAGCCGTAGACGATCTCGAAGGGAGACTTGCCGGTTGTGGAGTGTCTTGCGCGGTTGTAGGCGAACTCGGCGATTGGTAAGCAATGCTCCCATTCCCGGATGTTCCTCTTGATCAACACACGAAGAAGAGTGGATAGCGTGCAGTTCGTCACCTCCGTCTGGCCGTCCGTTTGTGGATGGTACGCCGAAGAAAATAGAAGCTTGATTCCGAGCTTGGCACATAGTGTTTTCCAAAAGTAACTCAGGAACTTGACGTCCCGGTCGGAGACGATCGTTTTGGGCACGCCGTGTAGACGAAGTATCTCCCTGCAAAAGAGAGTTGCAACATGTGAAGCATCGTCGATCTTGTTACAAGGAATGAAATGAGCCATTTTGGAGAACCTATCTACCACGACAAGCACGGAATCTTTGCCATTTTGAGTCCTAGGCAAGCCAAGTATGAAATCCATGCTTATGTCTTCCCATGGGTGATATGGAATAGGAAGAGGCATATGAAGACCATAAGATTGAGCTTTGGACTTAGCTTTGCGGCATGTAGAACAGCGGTTGGTGAAGCGTGAGACGTCACGAAGCATCTTGGGCCAAAAATAGTTCTTAGAGAGTGTAGCAAACGTTTTGTCTCGTCCAAAGTGTCCCATGAGTCCTCCTCCATGCGATTCCTGCAAAAGAAGCAAACGAAGCGACGACTCGGGAATGCAAAGTTTGTTAGCTCTCATAAGATATCCATCTTTGATGTAGTAATTGATACAGGGTGGAACCCTAATCAGCGGATCTTTCACGTTTGGAGGTTGGCACACGATGAACACGGGGAATCACAAGGGAGAGATGGGGGAAACACAAGAGGAAAACACTCAATCAACACGGAAGCAATCACACAAGTGCTAGATTCGCGATACAAGGTCGAGGTACATGATCCAAAGTCAACAACGGTGATACAGATAGTCTTCTCCCGGAGGAGGTCTTGATATCCCTGGGGATCTTCTCCGTTGAAGGAGGTCCTGAATCCGTAGTGGATCTTCTCCGTAGAGGCGCACCGTCTCGTGGGAGAAATCCACACAAGTATCAAATGAGCTAAACCACAGCTGCCTCTCAAGGGAGGAGGTCAACAGTATTTATATTACACATGCGGTCGCCGTCGTAGCGGACGTCCGGGGGTTACCGGACGTCCGGTGGTTCCGGAGGGACCGGACGTCCGGTAATCCTCGGATTTCCGCTATTTAGCTTCTGTTGCCGAAGTCACGGACGTCCGGTGGCTTCCGGTCGTCCGGTCGTCTGGGAGGGGCCGGACGTCCGGTGTTTTCCGGTCGTCCGGTGCCTGGGAGTCGCCGGTCGTCCGGTGCAGGCCGGACGTCCGGTGCCTGTAGCATCTTCAGCATTCCTTCTTCTTGTCTCGAGCACTTGTCGGTCCTGTCCTCTTGAGCATCATGTAGAGCTGTCCCGCGGCCTTCGTCCAAGTACCTGAGTATGCATAGAGTCTCTGATGAAGGTAGAGGCCGTACCTCAAGTGAATCCGAAAGATGTAAAGAGAGGAGCGAGGTCACCTCGGTCTCAAAAGCTCTTGCACGTGCTCTAGTCATGGGTCCTTTGGGCACTTGGTGAGGCGATGAAGGGTCCATGGTGATGGCCCTAGGATACACCGTATCAACATGTCTACCCAATTTGACGAGCTACAGACTTTGATAGTCAACCGACGTTCTTCTTCCACATCTTCTCAAAGATGAAGCCGCTCAAGTCGACATACCGACTCCATGGAAGGCTCAAGTACCCCTACATCAAACACTCTTTGTCAAGCCGCACGTCAAGCTCGACATGACAACTGGAATCCGCTTCATGTCAAGAGTTCACAAGAGCTATTTGAAGAGCAAGAGAGTCGACATCGTCAAAACCAAGCTACACTTGACCAAGCACAAGAACGGCAACGACTACGCCAACAACAACAAGAGCGAGCACGTCAATACCAAGAAGAACAAGATGCCGAGGCTAATCATCAAGCACAACACCGCCGAGAAGCTCAAGCTCTTGAGGCGCAACGAGCATTACGTGATTCCCGTCGCAATGTGGCAGCTCACACTCGACACACTCGTCAAGAAGAGGATTTCCTTCGCGATGAGATGCAAGAGAGCCGCCACCAAGCAAGAATGCAAGAAGAAGTTCCCCATCAAGCGCGACAAGAGCAACAACCTCAACAAGAACAACAAGCTCGGCAAGTACACCATGACAATGGACATCTACTCCGACAAGAGCAACATGAGATTGACAATCGTCTCAATCAAGACCGCCTTCCCAATAGGCAAGGAAACAATGAAGAGCATCGCTACGGCCAGCTTAAGTTCACCATGCCAAAGTTTTCCGGAAGCATTGATCCCGAAGACTACCTCTCATGGGCATTGAAGGTTGACAAGATCTTTCGCCTTCACAACTTCGATGAAGAGAAGAAGATTGCAATGGCCTCCCTTGAGTTCCAAGACTATGTTCTCATTTGGTGGAAGCAAATCATAGAGAGAAGAGAAGCAAAAGACGAACCTCCTATCACTACTTGGGCTCAAATGAAGGAAGTCATGAGAGCACGTTTTGTGCCAACACACTACAACCGTGACTTGTTCAAGAAGCTACAACTCCTCAAGCAAGGTACCAAGTCGGTTGAAGAGTACTACAAGGAGATGGAGATTGCCATGATAAGAGCCAACATCACGGAAGATGAAGGGCAAACAATGGCGAGATTCTTGAATGGACTCAACTATCCTATCAAGAAGATTGCGGGCTTTCAACCATACACGACCCTCCTCGAGCTAGTACACCAAGCAACCAAAGCGGAGCGACAAGTTCAAGAGGACTACAAGTACTCCAAGTTCACCTCCAAGAACTTCGGCTCCTACAACCAAGCTTCAACGACTTCGGCTCCTCCTACCTCTACCAAGCAATCTACAAAATTCGGTGACAAGTCAAGCTACAAGAATGCGACTACACCAAGTCGTCCACCTACTACGAACAACTTCATGCCAAGAAATTCATCATCTACAACTCCAACCGAGGACAACTCCAAGACGAGTTCCATCAAATGTTTCAAGTGCCAAGCGTGAGGCCACAAGTCATTTGAGTGCAAGACCGTCCGTACCATGATCATCAATGATGACGGATCTTATGACTCAATGAGCGATGATGAGATGGAAGCCCTTGAGCATGTAGCTATGCATCGCCAAGTGAATGAAGAAGAAGACCGTCAAGTGTTTTGCGACAATGACTCAAGTCCCAATCTTGTTGTCTCCAAGGTCTTGACACTCCAACATCAACAAGATGACGACCAACGATGTCACATCTTCCATACCAAGGTCGGCATCAATGGACGCTCCGTCAAGGTTATCATCGATGGAGGAAGTTGTCACAACTTGGCAAGCGACGAGCTTTGTGACACGCTCAACTTGGTGAAGTCAAAGCACCCTCATCCCTACCAAGTCCAATGGATTAACGACGAAGGACTTCTTCGAGTCGAGCACACCGTGCAAGTCTCCTTCAAGATAGGTGCCTACGAGGACACACTTGAGTGTGATGTGGTCCCTATGTCCGTGTGCCACCTTCTACTTGGACGACCATTGTAATACGATCGTGGAGTCACACACAATGGATGGACCAACCACTATAGCTTCAAGATGAAGGGCAAGGAATTCGTGCTACGTCCAATGTCTCCAAGTCAAGTAGCCGCCGACAAACACTTACCTACCAACCATCGTGGAGAGAATGGTGAGAGAGTGAGCCACCAAAAGGAGAGTGAGAGCCACAAGCCAAATATGAGCGCCTCCACGATAAGCAACAAGAAGCAATTAGTGCTATTGGCCACCAAAAGTGAGATGAGAGAAGTGTGTGAGAACCCATCGAGTGTCTTTCACCTTGTGCTCCTATGCAAAGGGGAAGCCAAACCTACTAACACCTCACCACCTCCACCTTTAGTGTTGTCTCAATTGTTGTAGGAATTCTCGGACGTCTTTCCCGATGAGCTACCTCTGGGTCTACCTCCACTTCGCGGAATCGAACACCGCATCGACCTCAAACCCGGCGCACCACTTCCAATCAAGGCTCCTTACCGCGTCAACCCCGAGGAAACCAAGGAGATACAACGGCAAGTGCAACAACACATTGACAAAGGTCATGTACGTGAAAGCTTAAGACCTTGTGCCGTTCCGGTTATTCTCATGCCTAAGAAAGATGGAAGTTTTCGCATGTGCTCCGTTTGCCGCCCGATAAATGCTATCACCGTTAGATACCGTTACCCTACCCCACGTTTAGACGACATGCTTGATGAATTATGTGGTGCCACCATCTTTTCGAAAATTGATCTTAAAATTTGTTACTACCAAATTCACATTCAAGAGGGTGATCAGTGGAGAACGGCTTCCAAAACCAAGTTTGGGTTATATGAGTGGCTTTTCATGCCAATGGGTTTATCGGAATCACCCGGTTCATTCATGTGTCTTATGCATTTTGTTCTACGACCCTACATAGGCGTCTTTGTAGTGGTTTACTTTGATGACATCCTCGTTTTTAGCAAGTCGCTTGAGGACCATGTGACACACATCCGTATGGTTTTACAAACCCTTCGGAGAGAGCGCTTATATGCTAACATGGGAAAATGCACTTTTGGCGTTGATAAGGTCGTCTTCCTAGGATTTGTCGTTTCTTCACAAGGTGTTCACGTTGATGAAACTAAAATTGAAGCAATTAAAACTTGGCCACAACCAACGAATCTCCTACAAGTGCGTAGCTTTCTTGGTTTAGCCGGTTTCTACCGACGTTTTGTGAAGGACTTTAGCACTACTGCTATGCCTCTACACGCCTTAAGCAAGAAGAACGCACCCTTCATTTGGGGTCCTTCGCAAGACACCGCGTTCAATGAGCTCAAAAGCTTGCTTACACGCGCACGACTTCTAGCCCTACCAAACTTTGGTAAACCTTTTGAGATTCATTGTGAGCTAGTGGTGCCGGTATTGGTGGCGTGCTAATGCAAGAAAAGCGCACAATTGCATACTTTAGCAAGAAGCTATCCGGAGCGCAACTCAACTACCCCATATATGATAAAGAGCTCTATGCCTTGATAAGAGTTTTACATGTTTGGGAACATTATCTTAGACCTCATGAATTCATTCTTCATACGGACCATGAGACTCTGAAGTATCTCAAGGGTCAAACTAAGTTGAACAAGCGTCATGCTAAGTGGAGTGAGTTCATTGAGTCTTTTCCCTATGTCATCAAATACATCAAAGGCAAAGAGAATGGTGTGGTGGATGCGCTTTCCCGCAAATGCAAGCTTGTTACACAACTTGAGTTGAATGTTATTGGCTTTGAGCACATAAAAGATTTATATGAGCATGATCCTTTCTTTGCACATCCTTATGCTAAGTGCTTTACTCACACTTCTTGGGAACGCTACTACATAAAGGATGGATATCTTATGAGAGCTAACAAACTTTGCATTCCCGAGTCTTCGCTTCGTTTGCTCCTTTTGCAGGAATCTCGTGGAGGAGGACTCATGGGACACTTTGGACGCGACAAGACATTTGCTACGCTCTCCAAGAACTACTTTTGGCCCAAGATGCTTCGTGACGTCTTACGCCTCACCAACCGATGCTCTACATGTCGCAAAGCTAAGTCAAAAGCTCAATCCCATGGCCTTTACATGCCACTTCCTATTCCATACCATCCATGGGAAGACATGAGCATCGAGTTTATACTTGGATTGCCGAGGACTCAAAATGGCAAAGATTCCGTGTTTGTTGTCGTCGATAGATTCTCTAAAATGGCCCATTTCATTCCTTGTAACAAGATCGACGATGCTTCACATGTTGCAAATCTCTTTTGTAGGGAAATCATTTGTCTACATGGAGTACACAAGACGATCATGTCGGACCGGGACGTCAAGTTCTTGAGCTACTTTTGGAAGACTCTATGCGCCAAACTCGGCATCAAGCTACTCTTCTCTTCGGCATATCATCCACAAACCGACGGCCAAACGGAGGTGACGAACCGCACACTTTCGACGCTTCTTAGTGCGTTGATCAAGAAGAACATCAAGGAATGGGAGCAATGCTTGCCCATCGCCGAGTACGCCTACAACCGCGCAAGACATTCGACTACCGGCAAGTCCCGTTTCGAGGTCGTCTACTGCTTCAACCCGTTGTCCCCATTGGACATCCTACCTCTACCTCTACAAGAGCGCATCAACATGGACGCAAGTGCACGAGCAAGCTATCTCAAGACGGTACAGGAAGACACAAGGGCAATGATCGAGCGACAAGTCCATCGCCTCACCACCAAGCTCAACGTCAACAAGGAACCAATGGTGTTACAACCGGGAGATCTTGTTTGGCTTCATCTTCGCAAGGACCGCTTCCCAAACGAGCGCAAGTCCAAACTACTACCTCGCGCCGACGGACCCTTCAAGGTGCTAGCACGCTACAATAACAACGCCTACAAGATCGACATCCCACGAGACAAGTACATCGTGAGCGATACTTTCAACATCAAGGACCTATCTCCTTTCCATGGTGATGAAGATTTCGATCCGAGGTCGGATCTTTCCCAAGGGAGGGGAGATGATGTGAAGCATCCCAAGGTCATCCCCATGGACCTACCGCTGACTCACCAAGTGTCCAAAGGACCAATGACACGAGCCCGTGCAAGAGCTCTCGAGACCGAGGTGAGTTCACTCCTTTCTCTACATCCTCCCGATTCACATGAGACATGGCTTATACCTTCATCAGAAACTCTATGCATACTCAGGTACTTGGATGAAGGCCACGGGACAGCTCTGCACAGCGGACAAGATGGCGGGATCGACAAGTGCTTGGATTAAGAAGAAGTACGAATGAAGACGCTACAGGCACCGGACGTCCGGCCCACACCGGACGACCGGTCACTCCCAGGCACCGGACATCCGACGTTCACCGGACGACCAGCGACTCCCAGACGACCGGACGACCGGAAGCCACCGGACGTCCGTGACACCCTTCACAGAACCGAAATCGAGAAAAATACCGGAAATCCGAGAGTTAGCGGATGTCTGGCCTTTCTTGAGCGACCGGACGTCCGGTAACCCTCGGACGTCCGACCCGACGGCGTCACCCCGTGTAATATATACTCGTTGACTTCCATCCTTTGGAGGCAGCTTTTGGATAGCTCATTTTTAGACCTGAGTGGTTCCTCTCCTACGAGACCGCGTCCTCTTTGGAGAAGATCCACACGGATTCAGGACCTCCTACGTGGAGAAGATCCCAAGGGATAATCCAAGACCTCCTCCGGGAGAAGACTATCTTTGTACCACTGTTGTTGACTATGGATCGTGTGTCTTGATATGTATCGTGGATCTAGCACTTGCGTGACCGTATTTGTGTTGATTTGAGCGTTTTCTCTCGTGTATCCCTCCGTGTTTTCCTTGTGTTATCCGTGTTCATCGTGGGATCCCCTCCTCTTCGTGAAAGATCTGCCGCTTAGGGTTCCACCCTACATCAAGTCGAGTGGTTTCTTGTACGGTCGAGTGGCTTCATCCTTCCGAGTGGAGTTGAGTTACCCGAGTGAGGTACGCCGTCGAGTGAATTGCTCTCTGGGCCATATCAGTCGGCAGCTTCTATCATCTTTGGAATGTCTTTGAGACCCTAGGGCAGTGTGACCTTGGGTAGGGTACCTAGGTCAGGCCTGTGACCCTACCATAGGTCTATGGTATCATCACCGACACCTTCGCTCCGGTCGTTAAGCCTGGCATGATTCGCATGGTTCTTGATGTAGGGTGGAACCCTAGATGGCCGATCTTTCACGAAATGGAGGGAAACCCACGATGAACATGAAGAACACGAAGGGAAACACGTGTGGAAACACAAAAGGAACACTCAGATCAACATGAAGATGGTCACACAAGTGCTAGATCCACGATACATACAGAGATACATGATCCACGGTCAACAACGGACGATACAAGGTAGTCTTCTCCGGAAGGAGGTTTTGAAGGTATCTCGTAGGATCTTCTCCGAAGTGAAGGTCTTGAATCCGTGTGGGTCTTCTCCGTAGACGGGCCGCACTCACTCTCGAGGAGATGAACCACTAGTGCATGAGCAAAGATCTAGGGTTTTGAGCCATCACAATGCTAACCCTCCAAAAAGGAAGTCAAAGGGTATATATAGTCTAGGGGTGAGGGGTACATGGGCTTCGGCCCTTCACTGCGTGCAGGCGGACGAGCCGGACGTCCGCTTGGTCTCCGGACGTCCACTGGCTCGGGAGGGGCCGGACGTCCGGTGTGCCTCGGATTTCCGGTAATATTCCCTGATTTTCGGTTCTGTAATGGATGTCACGGACGTTCGGTGGCTTCCGGACGTCCGGTCGTCCGGGGGTCGTCGGACGTCAGGTGTCTGTCGGTCGTCCGAAGCCTGGAGTGGACCGGTCGTCCGGTAAGGGCCAGACGTCCGGTGCTTGTAGCATCTTTAGCGGCACTTCTTCTTGTTCCTTGTACTTGTTGATCCTTCCACCATGTCCAACTTGTAGAGCTGTTCCGTGGCCTTAGTATAGGTATCTGAATATGCATAGAGTTTCCGATGAAGGTAGAAGCCATGTCTCATGTGAATAGAAAGGGAGTTGAGATAGGAGTGAATTCACCTTGGCTTCGAGAGCTCTTGCACAGGCTCGCATCATTGGTCCTTTGGGCACTTGGTAAGGCGACAATAGGTCCATGGGGATGTCCTTGCGATGCTCCACATCATCTCCCCTCCCATGGGAAAGTTCCGACCTCGGATCGAAATCCTCATCACCATGGAAGGGAGATAGATCCTTCACGTTGAATGTGTCGCTCACAATATACTTGTCACGCGGGATGTCGAGCTTGTAAGCGTTGTTGTTGTACCGTGCTAGCACCTTGAAGGGTCCATCGGTGCGGGGTAGGAGCTTGGACTTGCATTCATTGGGGAAGCGGTCTTTGCGAAGATGAAGATATACGAGATCTCACAGTTGGTACACCATTGGTGCCTTGTTTACGCTGAGCTTGGTGGCTAGGCGTTGCACTTGTCGCTCGATCATTGCCCTTGTATCTTCATGCACCTTCTTGAGATAGCTTGCTCGTGCACTTGCGTCCATGTTGATGCGCTCTTGTAGGGGTAGGGGTAGGATGTCCAATGGGGACAATGGGTTGAAGTCGTAGACGACCTCGAAGGGGGACTTGTTGATAGTCGAATGTCTTGCGCGGATGTAGGCGTACTCGGCGATGGGCAAGCATTGCTCCCATTCCTTGATGTCCTACTTGATCAACATGCGAAGAAGCGTCGAAAGTGTGCGGTTCGTCACCTCTGTTTGGCCATCGGTTTATGGATGATATGCCAAAGAGAAGAGGAGCTTGATGACGAGTTTGGCGCATAGAGTCTTCCAAAAGTAGCTCAAGAACTTGACGTCCCGATCTGACACAATAGCCTTGGGCACTCCATGTAGATGAATGATTTCCCTACAAAAGAGATTTGCCACATGTGAAGCATCGTCGATCTTGTTACAAGGAATGAAATGAGCCATTTTAGAAAATCTATCCACGACAACAAACACGGAATCCTTTCCATTTTGAGTCCTAGGCAATCCAAGTATAAAGTCCATGCTTATGTCTTCCCATGGATAGTATGGAATAGGAAGTGGCATGTAAAGACCATGAGATTGAGCTTTTGACTTAGCTTTGCGACATGTAGAGCATCGGTTGGTGAGGCGTGAGATGTCACGGAGCATCTTGGGCCAAAAGTAGTTCCTGGAGAGTGTAGCAAATGTCTTGTCGCGTCCAAAGTGTCCCATTAGTCCTCCTCCATGAGATTCATACAAAAGGAGCAAACAAAGCGAAGACTCGGGAATGCAAAGTTTGTTAGCTCTCATAAGATATCCATCCTTTATGTAGTAGCGTTCCCAAGAAGTGTGAGTCAAACACTTAGTATAAGGATTTGCAAAAAAGGATCATGCTCATATAAGTCTTTTATGTGCTCAAAGCCAATAACATTCAACTCAAGTTGGGTAACAAGCATGCATTTGCGGGAAAGCGCATCCGCCACAACATTTTCTTTGCCTTTGATGTATTTGATGACATAGGGAAAAGACTCAATTAACTCACTCCACTTAGCATGACGCTTGTTCAACTTAGTTTGACCCTTGAGATACTTGAGAGTCTCATGGACCGTATGAAGAATGAATTCATGAGGTCTAAGATAATGTTCCCACACGCGTAAAACTCTCATTAAGGCATAGACCTCTTTATCATATATGGGGTATTTAAGTTGCGCTCCGGATAGATTCTCGCTAAAGTACGCAATTGGGCCTTTTTCTTGCATTAGCACGCCACCTATGCTGGTACCACTAGCGTCACAATGAATCTCAAAAGGTTTGTCAAAATTTGGTAGGGCAAGAAGTGGTGTGTGGATAAGCAAGTCTTTTAGCTCATTTAACGCGGTGTCTTGCGAAGGACCCCAAACAAAGGGTGCGTTCTTCTTGCTCAAGGCGTGTAGAGGCATAGCAATTGTGCTAAAGTCCTTCACAAAGCGTCGATAGAAACTGGCTAGACCAAGAAATCTACACACTTGTTGGAGATTCGTCTGTTGTGGCCAAGTTTTAATTGCTTCAACTTTAGTTTCATCAACGTGAACACCTTGTGAAGAAATGACAAATCCTAGGAAAACGACCTTGTCAACGCCAAAAGTACATTTATCCATGTTAGCATATAAGCGTTCTTTCCGAAGGGTTTGCAAAACCATACGGATGTGTGTCACATGGTCCTCAAGCGATTTGCTAAAGACGAGAATGTCATCAAAGTAAACCACTACAAAGACGCATATGTAAGGTCGGAGAACGAAATGCATGAGACGCATAAATGAGTCGGGCGCTTCCGATAAGCCCATCGGCATGACCAACCACTCATATAACCCAAACTTGGTTTTGAAAGCCGTTTTCCACTCATCACCCTCTTGAATGCGAATTTGGTAATAGCCACTTTTAAGATCAATTTTTGAAAATATGGTAGCACCACATAATTCATCAAGCATGTCGTCTAAGTGTGGAATAGGGTGACGGTATCTAACGGTGAGAGCATTTATCGGGCGACAATCGGAGCACATGCGAAAACTTCCATCTTTCTTAAGCACGAGAATAACCAGAACGACACAAGGGCTCAAGCTTTCACGTACATGACCTTTTTCGATGAGTTCTTGTACTTGCCGTTATATCTCCTTGGTTTCCTCGGGGTTGACACGGTAAGGAGCCTTGTTCGGAAGTGGTGCGCCGGGTATGAGGTCGATGCGGTGTTCGATTCCGCGAAGTGGAGGTAGACCCGGTGGTAGCTCATCGGGAAAGACGTCTGAGAATTCCTGCAACAATTGAGACAACACTAAAGGTAGAGGTGGTGAAGTGTTAGTAGGTTTTGCTTCCCCTTTGCATAAAAGCACAAGGTGAAAGACACTCGAGGGGTTCTCACACACTTCTCTCATCTCACTTTTGGTGGCAAATAGCACTAGTTGTTACTTGTCGCTCATCGTGGGGGCGCTCATATTTGGCTTGTGGTTCTCACTCTCCTTTTGGTGGTTCACTCTCTCACCATTCTCTCCAAGATGGTTGGTAGGTATGTGTTTGTCGGCGGCTACTTGACTTGGTGACATTGGGCGTAGCACAAACTCTTTGCCCTTCATCTTGAAGCTATAATGGTTGGTCCGTCCATTGTGTGTGACTCCATGATCGTATTGCCATGGTAGTCCAAGAAGAAGGTGGCACATGGACATAGGGACCACATCACACTCGAGTGTGTCCTCGTAGGTGCCTATCTTGAAGGATACTTGCATGGTCTGCTCGACTCGAAGAATTCCGGCGTTGTTAAGCCATTGGACCTTGTAGGGATGAGGGTGCTTCGACTTGACCAATGATGAGGACATCACTAACAAGGTTACACCCACAGCTCCAACTGACACATACACAGAACCAATTACTAGAGCTCGCGCACGCCAATTAAATTACCACGTACTTTCGTTTCTTGGTAATGAATCGAATATTCATGAGAATATGATGCTGCCTAAATTGGATACATTTGTCTTGCTTACAAATGAAGGGCCTAGCTTGGACAAGAAGGATGAACATTGGAGCAAGATCAAGCATGGAGATGATGGCATGCGCAAGGGGAACAAGAATGGAGTTACAAGTGATGATTTCAGGACTTTGAAGCCACCATAATGAGTGCGTGAAGCCTTGGACGAAATATACAAGATGCCACTTCATAAATTTCGTCCAGAGGCTATTATAGGTGATGTGTCACCTTATTATTGGGCCAGGCCCATGTAATTTTGAAATACTTGTGTATAGGCTGTTTTTAGAGTCCGTATGTGTGGGGAAACAAGAGTTAGGGTTGGTTTCGGACCCCTCCACCAAGGGCCACGAAATTCCCCCCTCTTTCCCCCATATATACAGCCCTTAGGGCATCGTTTAGACTTTGGGTTTTGTTTAGATTAAAGTTCGCCATAGCTGCAACTTCGCGTACTTCGTTCGTGTTCAACAACCAGACAAAGACGTCACAGAACCCCACTTAATCAATAAAGCTTTCCTCTTGAATTCGCAATATCCAGATTGCAATCTCAGTTTCTTGCTTGTTCTTCGTTTGCTTGCAGGGACCTTCGTGGTCAGGTTGATCGTGCTCCGGCGTGGTCAATAACCTCTCGGAGTTGGTTTAGCGATTGCTAAGGCGCGACATCCACGCACGTTCGTAGTCGGATCGTCCAAGTCGACTTCCTCCAAAACGATAGCCACCATCTCATCGAAAGACGGGACACCTTTGCCTCTATCAACCAATTGTAGCTTGTCGCATAGCTCTTCACTTGCCAAGTTATGACAACTTCCTCCATCGATAATAACCTGGACGGATCGTTCATTGATGCTGGCCTTGGTATGGAATATGTGACATCGTTGATCGTCATCTTGTTGATGTTGAAGTGTCAAGACCTTGGAGACAACGAGATTGAGACTCGAGTCATTGTCGCAAAACACTTGGTGGTCTTCATCTTCATTCACTTGGCAATGCATAGCTACATGTTCAAGGGCTTCCATCTCATCGTCGCTCATTGAGTCATAGGATCCGTCATCATTGATGATCATTGTGGAAACGCTCTTTGTGACGCCCGAAGACCGACGTCCCAGAAGATTCCAGAAGATCCCAGAAGATTCCAGATGTTCCGGGTTTCCCGTGTGTTCAGTTGTGCTTGCTTTATTTATTTATTTTGCATTGCATCATGTCATCATGCCATCATGTCATTTTTATTTTGCATCTCAACCTAAATAAATTGTGTGGACCTTCGGTCCACTTAAATCGAGGGAAGAATGTCTTCTCTTTAAAACATATCATCCCAATATTTAGGGAGCTATATAATAAATATTCCATTGTTTGGAATTACCCGCAACACACTTGCATTTTTTCCCCATGTCTTTTTCACTTCGAGTTTCTCCTTCAAAAAAACCTTGCCAATATTTCTTTCCGTTGTTTCGAGGTTCCTCCAAAAATTTGAACATTTTTGGACACTTCAATAATCACGTCTTAGTTCAAACCTATTTGAATTAAATTCAAATATGTTTGAATTATTTTTCCGATCACGCCTTTTCTATTTTCTCGGACCGTGCTCTTTTTATGTTGCCCGAGGAAAATAGTCCCATGTGCTTTTTTTTCCCTAACCTTCCTTTCGCCTCCTTTTTCTTCTTTGTCTTTTCTATTTTGAAAAAAAAACAGAAGAAGGAGCCCAGCTGCAGCCTTCTCCCAGCGGCCCAGGCCTCCCTCTCCCTCCTTTGGCCCAATCCCTCCTGGCCCAAGACCATTCCTCCAGGCGGCCCAACCAGCCTCCAGCCGCACCCCATCGAACCCTAGCTCTCCCAGCGATCGCTCTCTCCCTCCCTTCCCTCGTCCGCCGCCACTTACTTCTCTCGCTCGTTCGAGCCGTTTCCCTCGTTCCCCCCGATTCCATCGCCCTCTGCCTCCCTCTCTCTCAAACCCCATCGAACCTACGCGCCTCCTCCCGAGCCCATCGCCCCGAGAGCCTCCGTGCGCCCAGGTTTTGCCTCGCCCCGCACCGAGCTCCAGCGTGCCAGGAGGCACCGAGCACCTCCACCGCATCGTCCCCGCGGCCCCGAGCACCCGCGGGCCGGCCAGGAATCACCTGCGCCCTTCTTCGCCAGCAAGCGCCGCGGCCAGGAGCCCTAGGCCGGCGCCCCTGTTCCTCTCCCGACGCCCCAGCGCGGTTCCCTCCTCCGCGCCCGTCCTCGAGCCGGCCACCGAGGCCGTCTCCTCGCCTCTAGCGCGCCCGCGCCCGAGGCCTACAGCGCCACCTTCTCACCATCGCGTCGCCAGCCTCCAGCGCCTCGCTCCCTCGCCTCCAGTCCCGCGAGCCAAGGCCCCGAGCGCCGGTCATCTTTCATCTCAGCCTCGCCGTAGCCTCCTCCTGGCGCGACCTCCCTTCGCCTCCTGCGTGCCCAGGACCGTCACCTCGTCCACAGCCCCGCCTTGCTCTGACCCGCCAGCGCCTCCACCTCTTTTTCCCGTCGCCAAGCTGCCGCGACTCTGTCCGGCTAGAGCTGCCGCTGCCATGGCCCCTTCAACGCCAAGTTTGCTGCTGTTTTGTTTTCGCTAAGTGCCAGGTTGACACGACTACTACGCGAGACCGGACCGACAAGTACCACGACGACCCGGACATCTACGGAAAAACGAGCTCGTGAACAACTACTGTCGCCCGGAAACGTTGGATGCGCCAAGTACCACGACTACTCGGCGACCCCAAGTACCCCTACCGTCGCCCCGTGTACCTCTACGGAACGTGTACGACTTCGGGATGTGAACGACTACACGTGTACCTCTACGGAACAACTACTTCCTCTTCGGAAAACGTGAACCACTACTTCCCACGGCGACCACGGGAACAACTACGCCTTCTTCCTCTACGTCTCGAACCGCCCCGAAATGCACGCTTCAAAGGTATAACGAGACGACCCCGTGGATGACCCGTGTGATGCTTGTTGTGGTTGTATGAAATGTCTCCCGTGTGTGCTCTGTGTCGTTTCGTCTGTTTGTCATGTTCCTCGGTTGCCTCGTCGCCGACTCGTGGGAACCCGGCAACGGGATCGCCCACTTTCTTCTTGCTTGACACGTCTCCGCCATCTTTCCTTTGCCCGGTCTCTCAACGAGTTACCGGAACCGATATGTTGTCGTGGCATCATTTTCGGAATTGTTGCCGTGGCACCCTTTCCTTCCACCACGGTGACGATGCTTCATATCATCTTCTTGTTAACCTTTTAATAAAATTGCATAAGCTTGATCATGTCATCCGCATCATGATAACTACATTAAATGTGTTAATTGTTGTTGCTTTAATAATTACTAAACATGCTCATGGGGATTTTCCGGATATGTTGTTGTTATTTCCGGCCTCATTTAAAATGCCTAAATAGTGTAGTTTACTTATGCTTCACCTCTTGCCATGTTAACAAACATTTAATCTTGTCTTGTAAATAACGAGAGTCAACTAAATAAATATCATGTGGTGTTTCGTCAATATGCAACTCGTTGCATATTGAGCTCCACTTAACTTGTAGTGTTGTTTGTGCACTTTGCCATGCCATGCATATTTAAACCGGACATGCATCATACTTGTTTGCGCATCGTATGCCATGTTGATGCTTGTGTGTTTACCGTGTTGTTTCTTTCTTTCCGGTTGTTTCTCTTGTTAGCTTCGGTTTCGTTCCGGAGTTGTGAGGATTTGCTCGACTGTTGCTCCGTCTTCTTCATGGATCCGTTCTTCTTCCCTTGCGGAATCCCAGGCAAGATGATCATACCCTTGGATACCTTTACTACCATTGCCATGCTTAGTTGTCTCGATGCTATCGTTACATGTCGCGCTACCCATCTTTTATGTCAGCCTCTCCTTGTTGCCATGAAACCTCTAACCTTGACACCTTCCTAGCAAAACCACTGTTTGGCTATGTTACCCGCTTGCTCAGCCTCGCTTGCTCAGTCCCTCTTATAGCGTTGTTAGTTGCAGGTGAAGATGAAGTTCGTTCCAGGAGGGAACTTGTTGTTGTTGGTATATCACAATATCTATTAATATATATTAACACACCTATATACTGGGCATGGGTGGAAGGCTTGGCCTTTTGCTCGGTGTTTTGTTCCACTCATGCCACCTTAGGCGCCGATAAACCGGCATTATGTTCCTTGATTTTGCGTTCCTTACACGATGGGTGGATGGGGCCCCCTTGACAGTTCGACTTTGAATAAAACTCCTCCAGCAAGGCCCAACTTTGGTTTTAATTTGCTCATAATAACAACTTAATTAATTAATTAAATTGCATAGGGAGTTAGCGCTACCCGAGGATTCTTAATTCTACATAGCAGGGGGGGCCAGTGCTGATGGTGTTGGTCCCAAACGGGGAGACTGCGGGGCCGCCTTGGGGAAACCCGAGGTATCTGGTATAACCTGTAGGATCACCCATCCGGTAGTGTCCTGAGACGAGATACGCGCGGCTACTATCAGGGTGTCGACACACCGGGAGGTCTTGCTGGACTTGTTTTACCATTGTCGAAATGACTTGTGCTACCGGGATGCCGAGCCTGATCGGATTTTCCCTAAGATAAGGGGTGATGATATTATATTTATCACTTCAGCTAATCGTGAGAGCTTGTGATGGGCTAAGTTGGAACACCCCTACAGGGTTATGATCTTTCGAAAGCCGTGCCCGCGGTTATGTGGCAGATTGGAATTTGTTAATGTCCGGTTGTAGAAAACTTGACAGATGATCCGAAGTAAAACACACAACTGTGTGAGTAACCGTGACTGTCTCTTTTCACTTTGAGAAGAGAACACGGTGGGGTTATGTTTGACCGTATGTAGTTAGGATCTTTAGCGATCACTAATTTTGCGACCGTTTGCGTAGATGCTCATCTTATTCTGGTACTCATAAGTTAGCCACCATATTATGCTTAGTCGCTGCTGCAGCCTCACCACTTTACCTCTTCCTACCCATAAAGCTTTGCTAGTCTTGTTACCCATGGTTATGGGATTGCTGAGTCCTCGTGGCTCACAGATACTACAACACCAGATGCAGGTTCAGCCGAGCATGAAACAGGAGCTGGTTCAAGTTCTTCACCAGGAGCTCGATGAAGAGAGTTGCCGTTTGCTTGTGACGTGTTCGACGATCAGTAGTGGTTTCTACTAGGATTCGATCCTGACCTGTGGCTTTATGTTGTTTTGGTATCTTTCATTTGGATCTTCGCCCGTAGTCGGGTTGTGATGTTTTGAATGATGTGTTGCTTATGTATTGTATTGTGTGAAGTGGCGAGTGTAAGCCAACTATCTCCTTTTGCAATTTAATCCCTCTTTTACATGAGTTGTGCAAAGATACCAAACTTGAGATCATTCTAGGATGGGCTTATATCTTTAAGTCGTGCCTCGACACGTAGGAGATATAGTCCCATCCTGTGCATTACAAGTTGGTATCAGAGCCTTCTCCAACCTAGAAGCCCCCACTGATTGATCGAATCATTGACGGTTGAGTCTAGGCACACACTTAAAATGTTTTGAGTCCTATATATATATCGGAGAGTAGGATTTCTTTTGCTCCTCATCTCTTTTCATTCTGGTGAGGACTCCTGACGACTACTCTTGCCTCTTCTACTTTCAAAAATTGCACCAAGTTTTTTTAGGATCTCGCGAGTATTGTTTGGATTGTTCCGATGTCTTTGTGACGAGAACATTGTTCTCGATGCCTCCTGACATTAGGGGTTGTGGCAGTGTCCCGGTGAGTTGAGCTCTGAGGTGTTGTCGTCACAAATCCATCGCGGCAGTACTAGAATACTTAAGACGGCCGACATCGAAAACTGTAATGCCCAGGATGGAGTTATACCTCCTACGTGTCGAGGCACGACTTAAAGGCATAATTCCATCCTAGAATGATCTCAAGTCTGGTAATCTTTGCACAACTCATGTAAAAGAGGGGATAGTAAACTGAAATAGTTGGCTTACACTCGCCACATCACAGAATTATAGTACAAGTCTCAAACATCATACATTAAGAGCACTACAACCCTCTAAGGGCAAAAGCCAAAAGTCAAAGTACCAAACTCAGATAAATAAACCACACGCGGATCGAATCCTAGTAAGAGTCTCCACTACTGATCGTCCGGGTAGCGCACATAGTACCGACTACGCTCCTCGTTGTACTCCCAATCCAGCTCAGTGCCATCACCTGGATAGCTCACAGCTGGACCTGCATCTGGTGTGAAGTAACTGTGAGCCATAGAGGACTCAGCAATCCCGTCTCCGGGTAACAAGACTATCAAAGCCTTTGGGTGAGGAGAAGGCTGAAGAAAGAATAAGTCTGCAGCAGCAACTAGCATCTAGCTTACGTAAGTGAGAGCGAGAAGAGAAGGCCTCGGCGAGAAGTGATCACGAAGTGATCCTAGCTACAAGCTCACAAACATAACCCCTCCGTGTTCAACTCCCGAATCCCTATTCGGAAATTGACAGTCACGGAACACACGCTGGTAGTGTATTAGTAACATTGTGTCAAGTTATCTACAACCGGAATTAACAAGCTCCCATCTGCCACATAACCGCGGGCACGGCTTTCGAAAGTTCAAACCCTGCAGGGGTGTTCCAACTTGACCCATTACAAGCCCACGATCCGCGGAGTCGCAACTCCAAGGTGGGAAGACCCGAGTATCCTCGGAATCCCGTGCTCAAGATATACCGAGCTAAGCTAAGGCTAATCCAGCAAATCCTCCCGGCGTGCCGACACCCTGATAGTAGCCGCGCGTATCTCGTCTCAGGCCACGACCGGATGGGCGATGCTACAGGTTTTTACCAGACCTTGAGTTTCCTCGAGGTGGCCCTGCAGGACCCCCGTTTCGGACCAACACTCATGTGGAGCACTGGCCCGGGGTTGTTGATTAAGAAAGAGGGTTAATTACTCCCTATGCATGTTTAGTTTGTTATTAGGCAAATAGTACCAATGTTGGGACTTGCTGGAAAAGACTTAGCACTTAGCGGTTTATCGAGGGGGTCCCATACACCCCAACCGTGTTAGGAACGCATAATCAAGGAACATAATACCGGCTTATACGGATCCTAACGGCATGAGTGAAACAAATCACCAAGCAAAAGGCTTAGCCTTCCACCCTTGCCAATATATAGATGATTTCATTTTAAGCATTTATATAGTGTGATATAACCCAACCAAACTTCAACATGAAGCAAGCATCTTCGATCTTCACCTGCAACTAGCAACGCTATAAGAAGGGCTGAGCGAAGCGTACTTAGCCAAGCAACGGTTTGCATAGGTAGGTTGGTTAAACATGGCAATTGGTTACAAGTAGGAGGCTGACAAGAAGATCATGGGCATCGAGGCAAAACTATAGATCGAGACTACTAGCAATAGGCAAATATAGTAATGTTATCGGGGTTCGGTCATCTTGCCTGAAGAGAAGTCGTTCGGATCGTAAGAAGGGTCCTCGTGCTCAACCTCGTTGGAAACCTCGTGCTCAACTTCGTACCCGGTCTCAGCTTCCGGCTCTAAACAAAACAATCACACCAAGCACCAATCAACAAGATGCAATGCGCACTCGAAAAAACATGAATGCATGATGGATGCACTAAGGATGCACATGGAGCACGGAAAACATCACTCAAGAAAAACACCTCAAAACAAGATAACAAGCTGATATTATTAATCTACACAGAAAATCAACCAAGTTTGATATAAGATTCGCTGAAATCGGAGTTACGGGCTAAAAGTTATGCCCGAAACAAGATTTGAGCGAAAGCTGAAAATTACAGCAACATAGCAACTTTGGAGCTCACAATAATTAAGCTACAGCACCCAAAAAGCATGGCAAAGGACTTGAACACAAACTAGACATATAGTACAGCAACTATGTCCAAAGGGCACCCCCAACGGAGTCACGGATCAATAGCAATGATCTTGGACATATTGAACTTTACAATAAAATTCTGGCAGCAGAATTTTATTGAAACTTTAGAGCAAAAGATAAACATGCTACAGCCACTTAAATGGACATGTGAGGACATGGATGGAAAGACAACAATATATACTACAAGGAACAATCAAAATCCACCCCAAAACTATCATGCTTTTTCCTAGAACATCACACGAACATGGCATCGGAACGTTACAGATTTCAGACTTAGTGAAAATCCACTAAGTCCTAAAACAGCAATATCATCATAGCAACTAAAAGAGCATGTTTAAGTCACCTCGAAACTAAACATGGCAAAGGGTAAGCACCTCATCAAAGTGCACATGAAGGTGATCCCGAAACACACAAGCATGCATCATAGAGGTGAACACAACGATTGCAACGAGCTCAACAAGATGGCATTTCATAACAAGTGAAAACACCTCATATGAACATGGCACTTTGCAACGATGATAACAAGGCAATAATAAATCTACCATGCAACCTATCACAAGCAACACGTAGTTCGTGACAAGACGAACACGTGAACATGTCATTTGCATCGTTTGGACAAACGAGCTAAAAGTTATCACATGGCAAAGGTGGCATGAAATTAACACATAACAGTAGTTTATATCATGATGCACTCTTGCAACAGCAAAACAAGTGTCTAGATGATCTCTAACATGCATGACAACAACAGGTAAAACGTAGAGCACATCTCCACGAACGTCTGGACATGCTACACGCGCAAAACGGAGCATCAGGCAAAAAGTTAGAGCAGGTCAAACTTTGCATCAGACAGCTGAAAAACTGGACTTAGGAGGATTTGAAATAACCTCACAGATCAGATCTGAGGAATAAAAACGGAGACGGGCCGGCGGCGGCGGATCCGGCCCAGCCGCGGAGGGAGAGGCGGCGGCCCACGGCGGCTGGCGTGGCTGGCGAAGGCCCGGCGGCTGGGGTCGGATCGGGCGGGGGCCCGCGCTGTAGCGAAGCGGCCCGGCCTGGCGGCGAGGAGCAGTGCGGGAGGCCCCGGCCTGGCGGCGAAGGCCTGCGGCTGGACCGCGGTCGGCTCGGTGCGGTACGGGCCTTGGCCCAGGCGGCGGGGAGCAGTCGGTCGCAGGCGATGCGGTCAGGCGGCCCGACGCGGCCTGGCGAGGGGGTGGAGACGGTACGGGCCGGCGAGGGAAGGGCGAAGTGGTCCCCGGCCCGGTCTGGACGACGACGCGGTCGCGGTCGAGCGAAGACCCCGGCGCGCGCTCGCCCTGGAGCGGGGCCCAGCCGAGCGGCTGTTGCGGCGACGCTGCGGTCGCTGGGGATCGAGCGCGTTGACTCCGGGGCGTCGCGACGGGCTTCGAGCCAGCAGTTTTTGCGGCGGCGATCGGCTCGATGGATCCCTCGGGATCTGGAAGAAATTGGAGGATCTGATCTGAAAGAAAGGAAAAAAAAAAGAGGGGAAGGGGGAAGGAGAAGGGGACATGCCAAAATAGACTAGGGTCTATTATATAGCAGTTTTTAGGGTTAGGAGGGAGTTTAGGGGCGCTAGGAGCCCTCCGATCGCGATCCGACGGATCCGATCGCGGGGGTGGATTTAAAGGCCTAGACGGAGATAAAAGAAAGCAGCAGGGGTGTTTCCGGGACACGAAGTGAAGGCACTTCGGACCCACACGGACAACGGATGGAAAAGTCAACGGAGTCCAAACGAGACGAGATTTGAGAGGCGGGTTGCACACAACAAAACAACAACACAGACAACAACCTCGCGGCACACCGGTAACGTAAAACGCCCGAACAACAAAGTAGGCCTACGGGACGTCACGGACACGTGAGGGAGCTCCGGAACGCGAAACGGACAACGGGAAGGAACCCGACGAACCGGAAACAACCCACAACACAAATGCAATGCGATGCACATGTCTACATGATATGAATGAATGCCACACACTCACACAACAAAACGACGAAAACCCGAAAGACAAGAACCCGGAATGGAAAAAGATGAAGCCGGAGATATATTATATACCCAAAAGGGAAAGTATTACATCTGGGGCATTACAAACTCTCCTCTACTACAAAAAGATCTCGTCCCGAGATCTAGGACTGGAAAAAGGAAGGGTACTCGGAACGAAGATGATCTTCTCGTTCCCAGGTAGCTTCTCGGTCGGTGTGATGTGACCACTTGACTTTCAGAAACTTGATGGACTTGTTGCGAGTCTTGCATTCGGTTTCTTCGAGAATTGCAACTGGATGCTCTCGGTAGGAAAGGTCTTGTTGAAGATCAATCTCCTCAAACGGAATCATGCGCTCAGGTGCCTTGAAGCATTTGCGAAGTTGAGATACATGGAAGACATCATGAACATTTGCAAAGTTGGAAGGGAGCTCGAGCTGATAGGCTAGATCGCCTCTTTTGCCAAGAATCTTGAAAGGCCCGACGTATCTAGGAGCAAGTTTTCCTTTGATACCGAATCTTTGGGTTCCTTTCATCAGAGAAACTCGGAGATAGACATGATCACCGATGTCGAAAGCCAAATCACGATGCTTTCCGTCATAGTAGCTCTTCTGACGCGACTGAGCGGCCTTGAGATTCTCACGTATGACTTTGCACATTTCTTCGGCTTCTGAGATCAAGTCATTGCCAAGAAGTTGGCGTTCGCCTGTTTCAGACCAGTTGAGAGGGGTACGACACTTTCTGCCATAGAGAATTTCAAATGGTGCTTTGCCTGCACTTGCTTGAAAGCTGTTGTTGTAAGAGAACTCGGCAAATGGAAGGCAGTCTTCCCATTTCATGCCGAAGGAGATGACACAGGCTCTGAGCATATCTTCTAGAATCTGATTCACGCGCTCGACTTGACCACTAGTCTGAGGGTGAAAAGAAGTGCTGAACCTGATCTTAGTGCCCATGGCGGACTGAAAGGAGTCCCAGAACCTTGATGTGAACAAGCTGCCACGGTCTGAGGATATCACTTGAGGAATGCCATGTAGGGACACAATTCTGGAAGTGTACAGCTCTGCAAGTTGAGCTGCATTGATTGATTCTTTGACTGGAAGAAAGTGAGCGACTTTGGTAAGCTTGTCAATCACCACAAAGATAGCATCATTGCCTCGCTTGGATTTAGGAAAGCCAGTGACGAAGTCCATTTCAATGTGGTCGAACTTCCACTCGGGAATAGGAAGAGGTTGGAGAAGACCGGCTGGACGTTGATGTTCTGCTTTCACTCTTCTGCATACATCACATTCATTCACGAATTGGGCAATCTCCCTTTTCATGCGTGTCCACCAGTAAGATTGCTTGAGGTCTTGATACATCTTGGAACTGCCAGGATGAATGGAAAGGAGAGAATCGTGAGCTTCTTCCATTATGAGCTTCCTGAGATCACCTTTGGGAACAACGAGTCTGTCCTCGAAGAACAAGGTATCTCTCTCATCAACACGGAAGCACTTATATTTTGGAGTGCCCTTTGCAATCCCATGTTTCACCTTCTTCACCATGGTATCACTGAGCTGGGCCTCACGGACTTGATCTTCCAAGGTAGGAGCAATTTGGAGATTTGCAAGAAAACCCTGCGGAACAACTTGGAGGTTGAGCTTCCTGAATGCTTCACAAAGCTCAGGCTGGTATGGCTTGATAAGAAGGCTGTTGCAATATGCCTTTCTGCTCAAAGCATCTGCAATCACATTCGCCTTGCCTGGAGTGTATTCAATGCTGGGGTTGTACTCTTGGATCATCTCGACCCAACGAGTCTAGCGGAGGTTCAGATGCGGCTGTGTGAAGATGTACTTCAAGCTCTTGTGATCAGTGAAGATGTCGACCTTTCTGCCCAACAACAGATGTCTCCACGTAATCAGAGCATGTACCACAGCTGCTAGCTCGAGATCATGTGTGGGATAGTTCTTCTCACTTGGCTTGAGCTGACGAGAAGTATATGCCACAATTCTCTTATCTTGCATAAGCACACCACCAAGACCTTGAAGAGAAGCATCACATAATACTTCATAGGGCTTGGTTTCATCCGAAGGAGTCAGAACTGGAGCTGAGACAAGCTTCTCTTTGAGGGTTTTGAAAGCCACTTCACATTCGGGAGACCAAAAGTATTTGACATTCTTCTGAAGCAGGTTGGAAAGAGGCTTGGCAATCTTGGAGAAGTTTTCAACAAATCTTCTGCAATAGTTGGCAAGACCCAGAAAACTGCGGAGCTGCTTGACGTTCTGAGGAGCTTCCCAGTTGACAATTGCTTCAACTTTCTCGGGATTAACCGCAATACCGTCAGCTGAGATGATGTGGCCCAGGTACAAAACCTTATCGAGCCAGAACTCGCACTTGGAGAACTTGGCATAGAATTTATGCTCTCGGAGTCGATCAAGAACCAGACGCAAGTGCTATTCGTGATCTTCTTCATTCTTGGAAAACACCAGAATATCATCCAGATACACGAGCACAAACTCTCCAGTATAGGGGTTGAAGATGTAATGCATCATCCTTGAAAAGGTAGGAGGAGCATTGGCGAGACCGAAGGACATGACGGTATACTCGTATGAACCGTAGCTCGTTCTGAAGGCCGTCTTGGGAATGTCTTCCTCGCGAATGCGAATTTGATGATAGCCCATTCGGAGGTCAAGCTTAGAGAACACTTTAGCTCCTTTGAGCTGCTCAAAGAGTTCGTTGATGTTGGGGAGCGGATACTTGTTCTTAATCGTCTTCTTGTTCAATGGCCGGTAGTCAACACAGAGACGCTCCGTGCCATCTTTCTTCTTGACAAATAAGACACCACAGCCCCATGGAGATGTACTCGGTCTGATGAGACCCATACTCTCCTGCTTATCAAGCTGCTTCTTCAATTCCTTCAATTCATCCGGAGAGAGCTTGTAAGGACGCCGGCAAGCAGGCTCAGTGCCCGGCTCGAGTTCAATGACAAACTCCACCGGACGGTGTGGAGGCATGCCTGGAAGATCTTCCGGAAAGACGTCTTGATATTCGTTCACCACTGGAATTTGCTCTATGGCATTAATTTCACCCTTATCATTAAGAGAGAAAAGCCGAATAGTATTATCCCTGGAGGCGAAGATAATCACATCTTCATCAGAATGAGTCAACTTGACTTCCTTTTGAGCACAATCAATGTGAGCATCGTGCTGAGAAAGCCAATCCATTCCGAGAATGAGGTCAATGTCAGAATTACCAAGAACCACCGGAGAAGCCAAAAATCGATAATCACCCATGCGAATAGAAACATCCGGAGCATAAACACTGGAGTGCATTCGTCTCCCCGGAGAAATAACTGTTAACTCCCTTGGCAGATTTTTGGTGACAATATCGTGCTTGGATGCAAATGGATATGACATGAAAGAGCAAGAAGCACCCGAATCAAATAACACTTTAGCTGGAAAAGAGTTCACTGGAAGGTTACCCAGAATGACATCAGAAGAAGCCTCCGCTTGTGCTGCATTCATCAGATTGACCCTTGCAGCCTTTGGATCATGCCTGACAATAGCTGAACTCACAGGCGGTGGAGGAGGAAGACGCTTCGGATTCGGACATCTGTTGGCATAGTGACCTTTCTGAGTGCATTTGTTGCAAGTCACTTCTGAGAGAGGACGAAAATGAGAGCCACTGGACTTGGAGCCTTGAGACTGAAACTGCTTCTTCGACTGGTTGCTCGGGTTGGGTGGGTGGGAGAAACCACGACCACTAGAGTTCTTGTTGTTGGAGTTGTTGAAGTTGTTGGAGTTGTTGTATGGAGCTCGAATCACTGGAGGAGGAGGAAGCCAGAATTTCTGTTGTTTCGCAGCCAACTGAGACGATGAGGAAGAGTGAACAGCATCTCGAATTCTCTTCTTAGAAGCCTCCATCTTAAGCTGAGCTGCTTCTTGTTTCAAAGCCATGTTATAGAACTTATCGAATTCATCTGGCTCGAACAAAGTGAGAGCAAGCTGAAGTTCATCTTTGAGACCTCCACGGAACTGATAGATTTTACTCTTTGCATCAGGAATGTCTTGCTTTGCATAGCAAGCGAGGTTTTGGAACTTGACATTATACTGATAGACTGTCATGGAGCCCTGCTTGAGGTTGCGGAATTGCTCACGCATACCCTCGATAACACTTGTAGGAATGTGATGCGAGCGGAAATCCTTGCAGAAATTCTCCCAAGAGATCACTTGACCCGGCCTTGAGTCTTTGTACTGCTGCCACCAGTCAGCTGCTTGATCTTTCAGTTGGAAGGCTGCAAACTTCACATAGTCATCTTCTTTCACGTTACTGCACTCAAAATGCTTCTTGATATCGGTTAGCCAATCTTCAGCATCAAGAGGGTCGACACAGTAACTGAAAGCTTTAGGATTGTTGGCCAAGAACTGGTTGAGGGTAGCATGGTGCTGCTGGAAGAAGTTGCCTTGGTTCACTGGAACACCCTGATTAGCTTGATTAGCTTGCATAGCCTGCATTTGCTGCATCATCTGCATCATCAACTGAGTGTTCTGAGCAGTAGTCTGCATAATTGCTCTCCAAGCCTCAGGCGGAGGAGGAGGGGAAGGAGGACGTTCTGGAACCTCTTCACCCTCTGGGTTGGCGTTCGGAACCCTTTTCGGAGCCATCCTGTAAGAGATGACCACGAATCAGCAATTGATTGACAAAAGGAATAAGCTGAATCAATGGAATGAATTGCAACAAGTCTTCACAATAATCAATCGAACAATAAGAACGAATGAAATCATCCGAACAAGAGGAACGAATGAATTTCTCAGTTAACTGATAACATCATCTTCACGAGGAGCCACATAGGGATCAAAAGGATAAAATAAGTAAACAACAAGGTACGGAAAGGAACAAACACAAGAGAGGAGTTTCGTTCTAACATCTTTGTGCTGAAAGCATATGAACGCGTTACGAAAAGGTTTTGCAATCCCCGGATCAGCATAGCCAAGGACCCTTTAAGATGCAACTCCTGATAGTAACATCGGTCATATAACCCCTTCACTCAATGTCGAACCCCGAACTCACTAACCTGCATTCGTTGGAAGAATGCCTACGATCTACTGGATGAAACCCACCTATAGTTTTCCGAAAGATTCCAGTTATGCAATCAGGTGTTGGGGATACATGGGAAGCACCGCGCAATCAACTCTAACCTACATCCAGGTGTATCCATCCTTCAACACATAACCAGTCTTTCTCGGAAACTGTGTACCTCGGACCTTCGAAAAGCATCCACTATAACAAGCTATGGCAATACTCCCGAACTACCTCCCCAGTACTGGGTGATGTCGGGGTTATCTTGCCACTGGCCGTATAGGGGAGATTTTCGATGTCGGCCGTCTTAAGTATTTAGTACTGCCGCGATATGCTTGTTACAATGATACCCCGAAGCTCAACTCCTCGGTAACAGGAGGCATCGGGAACAATATCCTTGTCACAAGAACATCGAAACAATCCCAGAATACTCGCGGGATTCCTAAAAAAAAAATTGTGCAAATTTTGAAGATAGGAGAGACAAGAGTAGACGTCAGGAGTCCTCACCAGAGAGAAAGGGGATGAGAAGCAAAGAAATCCTACTCTCCGATATAATATAGGACTCAAAAAGTTTTTAGTGTGTGCCTAGACTCAACCGTCAACGGTTCGATCAAACAGTGGGGGCTCCTAGGTCGGAGAAGGCTCTGATACCAACTTGTAATGCCCAGGATGGAGTTATACCTCCTACGTGTCGAGGCACGACTTAAAGGCATAATTCCATCCTAGAATGATCTCAAGTCTGGTAATCTTTGCACAACTCATGTAAAAGAGGGGATAGTAAACTGAAATAGTTGGCTTACACTCGCCACGTCACAGAATTACAGTACAAGTCTCAAACATCATACATTAAGAGCACTACAACCCTCTAAGGGCAAAATCCAAAAGTCAAAGTACCAAACTCAGATAAATAAACCACAGGCGGATCGAATCCTAGTAAGAGTCTCCACTACTGATCGTCCGGGTAGCGCACATAGTACCGACTACGCTCCTCGTCGTACTCCCAATCCAGCTCGGTGCCATCACCTGGATAGCTCACAGCTGGACCTGCATCTGGTGTGAAGTAACTGTGAGCCACAGAGGACTCAGCAATCCCGTCTCCGGGTAACAAGACTATCAAAGCCTTTGGGTGAGGAGAAGGCTGAAGAAAGAATAAGTCTGCAGCAGCAACTAGCATCTAGCTTACGTAAGTGAGAGCGAGAAGAG
Source organism: Secale cereale (assembly GCA_902687465.1). Taxonomy (NCBI): domain Eukaryota; kingdom Viridiplantae; phylum Streptophyta; class Magnoliopsida; order Poales; family Poaceae; genus Secale; species Secale cereale. Next base: position 289,394,922 of record LR738714.1, read on the forward strand.
AAGGCCTCGGTGAGAAGTGATCACGAAGTGATCCTAGCTACAAGCTCACAAACATAACCCCTCCGTGTTCAACTCCCGAATCCCTATTCGGAAATTGACAGTCACGGAACACACGCTGGTAGTGTATTAGTAACATTGTGTCAAGTTATCTACAACCGGAATTAACAAGCTCCCATCTGCCACATAACCGCGGGCACGGCTTTCGAAAGTTCAAACCCTCCAGGGGTGTTCCAACTTGACCCATTACAAGCCCACGATCCGCGGAGTCGCAACTCCAAGGTGGGAAGACCCGAGTATCCTCGGAATCCCGTGCTCAAGATATACCGTGCTAAGGTAAGGCTAATCCAGCAAATCCTCCCGGCGTGCCGACACCCTGATAGTAGCCGCGCGTATCTTGTCTCAGGCCACGACCGGATGGGCGATGCTACAGGTTTTTACCAGACCTTGAGTTTCCTCGAGGTGGCCCTGCAGGACCCCCGTTTCGGACCAACACTCATGTGGAGCACTGGCCCGGGGTTGTTGATTAAGAAAGAGGGTTAATTACTCCCTATGCATGTTTAGTTTGTTATTAGGCAAATAGTACCAATGTTGGGACTTGCTGGAAAAGACTTAGCACTTAGCGGTTTATCGAGGGGGTCCCATACACCCCAACCGTGTTAGGAACGCATAATCAAGGAACATAATACCGGCTTATACGGATCCTAACGGCATGAGTGAAACAAATCATCAAGCAAAAGGCTTAGCCTTCCACCCTTGCCAATATATAGATGATTTCATTTTAAGCATTTATATAGTGTGATATAACCCAACCAAACTTCAACATGAAGCAAGCATCTTCGATCTTCACCTGCAACTAGCAACGCTATAAGAAGGGCTGAGCGAAGCGTACTTAGCCAAGCAACAGTTTGCATAGGTAGGTTGGTTAAACATGGCAATTGGTTACAAGTAGGAGGCTGACAAGAAGATCATGGGCATCGAGGCAAAACTATAGATCGAGACTACTAGCAATAGGCAAAGATAGTAATGTTATCGGGGTTCGGTCATCTTGCCTGAAGAGAAGTCGTTCGGATCGTAAGAAGGGTCCTCGTGCTCAACCTCGTTGGAAACCTCGTGCTCAACTTCGTACCCGGTCTCAGCTTCCGGCTCTAAACAAAACAATCACACCAAGCACCAATCAACAAGATGCAATGCGCACTCGAAAAAACATGAATGCATGATGGATGCACTAAGGATGCACATGGAGCACGGAAAACATCACTCAAGCAAAACACCTCAAAACAAGATAACAAGCTGATATTATTAATCTACACAGAAAATCAACCAAGTTTGATATAAGATTCGCTGAAATCGGAGTTACGGGCTAAAAGTTATGCCCGAAACAAGATTTGAGCGAAAGCTGAAAATTACAGCAACATAGCAACTTTGGAGCTCACAATAATTAAGCTACAGCACCCAAAAAGCATGGCAAAGGACTTGAACACAAACTAGACATATAGTACAGCAACTATGTCCAAAGGGCACCCCCAACGGAGTCACGGATCAATAGCAATGATCTTGGACATATTGAACTTTACAATAAAATTCTGGCAGCAGAATTTTATTGAAACTTTAGAGCAAAAGATAAACATGCTACAGCCACTTAAATGGACATGTGAGGACATGGATGGAAAGACAACAATATATACTACAAGGAACAATCAAAATCCACCCCAAAACTATCATGCTTTTTCCTAGAACATCACACGAACATGGCATCGGAACGTTACAGATTTCAGACTTAGTGAAAATCCACTAAGTCCTAAAACAGCAATATCATCATAGCAACTAAAAGAGCATGTTTAAGTCACCTCGAAACTAAACATGGCAAAGGGTAAGCACCTCATCAAAGTGCACATGAAGGTGATCCCGAAACACACAAGCATGCATCATAGAGGTGAACACAACGATTGCAACGAGCTCAACAAGATGGCATTTCATAACAAGTGAAAACACCTCATATGAACATGGCACTTTGCAACGATGATAACAAGGCAATAATAAATCTACCATGCAACCTATCACAAGCAACACGTAGTTCGTGACAAGACGAACACGTGGACATGTCATTTGCATCGTTTGGACAAACGAGCTAAAAGTTATCACATAGCAAAGGTGGCATGAAAATAACACATAACAGCAGTTTATATCATGATGCACTCTTGCAACAGCAAAACAAGTGTCTAGATGATCTCTAACATTCATGACAACAACAGGTAAAACGTAGAGCACATCTCCACGAACGTCTGGACATGCTACACGCGCAAAACGGAGCATCAGGCAAAAAGTTAGAGGAGGTCAAACTTTGCATCAGACAGCTGAAAAACTGGACTTAGGAGGATTTGAAATAACCTCACAGATCAGATCTGAGGAATAAAAACGGAGACGGGCCGGCGGCGGCCGATCCGGCCCAGCCGCGGAGGGAGAGGCGGCGGCCCGCGGCGGCTGGCGTGGCTGGCGAAGGCCCGGCGGCTGGGGTCGGATCGGGCGGGGGCCCGCGCTGTAGCGGAGCGGCCCGGCCTGGCGGCGAGGAGCAGTGCGGGAGGCCCCGGCCTGGCGGCGAAGGCCCGCGGCTGGACCGCGGTCGGCTCAGTGCGGTACGGGCCTTGGCCCAGGCGGCGGGGAGCAGTCGGTCGCAGGCGATGCGGTCAGGCGGCCCGACGCGGCCTGGCGAGGGGGTGGAGACGGTACGGGCCGGCAAGGGAAGGGCGAAGTGGTCCCCGGCCCGGTCTGGACGACGACACGGTCGCGGTCGAGCGAAGACCCCGGCGCGCGCTCGCCCTGGAGCGGGGCCCAGCCGAGCGGCTGTTGCGGCGACGCTGCGGTCGCTGGGGATCGAGCGCGTTGACTCCGGGGCGTCGCGACGGGCTTCGAGCCAGCAGTTTTTGCGGCGGCGGTCGGCTCGATGGATCCCTCGGGATCTGGAAGAAATTGGAGGATCTGATCTGAAAGAAAGGAAAAAAAAAAGAGGGGAAGGGGGAAGAAGAAGGGGACATGCCAAAATAGACTAGGGTCTATTATATAGCAGTTTTTAGGGTTAGGAGGGAGTTTAGGGGCGCTAGGAGCCCTCCGATCGCGATCCGACGGATCCGATCGCGGGGGTGGATTTAAAGGCCTAGACGGAGATAAAAGAAAGCAGCAGGGGTGTTTCCGGGACACGAAGTGAAGGCACTTCGGACCCACACGGACAACGGATGGAAAAGTCAACGGAGTCCAAACGAGACGAGATTTGAGAGGCGGGTTGCACACAACAAAACAACAACACAGACAACAACCTCGCGGCACACCGGTAACGTAAAACGCCCGAACAACAAAGTAGGCCTACGGGACGTCACGGACACGTGAGGGAGCTCCGGAACGCGAAACGGACAACGGGAAGGAACACGACGAACCGGAAACAACCCACAACACAAATGCAATGCGATGCACATGTCTACATGATATGAATGAATGCTACACACTCACACAACAAAACGACGAAAACCCGAAAGACAAGAACCCGGAATGGAAAAAGATGAAGCCGGAGATATATTATATACCCAAAAGGGAAAGTATTACATCCGGGGCATTACAAAAACTCTCCTATACGGCCAGTGGCAAGATAACCCCGACATCACCCAGTACTGGGGAGGTAGCTCGAGAGTATTGCCATAGCTTGTTATAGTGGATGCTTTTCGAAGGTCCGAGGTAAACAGTTTCCGAGAAAGACTGGTTATGTGTTGAAGGATGGATACACCAGGATGTAGGTTTAGAGTTGATTGCGCGGTGCTTCCCGTGTATCCCCAACACCTGATTGCATAACTGGAAACTTTCGGAAATCTATAGGTGGGTTCATCTAGTAGTTCTAGGCATTCTTCCAACGGATGCACGATATGAAGTCCGGGGTTCTACATTGAGTGAAGTGGTTTTATGGACTTGTTCTGATCGGGAGTTGCATCTTAAAGGGTCCTTGGCTATGCTGATCCGGGGATGACAAAACCCTTTTGTAACACGTTCCATGAGCTTTCAGCACGAAGATGTCGAACGAAGCTTCTATCTTGTATTTGTTCTATCTGATCCTTGTTCCTTTTTATTTATCTTCTGTTCTTCCAAGTGGCTTCTCGACTAGTTGATGTACCTGCGGAATTCATTCGTTCAATTCTCTGTTCGGATGATATTGTGAATATCATGTTGCATATCTATCCTTTGTTCTTGTTTTGATTCTGGTATTCGAGTTGCTTCGATGTCAAATGTTGATTCCACACCCTTCCTAATCGGTGTTCTCATATTTCTATGGGAGTGCTAGTCATTCTTGATCATCAAGATCTTCTTGTTTATCCTTTTCAACCGGTGTGCCTTCTCTTCAAGTTATTTCATACGGACGTCATTGAGAAATCTGACGATTTGTCTGTTTCATTCATCCCAAGTTGTCTTTGTTTTCCCCACCCTCCCACCCTTCTTCTTCTTGGAGTCAGAAATTCTCAGATGAAGTATCCATTTTATTCATGTGATATTTCTTCATTCTTTTCCTTCAATGTTCTTATCCGGTGATTTATCGTGAAGATGCTCAAGAGCTTCAAGTTCATCATTCTTTTGTTCTCTAATTCTGCCGGTGGACGTAATTCAAGATTTCGGTGTTGATCTTATCCTTTTTCCTCTTTTCACAATGCTTTCTTATTCCGGTGTACCAATTAATCATTCTCCTCTTGCTATTCATATCCGGAGTGCGGAAGATTCATAATTCCATTCTTAATCCGTTCAAGCTATTTTTGAAGATTGTTATCTTATTCAAGCCATTTAATTCAACCGGTGCTATATCTCTTAAGCAATCTTTTCAACGGTGATTTCTTTTGAGTGGGCCCTAACCCACAGGTATTTTTCCAGGATCTTACCTGACTCTTCTAATTTTCTGGAGTTATACTCAAATTCTTTTCAAAGTGTGACGTAAGAATGATCCCCATCAGTCACATGCCTTCTCCAAGATCGTTTTCTAATTCTTTTCATCATTGGTTCAACCTTTTTAATTCTTCATTCCGGAGTGCTCAACAATTCTTCTTGGCATTTCTCGCTTTCATTCTCAACATTTCAAGATCGGAGAAGAGTTTCTCTTAAATCTTGGCCCATCTTCTTGAAGATTCGTGGTTCTAACTTCACGCCATCCTCATTATCGTTTTGATTGTGAGGAATTATTTTTATACTCGTCCGGAGCATTTCATGAATTCTTTTCTTTGTGATCCTCTGAAGGCCATCATTTCAGAATATTTCTTCGTTCTCAGTTTTCAACTTCGTCCTCCAACTATTCTTCATTGATGTCTCTTTGTTCGTCTCCATATTGTTACGGTGGTCCATTCAAGATTTCTCTTCCGTTGTTATCGTTTTAATTCATTTGTTCTTTTATAATCCTACCGGTGGTTCGTTGAAGACTTATCCAAGTTTGTGTGAGATCTCTCTTTAATTCTTTCCAACGAGAATAAGTAGTATGCCAAATCCTTTGGTTGTCTTCAATTTAAATTGGTGAAGGAGATGCATAACATAAATCTTATTCTAGTTTCTTCCAAGAGGTTAATCTCTTCCTTCGGAGCTTGTTCATCATATCATATTCTAGGTTCTAAATTCTTCATCTTGCTTTCCGGAGCTTCAAGTTATTTCAATTATATCATTTCAAACCTCCATCTAATTCATCGCAGGCCTTGAATCTTATTCTTTCATCTTTCACTTCTCATGCTTTCATTATCGGAGTTTTCATGATGGTTCATCATGTTTTAATTCATCCTTGAAGTCTTCATCAAGATTCTGTTCGAGCTCAAGCACTCTTCATCATGCTTTCCATTTGCAATTCTTTCTACCTTATCTTTTTAGGTGGTGTTATGTCATTTTTGACAATTCCTTCATGTTTCATGATTCACGAGTTGTCAAAGTTGAGATATTTAAACCCATCTTTTTCTTTGTTCAGGAGATCTTTCCAACCATTCAATCTATTCCTTGGAGTTATCTTGGGTTATAATTCACTTAAAGCTTTCCCTAAGGATTGTTGCTAATTGTGGTGCTTATTAATGACCCAAGTTCTTCATTTATCATTCCGGTGAGATAAGTTATCATCTCCTTGTTGATATCAATCCAATCAAATTGTTTTCCATTAGTGACTGGTTGTCACCTCATAATTTTTGATATGTTTTCCATAAGCCCACAACAAGCTTATTCGTTGTCGTTGTTGAATTTCCAACAACTTTGTTCAACCCTTCTTTGTAAGGAGGTTTTCCTAATTCATTTGTGGGAGAAGTTGTCATTCTCATCTCCATTCTTTTCTTCCTTTCAAGATTGTTTAACCTCTCAAGGTTCGTGGTTTTACTCGTCTGTCAAAGAAGCAACTTTGTTTTACCTCTTCCTCTTCCGTTTTTACCCGGTGATATCTCTAGGATCTCGGGTCGAGATCCTCTGTTAGTGTGGGAGAGTTGTGACGCCCAAAGACCGACGTCCTAGAAGATTCCAGAAGATCCCAGAAGATTCCAGATGTTCCGGGTTTCCCGTGTGTTCAGTTGTGCTTGCTTTATTATTATTTTTTGCATTGCATCATGTCATCATGCCATCATGTCATTTTTATTTTGCATCTCAACCTAAATAAATTGTGTGGACCTTCGGTCCACTTAAATCGAGGGAAGAATGTCTTCTCTTTAAAACATATCATCCCAATATTTAGGGAGCTATATAATAAATATTCCATTGTTTGGAATTACCCGCAACACACTTGTATTTTTTCCCCATGTCTTTTTCACTTCGAGTTTCTCCTTCAAAAAAACCTTGCCAATATTTCTTTCCGTTGTTTCGAGGTTCCTCCAAAAATTTGAACATTTTTGGACACTTCAATAATCATGTCTTAGTTCAAACCTATTTGAATTAAATTCAAATATGTTTGAATTATTTTTCCAATCACGCCTTTTCTATTTTCTCGGACCGTGCTCTTTTTATGTTGCCCGAGGAAAATAGTCCCATGTGCTATTTTTTTTCCCTAACCTTCCTTTCGCCTCTTTTTTCTTCTTTGTCTTTTCTATTTTGAAAAAAAAACAACAGAAGAAGGAGCCCAGCCGCAGCCTTCTCCCAGCGGCCCAGGCCTCCCTCTCCCTCCTTTGGCCCAATCCCTCCTGGCCCAAGACCATTCCTCCAGGCGGCCCAACCAGCCTCCAGCCGCACCCCATCGAACCCTAGCTCTCCCAGCGATCGCTCTCTCCCTCCCTTCCCTCGTCCGCCGCCACTTACTTCTCTCGCTCGTTCGAGCCGTTTCCCTCGTTCCCCCCGATTCCATCGCCCTCTGCCTCCCTCTCTCTCAAACCCCATCGACCATGCGCGCCTCCTCCCGAGCCCATCGCCCCGAGAGCCTCCGTGCGCCCAGGTTTTGCCTCGCCCCGCACCGAGCTCCGGCGTGCCAGGAGGCACCGAGCACCTCCACCACACCGTCCCCGCGGCCCCGAGCACCCGCGGGCCGGCCAGGAATCACCTGCGCCCTTCTTCGCCAGCAAGCGCCGCGGCCAGGAGCCCCAGGCCGGCGCCCCTGTTCCTCTCCCGACGCCCCAGCGCAGTTCCCTCCTCTGTGCCCGTCCTCGAGCCGGCCACCGAGGCCGTCTCCTCGCCTCTAGCGCGCCCGCGCCCGACGCCTGCAGCGCCACCTTCTCACCATCGCGTCGCCAGCCTCCAGCGTCTCGCTCCCTCGCCTCCAGTCCCGCGAGCCAAGGCCCCGAGCGCCGGTCATCTTTCATCTCAGCCTCGCCGTGGCCTCCTCCTGGCGCGACCTCCCTTCGCCTCCTGCGCGCCCAGGACCGTCAACTCGTCCACAGCCCCGCCTTGCTCTGACCCGCCAGCGCCTCCACCTCTTTTTCCCGTCGCCAAGCTGCCGCGACTCTGTCCGGCCAGAGTTGCCGCTGCCATGGCCCCTTCAACGCCAAGTTTGCTGCTGTTTTGTTTTCGCTAAGTGCCAGGTTGACACGACTACTACGCGAGACCGGACCGACAAGTACCACGACGACCCGGACATCTATGGAAAAACGAGCTCGTGAACAACTACCGTCGCCCGGAAACGTTGGATGCGCCAAGTACCACGACTACTCGGCGACCCCAAGTACCCCTACCGTCGCCCCGTGTACCTCTACGGAACGTGTACGACTTCGGGATGTGAACGACTACACGTGTACCTCTACGGAACAACTACTTCCTCTTCGGAAAACGTGAACCACTACTTCCCACGGCGACCACGGGAACAACTACGCCTTCTTCCTCTACGTCTCGAACCGCCCCGAAACGCACGCTTCAAAGGTATAACGAGACGACCCCGTGGATGACCCGTGTGATGCTTGTTGTGGTTGTATGAAATGTCTCCCGTGTGTGCTCCGTGCCGTTTCGTCCGTTTGTCATGTTCCTCGGTTGCCTCGTCGCCGACTCGTGGGAACCCGGCAACGGGATCGCCCACTTTCTTCTTGCTTGACACGTCTCCGCCATCTTTCCTTTGCCCGGTCTCTCAACGAGTTACCGGAACCGATATGTTGTCGTGGCATCATTTTCGGAATTGTTGCCGTGGCACCCTTTCCTTCCACCACGGTGACGATGCTTCATATCATCTTCTTGTTAACCTTTTAATAAAATTGCATAAGCTTGATCATGTCATCCGCATCATGATAACTACATTAAATGTGTTAATTGTTGTTGCTTTAATAATTACTAAACATGCTCATTGGGATTTTCCGGATATGTTGTTGTTATTTCCGGCCTCATTTAAAATGCCTAAATAGTGTAGTTTACTTATGCTTCACCTCTTGCCATGTTAACAAACATTTAATCTTGTCTTGTAAATAACGAGAGTCAACTAACTAAATATCATGTGGTGTTTCGTCAATATGCAACTCGTTGCATATTGAGCTCCACTTAACTTGTAGTGTTGTTTGTGCACTTTGCCATGCCATGCATATTTAAACCGGACATGCATCATACTTGTTTGCGCATCGTATGCCATGTTGATGCTTGTGTGTTTACCGTGTTGTTTCTTTCTTTCCGGTTGTTTCTCTTGTTAGCTTCGGTTTCGTTCCGGAGTTGTGAGGATTTGCTCGACTGTTGCTCCGTCTTCTTCATGGATCCGTTCTTCTTCCCTTGCGGAATCCCAAGCAAGATGATCATACCCTTGGATACCTTTACTACCATTGCCATGCTTAGTTGTCTCGATGCTATCGTTACATGTCGCGCTACCCATCTTTTATGTCAGCCTCTCCTTGTTGCCATGAAACCTCTAACCTTGACACCTTCCTAGCAAAACCACTGTTTGGCTATGTTACCCGCTTGCTCAGCCTCGCTTGCTCAGTCCCTCTTATAGCGTTGTTAGTTGCAGGTGAAGATGAAGTTCGTTCCAGGAGGGAACGTGTTGTTGTTGGTATATCACAATATCTATTAATATATATTAACACACCTATATACAGGGCATGGGTGGAAGGCTTGGCCTTTTGCTCGGTGTTTTGTTCCACTCATGCCACCTTAGGCGCCGATAAACCGGCATTATGTTCCTTGATTTTGCGTTCCTTACACGATGGGTGGATGGGGACCCCTTGACAGTTCGACTTTGAATAAAACTCCTCCAGCAAGGGCCAACTTTGGTTTTAATTTGCTCATAATAACAACTTAATTAATTAATTAAATTGCATAGGGAGTTAGCGCTACCCGAGGATTCTTAATTTTACATAGTAGGGGGGGGGCAGTGCTGATGGTGTTGGTCCCAAACGGGGAGACTGCGGGGCCGCCTTGGGGAAACCCGAGGTATCTGGTATAACCTGTAGGATCACCCATCCGGTAGTGTCCTGAGACGAGATACGCGCGGATACTATCAGGGTGTCGACACACCGGGAGGTCTTGCTGGACTTGTTTTACCATTGTCGAAATGACTTGTGCTACCGGGATGCCGAGCCTGATCGGATTTTCCCTAAGATAAGGGGTGATGATATTATATTTATCACTTCAGCTAATCGTGAGCGCTTGTGATGGGCTAAGTTGGAACACCCCTACAGGGTTATGATCTTTCAAAAGCCGTGCCCGCGGTTATGTGGCAGATTGGAATTTGTTAATGTCCGGTTGTAGAAAACTTGACAGATGATCCGAAGTAAAACACACAACTGTGTGAGTAACCGTGACTGTCTCTTTTCACTTTGAGAAGAGAACACGGTGGGGTTATGTTTGACCGTATGTAGTTAGGATCTTTAGTGATCACTACTTTTGCGACCGTTTGCGTAGATGCTCATCTTATTCTGGTACTCGTAAGTTAGCCACCATATTATGCTTAGTCGCTGTTGCAGCCTCACCACTTTACCTCTTCCTACCCATAAAGCTTTGCTAGTCTTGTTACCCATGGTTATGGGATTGCTGAGTCCTCCTGGCTCACAGATACTACAACACCAGATGCAGGTTCAGCCGAGCATGAAACAGGAGCTGGTTCAAGTTCTTCACCAGGAGCTCGATGAAGAGAGTTGCCGTTTGCTTGTGACGTGTTCGACGATCAGTAGTGGTTTCTACTAGGATTTGATCCTGACCTGTGGCTTTATGTTGTTTTGGTATCTTTCGTTTGGATCTTCGCCCGTAGTCGGGTTGTGATGTTTTGAATGATGTATTGCTTATGTATTGTATTGTGTGAAGTGGCGAGTGTAAGCCAACTATCTCCTTTTGCAATTTAATCCCTCTTTTACATGAGTTGTGCAAAGATACCAAACTTGAGATCATTCTAGGATGGGCTTATATCTTTAAGTCGTGCCTCGACACGTAGGAGATATAGTCCCATCCTGGGCATTACACTCTTGCACTCAAATGACTTGTGGCCTTGCACTTGGCATTTGAAACACGTGATGGAACTCGTCTTGGAGTTGTCCTTGGTTGGAGTTGTAGATGATGAAGTTCTTGGCTTGAAGATGTTCGTAGAAGGTGGACGACTAGATGTAGTCGCATTCTTGTAGCTTGACTTGTCACCGAAGCTTGTAGATGGCTTCGTAGAGGTAGGTGGAGCCGAAGTCGTGGACACTTGGTTGGAGGAGACGTAGTTTTTGGAGGTGAACTTGGAGTACTTGTAGTCCTCTTGAACTTGTCGCTCCGCTTTGGTGGCTAGGTGTACTAGCTCGAGGAGATTTGTGTATGGTTGGAAATCCGCAATCTTCTTGATAGGATAGTTAAGTACATTCAAGAATCTCGCCATCGTTTGTTCTTCATCTTCCGTGATGTTGGCTCTTATCATGGCAAACTCCATCTCCTTGTAGTACTCTTCAACGGACTTGATACCTTGCTTGAGGAGTTGTAGCTTCTTGAACAAGTCACGGTTGTAGTGTGTTGGCACGAAACGTGCTCTCATGAATTCCTTCATTTGAGGCCAAGTAGTGATAGGCGGTTCGCCTTTTGCTTCTCTTCTCTTGATGATTTGCTCCCACCAAATGAGAACATACTCTTGGAACTCAAGGGACGCCATTGCAATCTTCTTTTTTTCATCAAAGTTGTGTAGGCGAAAGATCTTGTCAACTTTCAATGCCCATGATAGGTAGTCTTCGGGATCAATGCTTCCGAAAAACTTTGGCATGGTGAACTTAAGTTTGCCATAGCAATGCTCTTCATTGTTTGCTTGTCTATTGTGAGGGCATTCTTGATTTGGACGATTGTCAATCTCTTGTAGCTCTTGGCGGAGTAGATGGTCATTGTCATGGTGTACTTGCCGAGCTTGTGGTTCTTGTTGAGCTTGTTGCTCTTGTCGCGCTTTAGGAGGAACTTCTTCTTGCATTCGTGCTTGGTGCCTCCTCTCTTGCAACTCATCGCGAAGGAACTCCTCTTCTTGACGAGTGTGTCGATTGCGAGTTGCCACATTGCGACGTGAATCACGTAATGCTCGTTGTGCCTCAAGGGATTGAGCTTCTCGGCATTGTTGTGCTTGACATTGAGCCTCAGCATCTTGTTCCTCTTGGTGTTGACGTGCTCGCTCTTGTTGTTGTTGGCGTAGTCGTTGTCGTTCTTGTGCTTGCTCAAGTGTAGCTTGGTTTTGACGATGTCGACTTTATTGCTCTTCAAATAGCTCTTGTGAACTCTTGTCATGAAGGGGGTTCTGGTTGTCATGTCGAGCTTGACGTGCGGCTTGACGAAGAGTGTTTGATGTACGTGTACTTGAGCCGGACGTGTAGTCGGTATGACGGCTTGAGTGGCTTCATCTTTGAGAAGATGTGGATGAGGAGCGTCGATTGACTATCAAAGTCCGTAGCTCGTCGAATTGAGTAGACATGTTGGTGTTGATGATGTCGAATTGCTCTCTTGTTCGTGCTTCAAATTGTTGTGCGTCGGCGGCGACTTGCTCAATTCGTTCTTGCATAGCTTCACTCTCTTGATGTAGAGCTCGTTGGACACCGAAGAGATGTAGTTTGGTGACGTAGTTGTTCGATTCTTGAGGATCATCAAAGAGCGGGTTCGTAGATATACTTGGCCTATCCATCATTGCAAGCAAGAATGTGAGTGGGAGAAAGGAGAAGACAATACCAAACGTACCTTGACCGTAGTTGAAAATGGATCAATGATCACTCAATAATGTAACCCAGAAATAGCACTATTGGTACCACTTCTTGTCGATTCTCACACCTACACAAGTAAAGCTTTGAGAGGAGCTTGGTTAGGATGGTGGCACAAATTCAATGCAATTGTCAAAGTGACTCAATGATGTTGAAAATGATTCACAATTTGCTCATGCAACAAGTAGATCACAAGCAATAGGTAGCACACGGAACACACGCACGGATAGATAAATGTGGTTGTGCAACCAAGGGTGAGCGAAAATGTGGAATCCACGGAAAATGGTCTTGTTGCACAACACTAGAGAGACGCTAATCGATTGCTTAATAGGCGGATACGCACTTGTGCACGACCTATAAGAGGCAAAATGTAATGACTTCCTATCACAAGTATACTATGAGTGTATGATGTGCCAATGCTTGAGCACAAGATGATGTGTTGTTATCTCATATGATCTCTTTTGATGCAAGGCGTATGATGCTATTGTTCTTTTGCTTATAAGCTTTGTATGGCTCTTTTGCTTAAAAGCTTGTGAGCTCTTTCTTTGGCCACTTATGCATGCTTCTCGTATCAAGATAGCTATTGTGTATGCGGGACACTCTTGTGTCACACGGAGATATGATGATGTAGTATGCAATATCTATGACTATCACTAATGTGCACAAGTGTCGTGGCCCGACAATACTCAAATGTCTAGTCTCGATGGGAAAGCTACGCAAAATGGTCTATAGGGTGACAAAGCAATTGCAAGGTAGAATGACAAGGTGTCGTCGATGTTACCGTCCGTGTCGAGGTTGAGAGGTGGTTATTTCGATGTCGTTCCGTTCCAAGATAGCAGAAACACACAAGGAAACAGATAAACCACAACTCAAATGATCCATGACAAAAGGGGTAAGACCATAATGATTTTGGTTAGGCAAATGTGGTAGTGGTATGGTATATGTGGGAGTATGCAAGGGTAAGCGGGTGCGGAAGGGGGAATGAACACTACGGAAATTCAGTTTCGTCGGGGTTTAGCGGACATCCGGTGGGTGCTACCTCTTGAGCTTGCGTTGTATTCCCTCGAAGAGGAAATGGAGATGCAGCACATTAGCGTAAGTATTTCCCTCAGTTTTTGAGAACCAAGGTATCAATCCAGTAGGAGACCACGCGCGAGTCCCTCGCACCTGCATAAACAAATAAGAACTTCGCAGCCAACGCGATAAGGGGTTGTCAATCCCTTTACGGTCACTTACGAGAGTGAGATCTGATAGAGATGATAAGATAATATTTTTGGTATTCTTGAGTTTAATAAAACAGCAAATAAAAGCGGCAAAAGAAATTGGCTAGTTGACGGGAAAGTAATATGATAAAGATAGACCCGGGGGCCATAGTTTTCTCTAGTGGCTTCTCTCATGATAGCGATATTCTACGGCGGGAAACAAATTACTGTCGAGCAATTGATAGAAAAGCGAATAATTATGAGACTATCTAGGCATGATCATTGTATATAGGCATCACGTCCGAGACAAGTAGACCGACTACTACCTGCATCTACTACTATTACTCCACACATCGACCGCTATCCAGCATGCATCTAGTGTATTGAGTTCATACGAACAGAGTAACGCCTTAAGCAAGATGACATGATGTAGAGGGATAAACTCGAGAAATATGACGAAAACCCCATCTTTTTATCCTCGATGCAACAATACAATACGTGCCTTGCTGCCCCTACTGTCACTGGGAAAGGACACCGCAAGATTGAACCCAAAGCCAAGCACTTCTCCCATTGCAAGAACTATAGATCTAGTAGGCCAAACCAAACCAATAATTCGAAGAGACTTGCAAGGTTATTATGAGCACACATAAAAAGTTGAGAGAAGAACCAAATATCTTTCATAGATAACCTTGATCGTAAACTCACAATTCATCGGATCTCGACAAACACACCGCAAAAAGAGATTACATAGAATAGATCTCCTCAAAGACCGAGGAGAACTTTGTCTTGAGATCCAGAGAGAGAGAAGAAGCCATCTAGATTCTAGCTATGGACCCGAAGGTCTGTGGTAAACTACTCACAACTCATGGTGAGGGCGATGATGATGATGATGAAGGCCTCCGTGATGGATCCCCCACCCGGAACAGGCTCCAAGATGGGATCTCCACGGGAATAGCATCTACGGCGGTGGAATTAGGGTTTTCTCTCTACGTACGGAGTTTTTGGGGTACGTAGGCATATAGGAGGAAGAGGGGCACCAGGGGCCACGGGGCCTGCCCTCGAGGCAGGGGGCGTGCCCCCCACCCTCGAGGGTGGGCCCCCTGTCCTCTGGCTTGGCTCCGAAGTTTATCTCGCGTGATTTCCTCCAAAAATATCTCCTGCAAAGGTTTCATTCCGTTTGGACTCCATTTCATATTCCTTTTCTGCAAAACCCTTAAATAGGCAAAAAAACAACAATCTGGACTGGGCCTTTGAGTTAGTAGGTTAGTCCCAAAAATGATATAAAAGTGAATGATAAAGCCCATTAAACATCTAAGACTTCATAAATAGTAGCATGGAACAATCAAAAATTATAGATACATTGGAGACGTATCAGTGGGTTGCCGGACGTCCGGTCACCGGATGTCCGGTAAGTTGGCGGACGACCGGTGCCTGGGCGATTTCGGGCTCGGGCTAGACTGTTAGGGTTCTTAGTAACCATGGACAAATTGGTCAAAATTGGCCGAGTTTGCAGAAGAAAATTGGGGGAAAGGTGGGGAATATCGAGATCCACTCGTGGCACAACAAATCCATGGAACAAATTCAACAAAATCTCGTCAAATCAACAGATCACAAAAAAATTGGGGGCTATTTTTGGTGGGGAATTTTCGAAATTGGGATGAACACAACAAACACAAGCTAGAAAACATTGGTAGGGGCTCCAATTTCGTGAGAAACCATGGCTCTTGATACCATATGATGTAGGGTGGAACCCTAGATGGCCGATCTTTCACGAAATGGAGGGAAACCCACGATTAACACAAAGAACACAAAGGGAAACACGGGGAAGACACGAAAGGAACACTCAAATCAACATGAAGATGGTCACACAAGTGCTAGATCCACGATACATTAAGAGATACACGATCCACGGTCAACAACGGACGATACAAGGTAGTCTTCTCTGGAAGGAGGTCTTGAAGGTATCCCGTAGGATCTTCTCCGAAGCGAAGGTCTTGAATTCGCGTGGATCTTCTCTGTAGAGGGGGTGCAGTCACTCTCGAGGAGATGAACCACTAGTGGATGAGCAAAGCTCTAGGGTTTTGAGCTATCACAATGCTAACCCTCCAAAAAGGAAGTCAAAGGGTATATATAGTCTAGGGGCGAGGGGTACATGGGCTTCGGCCCTTCACTACGCGTAGGCAGACGGGTCGGACGTCCGCTTGGTCTTCGGTCCGGTGGCTCGGGAGGGGCCGGATGTCCGGTGCGCCTCGGATTTCCGGTAATATTCCCCGATTTCGGTTCTGTAATGGATGTCACGGACGTCCGGTGGCCTCCGGTCGTACAGTCGTCCAGGGGTCGTCGGACGTCCGGTGTCTGTCGGTCATCCGGAGCCTGGAGTGGACCGGTCGTCTGGTAAGGGCCGGACGTCCGGTGTGTGTAGCATCTTCAGTGACACTTCTTCTTGTTCCTTGTACTTGTCGATCCTTCCACCATGTCCAACTTGTAGAGCTGTTCCGTGGCCTTCGTCTAGGTATCTGAATATGCATAGAGTTTCTGATGAAGGTAGAAGCCATGTCTCATGTGAATCGAAAGGGAGTTGAGAGAGGAGTGAATTCACCTTGGCTTCGAGAGCTCTTGCACGAGCTTGTGTCATTGGTCCTTTGGGCACTTGGTAAGGCAACGATAGGTCCATGGGGATGTCCTTGGGATGCTCCGCATCAGTTCTCCACCTTGCGGTCTCCCGTGCTTGGCCGGAGCACCAGATGGACGTCTCCAACGCCTTCCTTCATGGTCACCTCGAGGAGCAGGTCTTCTGCCAGCAGCCCACGGGGTTCGTTGATGTAATGCCCAGGATGCGACTATGTCTCCCACGTGTCGGGGCACGACTTAAAGACATAAGCGCATTCTGGAATGATCACAAGCGTGGTATCTTTGCACAACTCATGTAAAAGTTCAGGGATGAAAATGTAAAAGATAGTTGGCTTACACTCGCCATGTCACACAATGAATACAATAACATACATTCATCCAAATAACACAGGGTCTGACTACGGACGAAATCCAAACGAGAAAGATACCACGAACACAAGCCCGGATCACTCCTAGTAAGAACCACCTGATCGTCGGGATACGATACATAGTAATGACCATGCTCTTCATCGAACTCCCACTGAAGTTCTGATCCATCTCCTGCATTGTTCTCAGTGGTACCTGCATCTGGTGTGTGTTGAATCTGTGAGCCACAAGGACTCAGCAATCCCGTTCTCGGGTATCAAAACTACCAAAGCCTTAGGTGTGGAAAGGTTATTAAAGTGTTTGCAACAAGCACTAAGCAACTAGCTTATGAGTTTAGAGCGAGATGAGAACAAGTGCCAACGGTCGCCAAGTTGATCAAGAAGTGATATTAGCTACTCACGGCCAAACATAACCCCACTGTGTTCACTTCCCGAAGCCCTTCGGAAAGAGAGCATCACGGTTACTCACACAGGTAGTGTATTCTTACGAATATGGTGTCAAGTTATCTACAACTAGATATTAACAAATTCCCATCTGCCACATAACCGCGGGCACGACTTTCGAAAGATCAAAACCCTGCAGGGGTGTCCTAACTTAGCCCATCACAAGCTCACGATCTACGGAGTCGCAACTCCAAAGTGGGAAGACCCGAGTATTCTCGGAATCCCGTGCTCAAGATATTTCGACAAAGGTAAAACTAATCCAGCAAGACCTCTCGGCATGCCGACACCCTCATAGTAGCCGCGTGTATCTCGTCTCAGGCCACGACCGGATAGGTCAGCCTACAGGTATATACCAGACCTCGGGTTTCCCCAAGGTGGCCCCGCAGTCTGCCAAGTTTGGACCAACACTCATGAGGAGCACTGGCCCGGGTTGTTAATTAAGAACTCGGGTTTGCAACGCCCTATGCAAGTTTTAGTTGTTAGGCAAATGTAAAACCAATGTTGGGCCTTGCTAGAAAAGCTTTAAGCAGTGCGAATTATCAAGGGGGGGCCATAAACCCCAACCGTGTTAGGAACGCAAAATCAAGGAACATAACACCGGTTTATCGGGTCCTAAGGTGGCATGAGTTGAACAAAACACCAAGAAGAAGGCCCAGCCTTGCACCCATTGCCAATATATAGGTGCATTAGTTTATAACAGATGCATATTGTGTTATCCCAATAAAACACGTCCGGACATGGAGCATTCTTCAAACTTCACCTGCAAGTAACAACGCTATAAGAGGGGCTGAGCAAAAGCGTACTTAGCCAATCAACGGTTTGCTAGGAAGGCAGTTAGAGTGTTTCATGGCAACAATAGGAGGCTGACAAACAGGAATAGGCATCGAGGCATATCTAAAGAGCGAGACAACTAGCATAGGCAAAGATAGAGGTGATATCGAGGAATGGTCATTGATGCGGAGCATCCCAAGATCATCCCCATGGACCTACCATCGTCTCACCAAGTGCCGAGTGGACCCATGACACGCGCTCGAGCACGAGCTCTCGAGACCGAGGTGACTTCACTCCTCTCTCAACGTCATTTCGATTCACATGAGACATGGCTGCTACCCTCATCAGAAACTCTATGCATACTCAGGCACCTCGAGAGCAACCATGGAGAAACCAAGGAACAAGAGGAATCGAAGAACGAAGACACAGGAGAAATCCGCCAAGTCTCAGACTGGCTGGATGATCCGAACGAAGACCCGGATGATCCGGGCAGAGCCCAGACGATCCGAATAATGCGCACCCCGACACCCAAAGCTACTTCACTGAAGCCGGCTCATCCAGACCCCATCTCGGATCATTCGGCCGCACCCGGACGTCCGGACCAGGACCCAGACATCCGGACCTCCCGCTGCAGAGAAGATGCTGCCGGATCATCCGGACGCCACCCCGGATCATCCGGACCCCCAAAGCCCGGATCATCCGGACCGTGCCTGCATGCATGACCTTGGGCCGAGGCCCATGTACCCCTTCACCCCTCCTAGCTTATATATAGCACTCCATCCATACTTTCTAGGGTTAGCTTTGTGATAGCTCATCTAAAACTAGAGCACTGCTCATCCTTAGTGGTTCCTCTCCCCAAGAGACCGCGGCCTCCTCGGAGAAGATCCACATGGATTCAAGACCTCCTTCACGGAGAAGAAATCAAGACCTCCCCATGGAGATGACTACCGCTACTTGTGTCGTCCATAGTTGATCGTGGATCGTGTATCACCCTTTGTGTTCCCGGATCTAGCATTTGTGTGACCTAAACTTGTTGATTTGAGTGTCTTCTTCTTGTCCCTTTTGTGTTTTTCCTCGTGCACCTCGTGTTCATCCTCGGGATCCCTCCTTTTCGTGAAAGATCGGCCACCTAGGGTTCCACCCTACATCATGTATGGTATCATGAGCCTAGGTTGATCACGAATTTGGAGCCCCACACATTGTTTTCTAGCTTGTTTTTGTTGTTTTTTGTCCAATTTCGAAAATCCCCACAAAAATAGCCATATTTTTTTGTGATTTATGTGTTTTGATGAGATTTTGTTGATTGTGAACCATGGTTGAGTTGTGTGACAAGTGCATTTCCCTTTTCCCCACCTACCCCACCCTCAAATCCGCCCAAAATCCCAGAAAATATCATTTTCCTCCGAATTTTCACCTCTTCCCCGAGTTCATCCCGAGCAGGTTGACCCATCCGAATCATCCGGATCACCACCCAGATCATCCGGCTACCACCCGAATCATCCGGCCACACATCCGGATCATCCGTACTACCCTGACGAAATAGCATTCTGCAGTTTTTCTCAGCCACCGTTTCGGCCACCGCAACAACCCTAGATACCCCTTCCGCTACACCCTCGACATATAACCCACCACCACCTCCATTGCTTACCTGTCTTCAATACAATTTGGCCTCATTTTGTCTTGCACACATTTGAGTTGTGGTTTCTCCGTTTCCGTGTGTGTTTTGGCTATCTCGGAGCAGAACGACATCGACAAGACCACCTCTCAACCTCAACAAGGACGGTAACATCGACGGCACTTTGTATACTACCTTGCAATTGCATTGATAAACCCCCATCGACCATTTTTCATAGCTTTCCCACTGAGACTAACCATTTGAGTATTGTCGGGCCACGACACTTGTGCACATTAGTGATAGTTATAGATATTGCATACTACATCATCATATCTCCGTGTGACACAAGAGTGTTCCGCATACATAATAACTATCTTGATCCGAGAACCATGCATAAGTGGCCAAAGAAAGAGCTCACAAGCTTTTAAGCACAAGATTCATCCAAAGCTTATAAGCAAAAGAACAATAGCATCAAAAGCCTTGCATCAAAAGAGATCATATGAGATAGCAATACATCATCTTGTGATCAAGCATCGGCACATCATACACTCATAGCATACTTGTGATAGGAAGTCGTTATGTTGCCTTTTATAGGTCGTGCACAAGTGCGTATCCGCCTATTAAGCAATCGGTTAGCGTCTCTCTAGCGTTGTGCAATAAGAGCATTTTCCGTGGATTCCACATTTTCTCTCACTTTTGGTTGCACAACCACATTTATCTGTCCGTGCGTGTGTTCCGTGTGCTACTTATTGCTTGTGATCTACTTGTTGCATGAGCCAATTGTGAATCATTTTCAACATCATTGAATCTTACTCACTTTTTGCATTGAATTTGTGCCACCATCCTAACCAAGCTCCTCTCAAAGCTTACTTGTGTAGGTGCGAGAATCGACAAGAAGTGGTACCAATAGTGTTATTTCCGGTTTACATTAATGAGTGATCATTGATCTATTTTCAACTTCGGTCAAGGTACATTTGGTATTTTCTTCTCCTTTCTCCCACTCACATACTTGCTTGTGATGATGGATAGGCCAAGTACATATATGAACCCTGATGAGGACATCACTAACAAGGTTACAACCACAGCCCCAACTGACACATATACAGGACCAATTACTAGAGCTCGCGCACGCCAATTAAATTACCAGGTACTTTCGTTTCTTGGTAATGATTCTAATGTTCATGAGAATATGATGCTGCCTAAATTGGATACGTTTGTCTTGCTTACAAATGAAGGGCCTAGCTTGGACAAGAAGGATAAACATTGGAGCAAGATCAAGCATGGAGATGATGGCATGCGCAAGGGGAACAAGAACGGAGTTACAAGTGATGATTTCAGGACTTTGAAGCCACCATAATGAGTGCATGAAGCCTTGGACGAAATATACAAGATGCCACTTCATAAATTTCGTCCAGAGGCTATTACAGGTGTTGTGTCACCTTATTATTGGGCCAGGCCCATGTAATTTCGAAATAGTAAAGTATAGGTTGTTTTTAGAGTCCGTATGTGTGGGGAAAACAGAGTTAGGGTTGGTTTCGGACCCCTTCTCCAAGGGGCCACGAAATTCCCTCTCTCTTTCTCCATATATACAACCCTTAGGGCGTCGTTTAGACTTTGGGTTTTGTTTAGATTAAAAGTTCGCCATAGCGGCAACTTCGCGTACTTCGTTTGTGTTCAACGACCAGACAAAGGCGTCACATAACCCCACCTTGATCAATAAAGCTTTCCTCTTATATTCGCAATATCCAGATTGCAATCTTAGTTTCTTGCTTGTTCTTTGTTTGCCTGCAGGAAACAGACCTTCGTGGTCAGGTTGATCGTGCTCCGGTGTGGTCAATAACCTCTCGGAGTTGGTTTAGCGGTTGCTAAGGCGCGACGTCCTCGCACGTTCGTAGTCGGATCGTCAAAGTCGACTTCCTCCAAAACGATAGCCACCATCTCATCGAAAGACGGGACACCTTTGCCTTTATCAAGTGGTATCATATTTCCAGGTTGCTCGGTGAGATTTTACAGTTTTTTGTAGTTTAGATCGAGTCTGTTCTTCATACCTATAGTCCACGAAAAGGCCAAAAAATGGGTTAGTTCATCCCATCCGAACCAATCTGAGCCTTTGCATAATCTTTTCTGTATTTGCTTTGTTGAATTTGCGGTTGCATCGTCGTGTCAAGTTGCTGGTCTTAGCGTCTAGTCCTTTAGAGTTTCGAGTTCTGTTCACAGGTTGTCACGTCGCTGTTGCCATATATCACCACCGCATCATCATCATCGCTGCTGCCATATACCACCACCGCACCAACTTCATCACCGCTGCCATATACCACCACCACATATTCACCGCCAATCTGAGTCCATATAGGCCACCACATATCCGCCGCCATCACGCCAATCCGAGTCCACCTGCGAGTCCACCTGCAACATATATCCGCCACCAGTCCGAGTTCCACCAGATTCATCTCCGCCACCAGTCCGAGTTCCACCAGATTCATCTTCGCCACCAGTCCTATTCCGAGTCCAGTACTTTGTTACTCTGTTTTGGATTTCCAGATCACGCCATACTCCGAGTCGTGACAGAGAAGGACTCCCAAACATTCGTGCTACCCGTAGTAGAAAAATAGTTCCAAACTCAAAAAAAAAACTAAGTCTGGAAAATTCTGGCTAGGCAGTTTTTAGACCATTTGTAGACTTTTTCAAAAAAAAATTGTTGCAGAGCAAAAAAAAGAGAGAAAAAATCAGAGTGTGCTCCTCCCTTGTTTACGTGCCGCGTCGTGATTTTGTTAGTGTTCTAGGCTCGCGTCTCTAGCACGGTCTAGCCTAGGACCAGCACAGTACGGTTGTTGAGTGTTTATTCAACTTTGCATCTCTGAATTGATTATTGCTGACCCTTTTTGCTACCATATTATAAGCCTTCCCAGCTCCACATACATCTACATCGTGCGTTTGACTCTCCCTGGTAATCGCTCTATCCAAGCTTTGAGAGTTTTGACTACATCGGTTGCCGATCACCGCCTGCTGCTGGGTAAGAACTGGTAAGAATTTGAGATTTGCTTGACGGATTTGTGACACCCGCCACCACCACCACTTGTTAGTAGTCTGTAGGATCAGATTCGTGTGTGTTTCTATTGCTGCTAACCATGCCAGGATCACAAGCCGACGAGACTGACTAGGAGAACTTGACGAACAAGGAGCTTCATGATAAGTTTCAGCAAATGATGAGTGGACAGGTGCAAGATGTGCTAAACAGATTTGAAGAGGCCATGGAGAAGATAGATGGCATGGTGATGCGGAGCATCCAAAGGTCATCCCCATGGACCCTCCATCGCCTCACCAAGTGCCCAAAGGACCAATGACTTGAGCCCGTGCAAGAGCTATCGAGACCGAGGTGACTTCGCTCCTCTCTCGACATCTTTCTGATTCACATGAGACATGGCTTCTACCCTCATCAGAAACTTTGTGCATACTCAGGTACATGGATGAAGGCCACGGAACAGCTCTGCACAGCAGACAAGACGGCGAGATCGACAAGTGCTTGGAACAAGAAGAAGGACGGTTGAAGACTCTACAGGCTCCGGATGGCCGGCCTCTAACGGACGACCGGACAATCCCAGGCACCGGACGTCCGACGTTCTCCGGACGACCGGCGACTCCCAGACGGCCGGACGACCGGAAGCCCCCGGACGTCCGTGACATCGACCACAGAACCTAAATAGAGGAAACCCGAGGATTACCGGACGTCCGGTCCAAGCCACCGGACGTCCGGTGACCAGCGGACGTCCGCCCCGACGGCGTCATCCCATGTAATATATACTCGTTGACTTCCATCCTTTGGAGGCAGCTTTTGGATAGCTCATCATAGACCTTTGTGGTTCCTCTCCTACGAGACCGCGGCCTCTTCGGAGAAGATCCACCTCGGATTCAAGGCCTCCACATCGGAGAAGATCCCAAGGTATACCCAAGACCTCCTCCGGGAGAAGACTATCTTTGTACCACCATTGTTGACTATGGATCGTGTATCTTGATGTGTATCGTGGATCTAGCACCTGTGTGACCGTATTTGTGTTGATTTGAGTGTTGCCCCTCGTGTTTTCCTCCGTATCTTCCTTGTGTTCTCCGTGTTCGTCGTGGGATAACCTTCTTTCGTGAAAGATGTGCTAACTAGGGTTCAACCCTACATCATATAATGGTATCATGAGCATAGGTTGATCACGAATTTGGAGCCCCACACCTTGTTTTCTAGCTTGTTTTTGTTGTGTTCTTCCTAATTTCGAAATTTCCCCACAAAAATAGCCCCAAATTTTTTTTTGTGATCTGTTGATTTGGCAAGATTTTGTTGACTTTGTTCCATGGATTTGCTGTGCCACGAGGGGATCTAGCTTTTCCCCACCTTCTCACCGATTTTCTTCCGCGAATTCGGGCAAGTTTGACCAATTTGTCCACGGATCCGCGAGCCCTAGCCCAGACCTACCGGACGACCGACGGTTTACCGGATGTCCGGCCCCTCTCGAGACACCGGACGTCCGCTAAACACCGGACGACCGGCAACCCACCTACAGAAACTTTTACCGGATTTTCGGCACTTCCGGACGTCCGGCCCCTTCCGATCGACCGGACGACCGGCGACCTACCGGACGTCCGACGAACCCTGACGAAGCTGAATTTCTTCAGTTTGGTACCACCTTCCGCTACCGCCTACCCCTTTCATACCATCCACCACCACTTCCGCAACCACCATTCGCTTAACCGCTATGATTGTGAAACTCTTGTCTCCCTTTGCCTTGGATACTTGAGTTGTGGTTTCACCGTTTCCTTGGATGTTTCGGCTACCTTGGAATGGCAAAACTTCGACAACACCACCACTCAACTTCGGCAAGGACGGTAACATTGACGACACTTTGTTCATTCTACCTTGCAATTGCATTGTCACCCTATGGACCATCTTTGCATAGCTTTCCCATTGAGACTAGCCATTTGAGTATTGCCGGGCCACGACACTTGTGCACATTAGTGATAGTCATAGATATTGCATACCATATCATCATATCTCCGTGTGCCACAAGAGTGATCCGCATACACAATAGCTACCTTAATACGAGAAGCATGCATAAGTATCCAAAGAAAGAGCTCACAAGCTTTTAAGCAAAAGAGCCAACCAAAGCTTATAAGCAAAACGACAATAGCATCATACGCCTTGCATCAAAAGAGATCATATGACATAGCAATACATCATCTTGTGCTCAAGCATCGGCACATCATACACTCATAGCATACTTGTGATAGATAGTCGTTACGTTTTGCCTCTTATAGGTCGTGCACAAGTGTGTATCCGCCTATTAAGCAATCGGTTAGCGTCTCTCTAAGTGTTGTGCAACACGAGCATTTTCCGTGGATTCCACATTTTTCGCTCACCCTTGGTTGCACAACCACATTTATCTATCCGTGCGTGTGTTCCGTGTGCTACTTTGCTAGTGATCTACTTGTTGCATGAGCAAATTGTGAACCATTTTCAACATCTTTGAGTCACTTTGATCATTGCATTGAATTTGTGCCACCATCCTAACCAAGCTCCTCTCAAAGCTTTACTTGTGTAGGTGTGAGAATCGGCACGAAGTGGTACCAATAGTGTTATTTTCGGGTTACATTACTGAGTGATCATTGATCCATTTTTAGCTCCGGTTAAGGTACATTTGGTATTGTCTTCTCCTTTCTCCCACTCACATACTTGCTTGTGATGATGGATAGGCCAAGTACATCTTCGAACCCAATCTTCGACGATCCTCACGAAGCGAACAACTACGTCACCAAACTACATCTCTTCGGTGTCCAACGAGCTCTCCATCAAGAAAGTGAAGCTATGCACGAGTACATTGGTCAAGTCGCCGAGGACGCGCGCCAATTTGAAGCAAGAACAAGAGAACAATTCGACACCATCAACACC
Organism: Secale cereale; assembly: GCA_902687465.1. Taxonomy (NCBI): domain Eukaryota; kingdom Viridiplantae; phylum Streptophyta; class Magnoliopsida; order Poales; family Poaceae; genus Secale; species Secale cereale. The sequence continues at coordinate 289,420,448 of LR738714.1, forward strand.
AACATGTCTACCCAATTTGACGAACTACGGACCTTGATAGTCAATTGACTTCTTCTTCCACATCATCTCAAAGGCGAAGCCGCTCAAGTCGACATACCGACTCTACGCAAGGCTCAAGTACCCCTACATCAAACACTCTTCGTCAAGCCGCATGTCAAGCTCGACATGACAACCGGAATCCACTTCATGACAAGAGTTCACAAGAGCTATTTGAAGAGCAAGCGAGTCGCCATCGTCAACACCAAGCTACACTTCAGCACGCACAAGAACGGCAACGGCTACGCCAACAACAACAAGAGCGAGCACGTGAATACCAAGAAGAACAAGATGCCGAGGCTAATCGTCAAGCACAACAACATCGAGAATCTCAAGCTCTTGAGGCGCAACGAGCATTACGTGATGCACATCGCAATGTGGCAGCTCGCACTCGACACTCTCGTCAAGAAGAGGATTTCCTTCGCGATGAGATGCAAGAGAGACGCCACCAAGCAAGAATGCAAGAAGAAGCTCCTCCTCAAGCGCGACAAGAGCATCAACCTCAACACGAACCACAAGCTCGACAAGCACACCATGATAATGGACATCTACTTCGACAAGAGCAACATGAGATTGCCAATCGACCCAATCAAGAACGTCCTCCCAATAGGCAAGGCAACAATGAAGAACATCGCTATGGCATGCTCAAGTTCACCATGTGATACGGAGTATCCCATGATCATCCCCATGTTCACTCGACGAGACCTCAACTACACACAATTGGACACAAGGTTCACTCGCTCCTCTCTGAACTTCCACTTTCTACATGTGAGACATGCCTACTACCTCAAATATATGTGCTATCCATGTTCAGGAACACCCAAGGAGACCATGGAGAACCCAAGGACCAAGGCCAAGTGCGCGCGGGAGAGAAGGAAGAAGGGCCAGCACCTACAGGCCCCGGACATCCGGCCCCCAGGCCCGGACATCCGGCGCCCCGGACATCCGGGCCCTGGCCGGAAATCCGGCGCCACTGTCCAGAAGACACCCGTGGCTCAACCCCTCCAGCCCGGACATCCGGCCCCTCGGCCCGGACATCCGGCGTCTCGGGAAGGCCCGGACATCCGGCCCCCGCCCGGACATCCGGCCCCTGTCTACACACAGTGTATCGAGCCTGAGGCCCATGTATCCCTCTCCCACTTACCCCTTCGTGGACCTAGACTATATATACCCCTCCGCCTCCTCCTAGTTAGGGTTAGCTTAGTGATAGCTCATTTGATACTATCTAGTGGTTCATCTCCTTGTGAGTGACTGCGGCCCCTCCACGGAGAAGATCCACTACGGATTCAGGACCTCCTTCATCGGAGAAGATCCCCAGGGATATCAAGACCTCCTCACGGAGAAGAACCGGTTACCCTTTGTATCGTCCCTTGTTGATCATGGATCTTGTATCTCTTTGTGTTTCGAGGATCTAGCATATGTGTGACTTGTTCTTGTTGGTTTGAGTGATTCTCTCGTGTTTCCCCTCGTGTTCCCTCTCGTGTTCTTCGTGTTCATCGTGGGATCCACTCCATTTCGTGAAAGATCTGCTGATTAGGGTTCCACCCTGTATCATATGGTATCATGAGCCACGGTTTCTCACGAATTTGGAGCCTCCCCACCGTTTTCTAGCCTTGTTTTGTTGTGTTCTTCCCCAAATTCGAAAATTCCCCACCAAAAATAGCCCCAAAAAATTTTGTGATCTGTTGGTTTGATGACATTTTGTTGATTTTGATCCGTGGATTTGGTAAAAACGACGTATCTTATGATACAGGGTGGAACCCTAATCAGCAGATCTTTCACGTTTGGAGAGTATCCCACGACGAACACGAAGAACACGAGGCGGAAACGGGGGAAAACACGAGAGGAAACACACAAGAACAAGTCCAATCACACATCCACTAGACAATCAAACACACAAGATCACAAGATACATGAACAACAAAGGGAAAGATACATGGGTAGAGTTCATCTCCAAGAGGAGGTCTTGTATCCCTTGGGATCTTCTCCGATGTGGAGGTCCTGAATCCAAGATGGATCTTCTCCGTAGAGGGGCCGCGGTCTCTCTCGTGGAGTAGATCCGGGATGGATGAGCAAAGCTCTATCTCATGTGTGAGCTAAACCATTGCTAACCCTAAAATGGTGGAGGTGGAGGAGTATATATAGTCTAGTACACGAAGGGGTAAGTGGGAGAGGATACATGGGCCTCTGGCCCGACTCTGCGCGCAGGCAGGCGCCGGATGTCCGGGCTGGGGGCCGGATGTCCGGCCGTTCATGGGAGGCCGGATGTCCGGGCACGGGCCGGATGTCCGGCCTGGCGAAGGCCGTTCTTCGGGTGCTTCTGTTGCCCTTGCCGGATTTCCGGGGTGATGCCGGATGTCCGGCCTCTGCTGAAGCGCCGGATGTCCGGGCAGGTCGCCGGATGTCCGGGCTGGCGCCGGATGTCCGGGCTGGCGCCGGATGTCCGGCGGCTGTAACTTCAGCCGCTCCGTCTTCTTCCGTCTTCTCTTCCAAGCTTCCCTCGCGGATGGTGTAGGTGTTCCTCGGCGCTTGCACTCCTCGTCGTCGTCCGTGAAGCTCCGACAATACCTATGCATGCACACGAGTGGAGTGTCAAGTAGTATACCATCCTCGAAGGGGTCAAGTGAACACGTGTAAAGGAGATGATTCACCTTTATGTATGAGAAGTAGAGGTCGCACGTGTCACTTCCCAAGCAGACTCTTGACATGGTGATGTCCATAGGATACACCGTATCATTTTGAGACCGAGGTGACCTCGCTCCTCTCTTTACATCTTTCGGATTCACTTGAGGTACGGCCTCTACCTTCATCAGAGACTCTATGCATACTCAGGTACTTGGACGAGGGCCGCGGGACAGCTCTACATGATGCTCAAGAGGACAGGCCCGACAAGTGCTCGAGACAAGAAGAAGGAATGCTGAAGATGCTACAGGCACCGGACGTCCGGCCTGCACCGGACGACCGGCGACTCCCAGGCACCGGACGACCGGAAGACACCGGACGTCCGGCCTCTCCCAGACGACCGGACGACCGGAAGCCACCGGACGTCCGTGACTTCGGCAACAGAAGCTAAATAGCGGAAATCCGAGGATTACCGGACGTCCGGTCCCTCCGGAACCACCGGACGTCCGGTAACCCCCGGACGTCCGCTACGACGGCGACCGCGTGTGTAATATAAATACTGTTGACCTCCTCCCTTTAGACTTAGCTGTGGTTTAGCTCATTTGATACTTGTGTGGATTTCTCCCACGAGACGGTGCGCCTCTACGGAGAAGATCCACTACGGATTCAGGACCTCCTTCAACGGAGAAGATCCCCAGGGATATCAAGACCTCCTCCGGGAGAAGACTATCTGTATCACCGTTGTTGACTTTGGATCATGTACCTCGACCTTGTATCGCGAATCTAGCACTTGTGTGATTGCTTCCGTGTTGATTGAGTGTTTTCCTCTTGTGTTTCCCCCATCTCTCCCTTGTGATTCCCCGTGTTCATCGTGTGCCAACCTCCAAACGTGAAAGATCCGCTGATTAGGGTTCCACCCTGTATCACGAAGCCCCGGACATCCGGCTGCCAGCCCGGACATCCGGCCTTGCCTGCGTGCATGTATCCGGGCCGATGCCCATGTACCCGTTTCGCCCCTCACTTACCCCTTCATGACCCTAGACTATATATACTCCTCCACCTCCACCATTTTAGGGTTAGCAATGGTTTAGCTCATATGAGAGATAGAGCTTTGCTCATCCATCCCGGATCTACTCCACGAGAGAGACCGCGGCCCCTCTACGGAGAAGATCCACCTTGGATTCAAGACCCCTAGCGGGAAGATCCTTCACGGATTCAAGACCTCCTCTTGGAGATGAACTTTACCTTGTATCTTTCCCTTTGTTGTTCATGTACCGTGTGATCTTGTGTGTTTGATTGTCTAGTGGATGTGTGATTGGACTTGTTCTTGTGTGTTTCCTCTCGTGTTTTCCCCCGTTTCCCTTCGTGTTCTTCGTGTTCATCGTGGGATCCACTCCATTTCGTGAAAGATCTGCTGATTAGGGTTCCACCCTGTATCATATGGTATCATGAGCCACGGTTTCTCACGAATTTGGAGCCTCCCCACCGTTTTCTAGCCTTGTTTTGTTGTGTTCTTCCCCAAATTCGAAAATTCCCCACCAAAAATAGCCCCAAAAAATTTTGTGATCTGTTGGTTTGATGACATTTTGTTGATTTTGATCCGTGGATTTGCTTGGTTTCAAGTGGATCTAGCATTTCCCCAAGTTTCCCCATCTTTCCTCCACAAAATCCCTCAAATTTTGAGCCCCAAATCATCAATTTCCGCCCACAATTCGAAAAGTTCGTCCCGATTCAGATCTGGAAACTTCGGGCCGGACATCCGGGCCACTGGCCGGACATCCGGGCCATCGGGCCGGACATCCGGCTCCTGGAGGGCAAAATCCCGCGCGGTTCTGGACATCAGGCCCCGGAAATCCGGCCCCGGCCCCGGATGTCTGACCCCTGGGAATTTCAGACTTTTTCATTTCACCGTTTTGTCCATAACTAATTCATCCGAACTCCGATTTTGACGTTCTTGAGCTCGTTTTGAAGCTCTTGACATCCCCCATAACACAAAAATACCACCATAATCATTTGACTCCATCATATTTTGGGGATTTTGGCATCTTTGCCTAGGGCTTCCACCACATCATCCGCTATACCACCACCGACTTCCGCAACCTAACCATTTTTGTTCCCATAGCATTTGTGGTTGCTTGAGTAGTGATTTGAGTCTCCTAAGGTGTTTAGGCTACTTAGGGACCATTGCTTCTTCATCAACCACCACCACCACTTCCGCATACCCATTGCCCATTATACATAGCCAACCAAACTTCACCCAATTTTGTTCGAGCTTGTTTGAGTTGTGGCTTGTGTCTCCTAAGGTGTTTCGGCTACTTAGGGACCGTGACTTCAACTCCGACATCGTGTATAGCCCATCTTTCCACTTCCGCAACCACCACGGCATTGCCGCTACCACCATTTGACATTTGTCCTTGAGATTTTGAGTTGTGGTTTTTCCGTTTCCTAAGGTGTTTCGGCTAATTAGGAACGGGTCTACAACAAGAGCACCACCTCTCATCATCGACACGGGCGGTAACTTCGACGACATCATTGTATATTTCCCTTGCAATTGCATTGTTAACCCCTAGCCCATTTTTGCGTCACTTACCCATCGAGACTAGCCTTCGAGTATTGCCGGCAACGTTACTTGTGCACATTAGTGATCATACTTCCCATATCATACATACCATATCACCGTGGTGCATATCTTGGTATCATCTCTTGTGACACAAGGTTGTCATCGCATATACTCAATTGCTATCTTGGTTCGTGAAGTTTTGCATGAGAAAAGAGCTCAAAAGAGAAAGAGCCAAACAAGCTTTTAAGCACAAAGAAAAAGATACGCAAAGAGCTTTTAAGCAAAAACCATAGCATCATACTACATTAAGATTGTCATACTTGATCATCTTGGATCATCTTGTGCTCAAAGCACCGGAACATCATACACATAGCATACTTGGGATAGAAGTCGTTGCATTTTGCATAGTAGGTTGTGCACAAGTTCGTATCCGCCTATTGTGCAATCGCGCTAGCGTCTCTCTAGTGTTGTGCAACAAGAGCATTTTCGTGAATTCCACATTTTGGCTCACCCCTTGGTTGCACGACCCCACTTATCTATCCGTGTGTGTGTTTCCGTGTGCCACCCATATTGCTATTGGTCTACTTGTTTCACTTGCGAATTTGTGAATCTTTTTCAACATTATTGAGTCTTGCTAACATTTTGCATCAAATTTTTGTGCCACTATCCTCACCGAGCTCCACCATAAGCTTTACTTGTGTAGGTGTGAGAAACCGACAAGAATTGGTACCAATTGTGCTATTTCCTTGTTCCACAATTGAGTGATCATTGATCCATCTTCAACGTCGGTCAAGGTACATTTGGTCTAGTTCTTCTCTTTCTCCCACTCATACTTGCTAGCATTTTGTGATGGATAGGCAAGGCATTTCATCTCCGGTCTTCGACATCGACGGCGCGAACAAGGACATCCACGCGAAAACCATCGGACTACAACGAGAAATGCAAGAGTGCTTGGGCAACATCGCCATCGAACAACGACACTTCGCGACAAGGACAATGGCTTCCCTCGACGACATGTGCGACTCCTTCAACAAACAAATGGCGGAGCTCCGACACTTGGTGGTCGATCACAAGTCTTCTTCCCCTTCGTCATCCTCTCGGCGGCGACGTTCAAGTCACAAGTCTTCGGAGCGCAAACATGATGCAAGAGCAAGTCTTCCACGTCCACACCGCCATGGCGACCACCGACATCGTCATGAAGGGCAAGTCACCTCCAAGCATCTTGTGCACGACGACGACGAACGACATCTACCAAGAGCTCTAGCACGACAACGACATCATCATCATGAAGATGCTCGACAAACGCATATCTCCAAGTCCGAAGAAGCTCTACATCACGCCAAGGCCAAGCTTCAAGAGCAAAAGAGAAGACCGCGAGACAAGCACACCCAAGTCGGAGCTACGGCTACAACCACCACTTCGGCATCTTCGCCAAGTGCTATCAAGGCATCTTCGCCTTCGGACGTACGGCATCTTCGCCCACTTCCCATGAGTTCGCCTACATCGACGTCTTCATCATCAAGGCGATCATCTACGAGCGACGGCGACAAGACGGTCGAGCATGGGCCATCCCCTTCGACCAAGGCGACGAGCATGAACCTCTTCGACACCATGAAGACGGCGCCCATATTGGACTACTACTCCGGGTCAAGCTACGCGAGCAAGCATAAGACCTTCTCTTTGACCTCGGAGGAGCGTGATGGTTTGCCACACCCTACGGCATTCATCTTTGGAGGCATTACGGATGAGGAAGTTGAGCATGGAGACTATTGCACCTACACCTCTTCGACATCCACATATGACGAGATGCCCCAATTTCCATGTGAGGAGAGCCACCACCACATGAGTGACATGAGTGACTCCACCATATGTGACATTGAGTGCATTTCCTATGAGAGGATGAGTGTGCACACCACTAGCCCCACACATGAGAGCATGCCACTTCTCCTATGTGAGGTTGAGAGCCATTTGAGTGACTCCACCAACCATACGAGTGAGAGCATCCACAAGGGAGTGAGTGAGTCACAACACTTAGTGAGTGAGGTAGTTGATCGGGCATGTGAGGCCACTATGCTTTCTAACGACTTAACCTCTACTCCGAGTGTGTTTTCTTTGGTGCTAGGTCTCCTACAAGAGGACATGCCTACCCTCGCTGAGTCCGTCCCTCCAATGGACAAACCGATGGCCATGGTGGAAGAAGATGTACCCCCCACATGGTACCATCAAGTTGCAACCTCACCTACAATACATGAGCGATGCTCCAAAGGTAACATAGGTGATGGTGCTTCTTTCGTCCCACTTGTGGACTATATCACCAATGATTGCTTGCATGATGTTGATTCACCTATGACCATGCTTCATGCTAGTGCAACTTCCTCATGTCTTGACTTACCCATTTATGATGAATATGATGATGAGCATGTTGAGTTGCCTAGTTGTGATGCTATGCTCCATAGGATATCATGTGAAAATTCTTTTGGTCACATCATGTTTGATAATCCTTTGAGCTTGTCATATGCTATGAGTGAGATCTCCCATATTGCATCATTTCAATCTCAACATAGTACCTATACATGCCCCATTAAAGTGAATCCTATTTGCACTTGTGGCATAGATGACAAGATGATGGTCATTGGCTTTTGTTTTTCATGCGATGATATTGCCATGCTCCCTTTACATAATTTGCGCAATTCATCTACTATGCCATGCCATGAACACATTGTTCCAAATATGCTTTGCTTTGGATGTTGTCAATATTCTCCATGTGATGTTTCCATTGATGCTCATGAGGAGACCCCCATAGTTTCCTCATACATACTAGGAGATTTTGATGCATTCCATACCTTGCATGATTACCATGATTGTGTGCACCATATGCATTCCATGAATCACAATGATATTTCTCGTGATGCATCACACAACTTGAGTCTCCATTATGCCATACATAACAACAAACCTCTCATGATGGATGACATGTTTCTATACCACGCATCTCATTTATTTGAGCATTGGATATTATGTGCTAACCAACACTTACACGTGCGCATCATGATGGATGATGTGTACATATACCACGCACATACAATTTTTCCTTTGCCTTTGTCTTATGTAGGTACTTTTGCAAACTCGTCAACCTCACAATCCCATGAGTTGACGAAAAGAGCTCTTGAGAGCAACGACGATTTGGGATTCCGTGGAATCTCCTTACCACCATTCTCTTCGCGCAAACACTACGCGCATGTCTTTTACTTGGCTCTCACACGACTATGGGCTATTTGTCACTTGTCACATTATGCCCATACTATCGTGTTCACTTTGCATGTTATGCCTCTTGCTATGATTTTGCCATGCAATTGTGACCCTTGCTTGCAATTACAAATGATAAACCATTATGATACTCCTATGTGTATTTGCATGCTTGGTGGAGACACTAGTAGCTATTGCCATGATTTCTTTGTGCCCCATGCTATTGTTGATTCTTGTGTTGAGAGAGTCATGATATCCCATTGCTATTTCCATATGGCCTCTCATCAACACATTGATGCTATTTTGCTCATATCTTGCTTTCATGCTTGTGCTATGCCATGTGCATTATTCATGTCTCCTATTTGCACACATGCCATGATTGCCATGATTACCTCTAGTACGTTGCATCTTCGCACTACTAGCTTGTTTGACTTGATTGCTATGCTTGCTTGCTATATTGCATCACCCATGTTCCACTCTTACTTGCTTTCTTGGGTTGATGACATATATGTTCATGCCATTCACATGATTCACATTGATCATTGTCATTTGTCTCCACTAGTTGCATCTCTCATCCCTTGTATTGAGTGCAACAATGCTATGTTTGTTGATCTTGGAGACTTGGACACCATACTTGTGATGCATGCTTGCTTGTTTGAGCCTAATGCCTTTGGATGTTATCGCATCTTATGCTTACATGCCATGCCACTTTACCTTGTCCTTTCTTATGATAAGAATGATGCAAGCACTTGTTGGGTATTTTCCCTCACGAATGCTAGGTTTTGCATTCACGCTAACCTCATTTGTTTTTCCGAGTGTTTGTCATGTTCTTTCATTATGAAGGATTCACAAGGCGGTGCCGTCATGCGACAACGTGGTCATGCGAAGGCATACATGATGTGCAACACCAAAATCTTCGAGAAATTCCTAAAGGTGAATTCCTTCTTTGTGAGCCATCCTCACTTATGCATATTGGATGGGCCATACTTTCATTGTTGTTTCCTTCTTGTTGTCTACATGATACATCTACGGGAGGGAGAACCGACATTGAAGATGGACCCTTTGGATGCACCTTTGGACCTTCACTCATGCCACGACATCGAGCATTGTTATATCAAAACTCCTTTGGCACATTGCACCAAAACCTTCATATTTGTTGATTGTGTGCTCACATGCCATGCTCCATGGACAAATCATACCCATGACAAATTTGCATCTTATGCATGGATTGACTCACAATATGGTTGCCTCGTTGCATCGTGTATTCCCATGTCATCCATGATATATGAGCTTGTGCATTTCCTTAGCAAATTTGTTGTGATCTTTCTTGATGGCATATTCATACATCATGATCATATTGTCCTCCATCAATTGCATGATAACATACACATATTGAGCATCCATTGCCATGTTCATGCTCTTGATAAACCATCACATTATGACATCATTTTGCATAATGGTTGCATTGATGACATTCACAACACCTTTGTGTGCACCACAAATGCATTTGATCACATGAATGCTTTACATATCATACTATATCATCTTGTTAAGCTTCATGTACCTTGTCACACGGACTCATTCTTACATGATGGACACTTTGTGTGCGCTAACCATTGTATTTCCAAGTGTCCTTTGTGTTTGCTCATTTTGCATGTACCACATACCGGAGACACCTTGGAGTACTTGGATTGCAACATGCCCTCAACTTCGTCCAACTACAAGTCCGTTTACGACTACCGTTTCCATGGTGATGAGGTTTTTGATCCGAGGTCGGATCTTTCCCAAGGGAGGGGAGATGATACGGAGTATCCCATGATCATCCCCATGTTCACTCGACGAGACCTCAACTACACACAATTGGACACAAGGTTCACTCGCTCCTCTCTGAACTTCCACTTTCTACATGTGAGACATGCCTACTACCTCAAATATATGTGCTATCCATGTTCAGGAACACCCAAGGAGACCATGGAGAACCCAAGGACCAAGGCCAAGTGCGTGCGGGAGAGAAGGAAGAAGGGCCAGCACCTACAGGCCCCGGACATCCGGCCCCCAGGCCCGGACATCCGGCGCCCCGGACATCCGGGCCCTGGCCGGAAATCCGGCGCCACTGTCCAGAAGACACCCGTGGCTCAACCCCTCCAGCCCGGACATCCGGCCCCTCGGCCCGGACATCCGGCGTCTCGGGAAGGCCCGGACATCCGGCCCCCGCCCGGACATCCGGCCCCTGTCTACACACAGTGTATCGGGCCTGAGGCCCATGTATCCCTCTCCCACTTACCCCTTCGTGGACCTAGACTATATATACCCCTCCGCCTCCTCCTAGTTAGGGTTAGCTTAGTGATTGCTCATTTGATACTATCTAGTGGTTCATCTCCTTGTGAGTGACTGCGGCCCCTCCACGGAGAAGATCCACTACGGATTCAGGACCTCCTTCATCGGAGAAGATCCCCAGGGATATCAAGACCTCCTCACGGAGAAGAACCGGTTACCCTTTGTATCGTCCCTTGTTGATCATGGATCTTGTATCTCTTTGTGTTTCGAGGATCTAGCATATGTGTGACTTGTTCTTGTTGGTTTGAGTGATTCTCTCGTGTTTCCCCTCGTGTTCCCTCTCGTGTTCTTCGTGTTCATCGTGGGATCCACTCCATTTCGTGAAAGATCTGCTGATTAGGGTTCCACCCTGTATCACCATGCCAAAGTTTTCCGGAAGCATTGATCCCGAAGACTACCTCTCATGGGCATTGAAGGTTGACAAGATCTTTCGCCTTCACAACTTCGATGAAGAGAAGAAGATCGCAATGGCATCCCTTGAGTTCCAAGACTATGTTCTCATAAGGTGGGAGCAAATCATAGAGAGAAGAGAAGCAAAAGGCGAACCTCCTATCACCACTTGGCCTCAAATGAAGGAGGTCATGAGAGCATGCTTTGTGCCTACACACTACAATCGTGACTTGTTCAAGAAGCTACAACTCCTCAAGCAAGGTACCAAGTCCATTGAAGAGTAATACAAGGAGATGGAGATTGCCATGATAAGAGCCAACATCATGGAAGATGAAGAGCAAACAATGGCGAGATTCTTGAATGGACTCAACTATCCTATCAAGAAGATTGCGGACTTTCAACCATACAACAATCTCCTCGAGCTAGTACATCAAGCAACCAAAGCGGAGCGACAAGTTCAAGAGGACTAGAAGTACTCCAAGTTCAACTCCAAGAACTTCGGCTCCTACAACCAAGCTTCGACGACTTTAGCTACTCCTCCTACCTCTACCAAGCCATCTACAAACTTCGGCGACAAGTCAACCTACAAGAATGCGACTACATCAAGTCGGCCCCCTTCTACCAACAACTTCAAGCCAAGAGCTTCATCATCTACAACTCCAACCGAGGACAACTCCAAGACGAGTTCCATCAAATGTTTCAAGTGCCAAGGGCGAGGCCACAAGTCATTTGAGTGCAAGACCGTTCGTACCATGATCATCAATGATGACGGTTCTTATGACTCAATGAGCGGCGATGAGATGGAAGCACTTGAGCATGTAGCTATGCACCACCAAGTGAATGAAGAAGAAGACCATCAAGTGTTTTGCGACAATGACTCAAGCCCCAATCTTGTTGTCTCCAAGGTCTTGACACTCCAACACCAACAAGATGATGACCAACGATGTCATATCTTCCATACCAAGGCCGGCATCAATGGACGCTCCATCAAGGTCATCATCGATGGCGGAAGTTCTCACAACTTGGCAAGCGAAGAGCTATGCGACAAGCTACATTTGGTCAACACGAAGCATCCTCACCCTTACAAGGTCCAATGGCTCAACGACGCCGGAACTCTTCGAGTCGAGCACACCGTGCAAGTCTCTTTCAAGATAGGCGCCTACGAGGACACTCTTGAATGTGATGTGATCCCCATGTCCGTGTGCCACCTTATTCTTGGACTACCATGTCAATACGATCGTGGAGTAACACACAATGGACGGACCAATCACTATAGTTTCAAGATGAAGGGCAAGAAATTCGTGCTACGACCAATGTCTCCAAGTCAAGTAGCCGCCGACAAGCACTTATCTACAAACCATCATGGAGAGAATGGTGAGAGAGTGAGCCACCAAAAGGAGAGTGAGAGCCACAAGCCAAATATGAGCGACTCCACAATGAGCGACAAGAAGCAACTAGTGCTATTTGCCACCAAAAGTGAGATGAGAGAAGTGTGTGAGAACCCATCGAGTGTCTTTCACCTTGTGCATTTATGCAAAGGGGAAGCCAAGCCTACTAACACTTCACCACCTCTACCTTTAGTGTTGTCTCAATTGTTGCAGGAATTCTCGGACGTCTTTCCCGATGAGCTACCTCCGGGTCTACCTCCACTTCGCGGAATCGAACACCGCACCGACCTCATACCCGGCACACCACTTCCAAACAAGGCTCCTTACCGCGTCAACCCCGAGGAAACCAATGAGATACAACGGCAAGTGCAACAACTCATCGACAAAGGTCATGTACGTGAAAGCTTAAGCCCTTGTGCCGTTCCGGTTATTCTCGTGCCTAAGAAAGATGGAAGTTTTCGCATGTGCTCCGATTGTCGCCCTATAAATGCTATCACCGTTAGATACCGTTATCCTATCCCACGCTTAGACGACATGCTTGATGAATTATGTGGTGCAACCATCTTTTCGAAAATTGATCTTAAAAGTGGTTACTACCAAATTTGCATTCAAGAGGGTGATGAGTGGAAAATGGCTTTCAAAACCAAGTTTGGGTTATATGAGTGGCTTGTTATGCCAATGGGTTTATCGGAAGCACCCGGTTCATTTATGCGTCTTATGCATTTTTGTCTTCGACCCTACATAGGCGTCTTTGTAGTGGTTTACTTTGATGACATCCTCATTTTTAGCAAGTCGCTAGAGGACAATGTGACACACATCCGTATGGTTTTACAAACCCTTCGGAAAGAGCGCTTATATGCTAATATGGAGAAATGCACTTTTGGCGTTGACAAGGTCGTCTTCCTAGGATTTGTCGTTTCTTCACCAGGTGTTCACGTTGATGAAACTAAAATTGAAGCAATTAAAACTTGGCCTAAACCAACGAATCTCATGCAAGTGCGTAGTTTCCTTGGTCTAGCCGGTTTCTACCGACATTTTGTGAAGGACTTTAGCACTATCGCTATGCCTCTACACGCCTTGAGCAAGAAGAATGCACCCTTCATTTGGGGTCCTTCGCAAGACACCGTGTTCAATGAGCTAAAAAGCTTGCTTACACACGCACCACTTCTAGCCCTACCAAACTTTGATAAACCGTTTGAGATCCATTGTGACGCTAGCGGTACCGGCATAGGTGGCGTGCTCATGCAAGAAAAGCGCCCAATTGCATACTTTAGCGAGAAGCTATCCGGAGCGCAACTTAAATACCCCATCTATGATAAAGAGTTTTATGCCTTGGTGAGAGTTTTACGTGTTTGGTAACATTATCTTAGACCTCATGAATTCATTCTTCATACGGACCATGAGACTCTCAAGTATCTCAAAGGTCAAACTAAGTTGAACAAGCGTCATGCTAAGTGGAGTGAGTTCATTGAGTCGTTTCCCTATGTCATCAAGTACATCAAAGGCAAAGAAAATGTTGTGGCGGATGCGCTTTCCCGCAAATGCATGCTTGTTACAACACTTGAGTTGAATGTTATAGGCTTTGAGCACATAAAAGATTTATATGAGCATGATCCTTTCTTTGCAAATCCTTATGTTCAGTGTTTGACTCACACTTCTTGGGAACGTTACTACATCAAGTATGGATATCTTATGAGAGCTAACAAACTTTGCATTCCCGGTTTTTCGCTTCGTTTGCTCCTTTTGCAGGAATCGCATGGAGGAGGACTCATGGGACACTTTGGATGCGACAAGACATTTGCTATGCTCTCCAAGAACTACTTTTGGCCGAAGATGCTCCGTGACGTCTCACGCCTCACCAACCGATGTTCTACATGCCGCAAAGCTAAGTCCAAAGCTCAATCTCATGGTCTTTACATGCCACTTCCTATTCCATACCATCCATGGGAAGACATAAGCATGGACTTTGTACTTGGATTGCCTAGGACTCAAAATGGCAAAGATTCCATGCTTGTTGTCATGGATAGATTCTCCAAAATGGCTCATTTCATTCCTTGTAACAAGATCGACGATGCTTCACATGTTGCAAATCTCTTTTGTAGGGAGGTCATTCGTCTACACGGCGTGCCCAAGACGATCGTGTCGGACCGGGACGTCAAATTCTTGAGCTACTTTTGGAAAACTCTATGCGCCAAACTCGGAATCAAGCTACTCTTCTCTTCGGCGTACCATCCACAAACCGACGGCTAAACGGAGGTGACGAACCGCACGCTTTCGACGCTTCTTCGCGTGTTGATCAAGAATAACATCAAGGAATGGGAACAATGCTTGCCCATCGCCGAGTACGCCTACAACCGTGCAATACATTCGACTACCGGGAAGTCCCCCTTCGAGGTCGTCTACGGCTTCAACCCGTTGTACCCATTGGACATCCTACCTCTACCTCTACAAGAGCGCATCAACATGGACGCAAGTGCACGAGCAAGCTATCTCAAGAAGGTGCACGAATATACAAGGGCAATATAGAGCGACAAGTCCACCGATGGTGTTCCAACCGGGAGATCTTGTTTGGCTTCATCTTCGCAAGGACCGTTTCCCACACGAGCGCAAGTCCAAACTACTACCTCGCGCCGACGGACCATTCAAGGTGCTAGCACACTACAACAACAACGCCTACAAGATCGACATCCCACGAGACAAGTACTCCGTGAGCGATACTTTCAACATCAAGGACCTATCTTCCTTCCATGGTGATGAAGATTTCGATCCGAGGTCAGATCTTTCCCAAGGGAGGGGAGATGATGCGGAGCATCCAAAGGTCATCCCCATGGACCCTCCATCGCCTCACCAAGTGCCCAAAGGACCAATGACTCGAGCCCGTGCAAGAGCTCTCGAGACCGAGGTGACTTCGCTCCTCTCTCGACATCTTTTCGATTCACACGAGACATGGCTTCTACCCTCATCAGAAACTCTGTGCATACTCAGGTACTTGGATGAAGGCCACGGAACAGCTCTGCATAGCGGACAAGACGGCGAGATCGACAAGTGCTTGGAACAAGAAGAAGGACGGCTGAAGACTCTACAGGCTCCGGACGACCGGACAATCCCAGGCATCGGACATCCGACGTTCTCCGAACGACCGGCGACTCCCAGACGGCCGAACGACCGGAAGCCCCCGGACGTCCGTGACATCGACCATAGAACCTAAATAGCGGAAATCCGAGGATTACCGGACGTCCGGTGACCACCGGACGTCCGCCCCGACGGCGTCATCCCATGTAATATATACTCGTTGACTTCCATCCTTTGGAGGCAGCTTTTGGATAGCTCATCATAGACCTTTGTGGGTCCTCTCCTACGAGACCGCGGCCTCTTCGGAGAAGATCCACCTCGGATTCAAGGCTTCCACATCGGAGAAGATCCCAAGGGATACCCAAGACCTCCTCCGGGAGAAGACTATCTTTGTACCACCATTGTTGACTATGGATCGTGTATCTTGATGTGTATCATGGATCTAGCACCTGTGTGACCGTATTTGTGTTGATTTGAGTGTTGCTCCTCGTGTTTTCCTCCGTATCTTCCTTGTGTTCTCCGTGTTCGTCGTTGGATAACCTCCTTTCGTGAAAGATCTGCTGACTAGGGTTCCACCCTACATCACATGGAGAAGACGTTTCCAACAAAGCTCGATAACAAATTTGTTGAATTGCTTTCGCGTTTTCCACCACCACCGGCCGCTGCAGCTGTCGCACCTCTACAACAACAACAACAACATCGCCTTCCAAATCAAGTGGGACAAGCACAGCGCATTCCCCTTGAGCCTGGTCAAACTTATGGTGCCGCTGTTGATGCTTCTTTAGCTCCTCCTGCTGCTGCAGAGGTGGAGGACCATTACGAGGATGAGGTTGACCAAAATCAGAACTACGTGCAACCACCAGCACCACCACCACCAGGTCGTCCTCATGCATATCATCGCAACGGTACGGCTGTCCCACCACCTGAGGTACATGACCATCTTCCTAAACTGAAATTGAATATTCCACCATTTGAGGGTAGATATGTTCCTAATATATATCTTACTTGGGAGTTAGAAACTGAACAACGTTTTACATGTTTACAATATCCCGAGGAGAGACGTGTTCCTGCTGTTGTTTGTGCTTTCACTAGTTTTGCATGTGTTTGGTGGTCTGAACATTGTAGATTATATCCTATTCCACCTACTTGGGCTGCTTTGAAAACTGTTATACGTACTCGTTGGATTCCACCATATTATCAACGTGAATTACTTCAAAAATTGCAGCGCTTAAGACAAGGAAAAAATTATGTAGAAGAATATTATCAGGAATTACAAACTGGCATGATTAGATATGGTATTGTTGAGGAGAATGAAGCTATGCTTGCACGTTTTATGGGTGGATTAAATAGAGAGATTCAGACCATTCTAGAGTATAAGGGTTATAATAATATCACTCGTTTATTCCATCTTGCCTGTATAGCTGAACGTGAAGTGCAGGATCGACAGGCATTGGCACGGACTAACTTTTCTGCAGGTCGACCTTCATCATGGACACCGCGTGCATCCTCTACTTCCACACATTCTACTGCACCGACACCTCCATCAGCTGTTACCTCCAGCCGTGATACAAGGAAGCAGGCACAACCACCATTATCTGCCAAGAGCACACCTCTCGGGCCTGCACAGAGTTCTTCTTCTTCCATGGCATCAACAGGGCACACCAGTGATATTATTTGTCGTCGTTGTAAGGGAAGAGGACATTTTGCGAG
This sequence comes from Secale cereale, assembly GCA_902687465.1. Taxonomy (NCBI): domain Eukaryota; kingdom Viridiplantae; phylum Streptophyta; class Magnoliopsida; order Poales; family Poaceae; genus Secale; species Secale cereale. The sequence continues at coordinate 289,437,809 of LR738714.1, forward strand.
AGAATGCAAATCTCAGCGTGTGATGATTGCTACTGAGGATGGTGGGTATGAGTCCGCTAGTGACTATGATGAGGAGACTTTGGCTCTTATTACATGTGAAGAACACGGTGGAGACGATTCTGATCATGAGACGCAATACATGGCTCCTGAAGATGCTGACAGGTATGAATGTTTAGTTGCTCAACGTGTTTTGAGTGTGCAGGTTACACAAGCTGAGCAAAATCAGAGGCATAATTTGCTCCATACAAAGGGAGTTCTGAAGGAACGTTCTGTTCGCGTGATCATAGATGGAGGGAGTTGCAACAACTTGGCTAGCATGGAGATGGTGGAGAAGCTATCTCTCACCACAAGACCACATCCACATCCTTACTACATCCAATGGTTGAACAACAGCGGCAAGGTTAAGGTAACACGTACTGTTCGTGTGCATTTTAGTATCTCTACATATGCTGATTATGTTGATTGTGATGTGGTAGCTATGCAAGCATGTTCCTTATTACTTGGTAGACCATGGCAATTTGATAAAAATTCTGTACACCATGGTAGAAACAATCAGTATACTCTTGTTCATAAGGATAAAAATATTACTTTGCTTCCTATGGCACCTGATTCCATTTTGAAAGATGATATTAATAGAGCTAATAAAGCAAAACAGGAGAAAAATAAGAGTGAAAATCAGATTGTGGCAAAAGAATTTGAGCAACAAATGAAGCCTAATAATAAACCATCTACTGTTGCTTCTGAAATTAAATTGAAAAGTGCATGTTTACTTGCCACCAAATCTGATATTGATGAGCTAGATTTTAGCAAATCTGTTTGCTATGCTTTTGTGTGCAAAGAGGCATTATTTTCATTCGAGGACGTGCCTTCCCCTTTGCCCCCTGCTGTCAATAACATTTTGTAGGAGTTCGCTGACATCTTTCCACAAGACGTGCCACCGGGATTACCACCTATTCGAGGGATTGAGCATTAAATTGATGTAATTCCCGGTGCATCGCTACCCAACCGTGCACCATACCGGACCAACCAGAGGAGATGAAGGAGATTATGCGTCAAGTACAGGAGCTGCTCGACAAAGGTTATATACGCGGATCTCTTAGTCCTTGTGCTGTTCCTATTATACTAGTGCCTAAAAAGGATGGTACATCGCGTATGTGTGTTGATTGTAGAGGCATTAATAATATTACTATTCATTATCGTCATCCTATTCATAGGCTAGATGATATGCTTGATGAATTGAGTGGCTCTACAATATTCTCCAAAGTTGATTTGCGTAGTGGATACCATCAAATTCGTATGAAATTGGGAGATGAATGGAAAACAGCATTTAAAACTAAGTTTGGATTATATGAGTGGTTAGTCATGCCTTTTGGGTTAACTAATGCACCTAGTACTTTCATGAGATTAATGAATGAAGTTTTACGTGCTTTCATTGGACGATTTGTGGTAGTTTACTTTGATGATATATTGATTTATAGCAGATCTTTGGAAGAACATTTGGAACATTTATGTGCTGTTTTTATTGCTCTACGTGATGCACGTTTGTTTGGTAACCTTGGAAAGTGCACCTTTTGCATCGACCGAGTCTCTTTTCTTGGCTATATTGTTACTCCACAGGGAATTGAGGTTGATAAAGCCAAGATTGAAGCTATTGAGAGTTGGCCACAACCCAAAACGGTCACACACGTGAGGAGTTTCCTTCGCCTCGCTGGTTTCTATAGGCGTTTTGTGAGAGATTTCAGCACCATTGCTGCACCTCTCAGTGAGCTTACAAAGAAGGATGTGCCTTTTGTTTGGGGTACTGCACAGGAAGAAGCATTCACGGTATTGAAAGATAAGTTGAAACATGCTCCTTTACTCAAACTTCTTGATTTTAATAAGACTTTTGAGCTTGAATGTGATGCTAGTGGAATTGGGTTAGGAGGTGTGTTATTACAAGATGGCAAACCTGTTGCATACTTTTCTGAAAAGTTGAGTGGGCCTAGTCTGAATTATTCTACTTATGATAAGGAATTATATGCCCTTGTTCGGACTTTGGAAACATGGCAACATTCTTTATGGCCCAAAGAATTTGTTATACATTCTGATCATGAATCTTTGAAGCACATTAAAAGTCAAGCAAAACTGAACCGTAGACATGCTAAATGGGTTGAATTCATAGAGACTTTCCCTTATGTTATTAAACACAAGAAGGGAAAAGAAAATGTTATTGCTGATGCATTGTCTCGTCGTTATACTATGCTTTCACAACTTGACTTCAAAATATTTGGTTTGGAGACCATCAAAGATCAATATGTGCATGATGATGAATTTAAAGAAGTATTGCAGAATTGTAAAGAAGGGAGAACATGGAACAAGTTCGTCGTTAATGATGGATTTGTGTTTCGTGCTAATAAGCTATGCATTCCAGCTAGCTCTGTTCGTCTTTTGTTGTTGCAGGAGGCGCATGGAGGAGGATTAATGGGACACTTTGGCGTGAAGAAGACGGAGGACGTACTTGCTACACATTTCTTTTGGCCAAAGATGAGACGGGATGTTGAGCGTTTTGTTGCTCGCTGCAATACATGTCAAAAAGCTAAGTCACGACTGAATCCTCATGGTTTATATATGCCTTTGCATGTCCCTAGTGTTCCTTGGGAAGATATATCTATGGACTTTGTTTTGGGTTTACCTCAAACAAAGAAGGGGAGGGATAGCATATTTGTTGTCGTGGATAGGTTCTCAAAGATGGCACACTTTATACCATGTCATAAAAGCGATGATGCTGCTAATGTTGCTGATTTGTTCTTTCGTGAAATTATTCGCTTGCATGGTGTGCCAAATACTATTGTTTCAGATCGTGATACTAAATTTCTTAGCCACTTTTGGAGATGTTTATGGGCTAAGTTGGGGACTAAACTGCTTTTTGGTACTAGTTGTCACCCCAAACTGATGGACAAACTGAAGTAGTCAATAGAACTTTGTCTACTATGCTTAGGGATGTTTTGAAGAATAACAAGAAAATGTGGGAAGAATGCTTGCCTCATATTGAATTTGCTTATAATCGTTCGTTGCTTCTACTACTAAGATGTGGCCTTTTGAAATTGTCTATGGTTGCCTACCTCGTGCACCTATTGATTTGTTGCCTCTTCCATCTTCGGAGAAGGTTAATTTTGATGCTAAACAACGTGCTGAATTGATCTTAAAAATGCATGAGTTAACTAAGGAAAATATTGAGCGCATGAATGCTAAATATAAACTTGTGGGAGATAAGGGTAGAAAACGTGTTGTCTTTGCACCTAGAGATCTTGTATGGTTACATTTGCGTAAGGATAAGTTTCCTAATTTGCGCAAGTCAAAGCTAATGCCACGTGCTGATGGTCCTTTCAAGGTGTTCGAGAAAATAAATGATAATGCATATAAACTTGAGTTGCCTGCAGATTTTGGGGTTAGTCCCACATTTAACATTGCAGATTTGAAGCTTTACTTGGGTGAGGAAGATGAGCTTTCGTCGAGGACAACTTCAATTCAAGAAGGGGAGGATGATGAGGACATCACTAACAAGGTTACAACCACAGCCCCAACTCACACATATACAGGACCAATTACTAGAGCTCGCGCACGCCAATTAAATTACCAGGTACTTTCGTTTCTTGGTAATGATTCTAATGTTCATGAGAATATGATGCTGCCTAAATTGGATACGTTTGTCTTGCTTACAAATGAAGGGCCTAGCTTGGACAAGAAGGATAAACATTGGAGCAAGATCAAGCATGGAGATGATGGCATGCGCAAGGGGAACAAGAACGGAGTTATAAGTGATGATTTCAGGACTTTGAAGCCACCATAATGAGTGCATGAAGCCTTGGACGAAATATACAAGATGCCACTTCATAAATTTCGTCCAGAGGCTATTATAGGTGCTGCGTCACCTTACTATTGGGCCAGGCCCATGTAATTTCGAAATAGTAAAGTATAGGCTGTTTTTAGAGTCCGTATGTGTGGGGAAAACAAAGTTAGGGTTGGTTTCGGACCCCTTCTCCAAGGGGCCACGAAATTCCCTCTCTCTTTCTCCATATATACAGCCCTTAGGGCGTCGTTTAGACTTTGGGTTTTGTTTAGATTAAAAGTTTGCCATAGTGGCAACTTTGCGTACTTCATTTGTGTTCAACGACCAGACAATGGCGTCACAGAACCCCACCTTGATCAATAAAGCTTTCCTCTTATATTCGCAACATCATTGGATTGCAATCTTAGTTTCTTGCTTCTTCTTCGTTTGCCTGCAGGAAACAGACCTTCGTGGTCAGGTTGATCGTGCTCTAGTGTGGTCAATAACCTCTCGGAGTTGGCTTAGCGGTTGCTAAGGCGCGACGTCCTCGCACGTTCGTAGTCGGATCGTCAAAGTCGACTTCCTCCAAAACGATAGCCACCATCTCATCGAAAGACGGGACACCTTTGCCTCTATCAAATCCGCTCTTTGATGATCCTCAAGAATCGAACAACTACGTCACCAAACTACATCTCTTCGGTGTCCAACGAGCTCTACATCAAGAGAGTGAAGCTATGCGAGAGCACATTGAGCAAGTCGCCGCCGACGCGCGCCAATTCGAAGCACGAACAAGAGAGCAATTCGACATCATCAACACCAACATGTCTACCCAATTCAACGAGCTACGGACTTTGATAGTCAATCAACGCTCCTCATCCACATCTTCTCAAAGACGAAGCCGCTCAAGCCTTCATACCGACTACACGTCCGGCTCAAGTACTCCTACATCAAACACTCTTCGTCAAGCCGCACGTCTAGCTCGTCACGACAACCGGAATCCACTTCATGACAAGAGCTCCCAAGAGCTATTTCAAGAGCAAGAAAGTCGACATCGTTAAAACCAAGCTACACTTGAGCAAGCACAAGAACGGCAACGACTACGCCAACAACAATAAGAGCGAGCATGTCAACACCAAGAATAACAAGATGCCACGGCTCATCGTCAAGCACAACAACGCCCATAAGCTCAAGCCCTTGAGGCGCAACGAGCATTACGTTATTCACTTTGCAATGTGGCAATTCGCAATCGACACACTCGTCAGGACGAGGATTTCCTTCACGATGAGATGCAAGAGAGGCGCCACCAAGCACGAATGCAAGAAGAAGTTCCTCCTCAAGTGCGACAAGAGCAACAACCTCAACAAGAACCACAAGCTCGGCAAGTACACCATGGCAATGAACATCTACTCCTCCAAGAGCAACATGAGATTGACAATCGTCCAAATCAAGAACGCCTTCACAAAAGGCAAGCCAACAATGAAGAGCATCGCTATGAAAAGCTTAAGTTCACCATGCCAAAGTTTTCCGGAAGCATTGATCCCGAAGACTACCTCTCATGGGCATTGAAGGTTGACAAGATCTTTCGCCTACACAACTTTGATGAAAAAAAGAAGATTGCAATGGCGTGCCTTAAGTTCCAAGACTATGTTCTCATTTGGTGGGAGCAAATCATAGAACCAAGAGAAGCAAAAGGCGAACCTCCTATCACTACTTGGGATCAAATGAAGGAAGTCATCAGAGCACGCTTCGTGCTAACACACTACAATCGTGACTTGTTCAAGAAGCTACAACTCCTCAAGCAAGGTACCAAGTCCGTTGAAGAGTACTACAAGGAGATGAAGATTGCCATGATACGAGCAAACATCACGGAAGATGAAGAACAAATGATGGCGAGATTCTTGAATGGACTCAACTATCATATCAAGAAGATTGCGGACTTCCAACCATACACAAATCTCCTCGAGCTAGTACACCAAGCCACCAAAGCGGAGCGACAAGTTCAAGAGGACTACAAGTACTCAAGTTCACCTCCAAGAACTTCGGCTCTTCCAACCAAGCTTCAACGACTTCGGCTCCTCCTACCTCTACCAAGACATCTACAAGCTTCGGTGACAAGTCAAGCTACAAGAATGCGACTACCTCTAGTCGTCCAACTTCTACGAGCAACTTCAAGCAAAGAGCATCATCATCTACAACTCCAACCGAGGACAACTCCAAGACGAGTTCCATCAAGTGTTTCAATTGCCAAGGATGAGGCCACAAGTCATTTGAGTGCAAAACCGTTCGCACAATGATCATCAATGATGATGGATCCTATGACTCAATGAGCGACGATGAGATGGAAGCCCTTGAACATGTAGCTATGCATCGACAAGTGAATGAAGATGAAGACCAACAAGTGTTTTGCGATAATGACTCGAGTCCCAATCTCGTTGTCTCCAAGGTCTTGACACTACAACATCAACAAGATGACGATCAATGATGTAACAGTTTCCATACCAAGGCCGGCATCAATGGATGCTCCGTCAAGGTTATCATCGATGGTGGAAGTTGTCATAACTTGGCAAGCGAAGAGCTATGCGACGAGCTACAATTGGTGAAGACGAAGCACCCTCATCCCTACAAGGTCCAATGGCTTAGCGACGCCGGAACTCTTCGAGTCGAGCACACCGTGCAAGTATCCTTTAAGATAGGCGCCTACGAGGACACACTGGAGTGTGATGTGGTCCCTATGTCCGAGTGCCACCTTCTTCTTGGATGACCATGGCAATACGATCGTGGAGTCACACACAATGGACGGACCAACCATTATAGCTTCAAGATCAAAGGTAAAGAGTTCGTGCTACGCCCAATGTCACCAAGTCAAGTAGCCGCCGACAAACACATACCTACCAACCCTCGTGGAGAGAGTGGTGAGAGAGTGAGCCACCAAAAGGAGAGTGAGAGCCACAAGCCAAATATGAGCGACTCCACGATGAGTGACAAGAAACAACTAGTGTTATTCGCCACCAAAAGTGAGATGCGAGAAGTGTGTGAGAACCCCTTGAGTGTCTTTCACCTTGTGCTTTTATGCAAAGGGGAAGACAAACCTACTAACACTTCACCACCTCTACCTTTAGTGTTGTCTCAATTGTTGCAGGAATTCTCGGACGTCTTTCCCGATGAGCTACCACCAGGTGTACCTCCACTTCGCGGAATCGAACACCGCATCGACCTCATACCCGGTGCACCACTTCCGAACAAGGCTCCTTACCGCGTCAACCCCGAGGAAACCAAGGAGATACAACGGCAAGTACAACAACTCATCGACAAAGGTCATGTACGTGAAAGCTTGAGCCCTTGTGTTGTTCCAATTATTCTCGTGCCTAAGAAAGATGGAAGTTTTCGCATGTGCTCTGATTGTCGTCCGATAAATGCTATCACCGTTAGATACCATCACCCTATTCCACGTTTAGACGACATGCTTGACGAATTATGTGGTGCTACCATCTTTTCAAAAATTGATCTTGAAAGTGGCTACTACAAAATTAGTATTCAAGAGGGTGATGAGTGGAAAACGGCTTTCAAAACCAAGTTTGGGTTATATGAGTGGTTGGTCATGTCGATGGGCTTATCGGAAGTACCCGGCTCACTTATGCGTCTCATGCATTTCGTTCTCCGACCCTACATAGGCGTCTTTGTAGTGATTTATTTTGATGACATCCTCGTTTTTAGCAAGTCGCTTGAGGACCATGTGACACACATCCGTATGGTTTTACAAACACTTCGGAAAGAGCGCTTATATGCTAACATGGATAAATGCACTTTTGGCGTTGACAAGGTCATTTTCCTAGGATTCGTCGTTTCTTCCCAAGGTGTTCACGTTGATGAAACTAAAATTGAAGCAATTAAAACTTGGCCACAACCAACGAATCTCCAACAAGTGTGTAGCTTTCTTGGTTTAGCCGGTTTCTATCGACGTTTTGTGAAGGACTTTAGCACAATTGTTATGCCTCTACACGCCTTGAGCAAGAAGAACGCACCCTTTGTTTGGGGTCCTCGCAAGACACCGCGTTCAATAAGCTAAAATACTTGCTCACCCACGCACCCCTTCTTGCCCTACCAAACTTTGATAAACCTTTTGAGATTCATTGTGATGCTAATTGTAACGGCATAGGTGGCGTGCTAATGCAAGAAAAGCGACCAATTGCGTACTTTAGCGAGAAGATATTCGGAGAGCAACTTAACTACCCCATCTATGATAAAGAGCTCTATGCCTTGGTGAGAGTTTTGCGTGTTTGGGAACATTACCTTAGACCTCATGAATTCATTCTTCATACGAACCATGAGATGCTCAAGTATCTCAAGGGTCAAACTAAGTTGAACAAGCGTCATGCTAAGTGGAGTGTTTGGGAACAAGCGTCATGCTAAGTTGAACAAGCGTCATGCTAAGTGGAGTGTTTGGAGAGCAACTTAACTACCCCATCTATGATAAAGAGCTCTATGCCTTGGTGAGAGTTTTGCGTGTTTGGGAACATTACCTTAGACCTCATGAATTCATTCTTCATACGGACCATGAGATGCTCAAGTATCTCAAGGGTCAAACTAAGGTGAACAAGCGTCATGCTAAGTGGAGTGAGTTCATAGAGTATTTTCCCTATGTCATCAAATACATCAAAGGCAAAGAGAATGTTGTGGCGGATGCGCTTTCCCGCAAATGCATGCTTGTCACAAAACTTGAGTTGAGTGTTATAGGCTTTGAGCGCATAAAAGACTTATATGAGCATGATCCTTTCTTTGCAAATCCTTATACTAAGTGTTTGACTCACTCTTCTTGGGAACGTTACTACATCAAGGATGGATATCTTATGAGAGCTAACAAACTTTGCATTCCCGAGCCTTCGCTTCGTTTGCTCCTTTTACAGGAATCTCGTGGAGGAGGACTCATGGGACACTTTGGACATGACAAGACATTTGCTAGGCTCTCAAAGAACTACTTTTGGCCCAAGATGCTCCATGACGTCTCACGCCTCACCAACCGATGCTCTACATGTCGCAAAGCTAAGTCTAAAGCTCAATCTCATGGTCTTTACATGCCACTTCCTATTCCATACCATACATGGGAAGACATAAGCATGGACTTTATACTTGGATTGCCTAGGACTCAAAATGGAAAGGATTCCGTGTTTGTTGTCGTGGATAGATTTTCTAAAATGGCTCATTTCATTCCTTGTAACAAGATCGACGATGCTTCACATGTGGCAAATCTCTTTTGTAGGGAAATCATTCGTCTACATGGAGTACCCAAGGCTATCATGTCGGATCAGGACGTCGAGTTCTTGAGCTACTTTTGGAAGACTCTATGCGCCAAACTCGGCATCAAGCTCCTTTTCTCTTCGGCATATCATCCTCAAACCGATGGCCAAACGGAGGTGACGAACCGCACACTTTCGACGCGTCTTCGCGTGTTGATCAAGAAGAACATCAAGGAATGGGAGCAATGCTTGCCCATCGCCGAGTACGCCTACAACCGCGCAAGACATTAGACTACCGGCAAGTCCCCTTTCGAGGTTGTCTACGGCTTCAACCCGTTGTCCCCATTGGACATCCTACCTCTACCTCTACAAGAGTGCATCAACTTGGACGCTGTGCTCGAGCAAGCTACCTCAAGAAGGTGCATGAAGATACAAGGGCAACGATCGAGCGGCAAGTACATCGCCTAGCCAACAAAAAACCAATGCTGTTCCACCCGGGAGATCTCGTATGGCTGCATCTTCGGAAGGACCGTTTCCCCAACGAGCGCAAGTCCAAACTACTACCTCGGGCCGATGGACCCTTCAAGGTGCTAGCACGCTACAACAATAATGCCTACAAGATTGACATCCCACGCGACAAGTACAACGTGAGCGATGCCTTCAACATCAAGGATCTCTCCCCTTTCTATGGTGATGAAGATTTCGATCCGAGGACGGATCATTCCCAAGGGAGGGGAGATGATGTGGAGCATCCCAAGATCATCCCCATGGACATACCATCGTCTCACCAAGTGCCGAGTGGACCCATGACACGCGCTCGAGCATGAGCTCTCGAGACCGAGGTGACTTCACTCCTCTCTCAACATCATTTCGATTCACATGACACATGGCTGCTACCCTCATCAGAAACTCTAGGCATACTCAGGCACCTCGAGAGCAACCATGGAGAAACCAAGGAACAAGAGGAATCGAAGAAGGAAGACGGAGGAGAAATCGGGCAAGTCTCAGACTGGTCGGATGATCCGGACGAAGACCTGGATGATCCGGGCAGAGCCCGGACGATCCGGACCCCTGCCCGGACGATCCGGATAATGCGCACCCCGACACCCGAAGCTACTTCACCGACGCCGACTCATCCGGACCCCATCCCGGATCATCCGGCTGCACCCGGACGTCCGGACCAGGACCCGCACATCCGGACCTCCCGCTGCAGAGAAGATGCTGCCGGATCATCCGGACGCCACCCCTGATCATCCGGACCCCCAAAGCCCGGATCATCCGGACCAACATACGGATCATCCGGATCTTGCCTGCGTGCATGACCTTCGGCCGAGGCCCATGTACCCCTTCGCCCCTCCTAGCTTATATATAGCACTCCACCCATACTTTCTAGGGTTAGCTTTGTGATAGCTCATCTAAAACTAGAGCACTGCTCATCCTTTGGTTCCTCTCCCCAAGAGACCGTGGCCTCCTCGGAGAAGATCCACACGGATTCAAGACCTCCTTCACGGAGAAGAAATCAAGACCTCCCCACGGAGATGACTACCGCTACTTGTATCGTCGTTAGTTGATCGTGGATCATGTATCACCCTTTGTGTTCCCGGATCTAGCATTTGTGTGACCTAAACTTGTCGATTTGAGTGTTTTATTCTTGTCAATTTTGTGTTTTTCCTCGTGCACCTCGTGTTCATCCTCAGGATCCCTCCTTACCATGAAAGATCGGCCACCTAGGGTTCCACCCTAAATCAGTCATCTTGCCTGTTAAGTCCACGGAGGGATCGTAACCTTGCTCCTCAAACTCAGCCTAGATGGGAACCTCGAACACCAAATCATCATCGGGCTCTAACCAACACAACAATACAAACACCGGGACAACAATCAATCATCATGCAATGCTCAAACACATGATGCAAAATATGATGCATATGAATATGGGCATGATGTGGTGCAACTCCAAGGCATGATGAGTGCACATGTGACAAGACAACATGCAAGAACACAAAACTTGTAGGGGACACATCATGCACAAGATAACAAGAACAAGCATAGTCACAAGTGGTTATGTAGTTGAATTATCCAAACACCAACAAGTTTTATAAGTTGCTTAACATGGCAAGGGGTGCAACTAGGAACAACAACATCATGCTAGCATTTTAAATGGGTCGGAAAGAACAAACAACAATTTCCGGAAACTCCCATGTACATAAAACACATTTAGGACAGATCTGTAGCAACCATGTTTTAGAGTTGTTAAACATGCAAAGGAACGGCACCATCTTAATCTACACATTTTTCCACCCCCAAAACACATAAAGTTTGTCAAAATTGGAACTATGGTTATTTAGTTATGAATTTAACAAGTTTGAACATATTTCAAACTCAAAATAATTCAAACAACAATTTAAACGTTTTTAACATGGCAACAAACTGCATATAAATAATCTACACTACAAACTAGGCAGTTTTCATATATAAAGTATTTTCACAGACGCATATATTAAAAGATATGAATTATGCAAAAGCTGAAATTAAAACAAAAACAAAAAAGAAAAGAGACTATGCAGACCCAGCCTGGACTAGCCATGGCCACTGACAAGTGGGTCCAGGGGGCTGATGTGGCGCTTGCGGGTGTGGAAGTGGGTGTGAGTGCGCTGAGAGGCTGCCATGTGGGGCCAGACTGTTAGTGGAACAAAGAATAGCAAAAAGGGGGGCTGAATCAACTCGCATGGCGGGGTTTCGAACCCAGGTCTGCGAGATGCGAGGGAAAGGTTCAGGCCACTCGGCTAGGTGCGTGTTTCTGACAGAGTAGAGGCACATATACTCAAAGATAAAGCTCAACAACTAGCGGGGGCGAGGGCGTTGGGACAACTCCGACGACCTAAAGGAGCAGCGGATGTGCTAGATGGATTCGCTGAGGAATCCCGCACCTCTGGGTGCCACTGGAAGAGCCAGACGACGACGGAGTCGACACCGGCGAGCTATGACAGAAGCGGCGCGGCGAAGATGAATGCGGCGAGGCCAGGGGCTCTACTCGCAACTACGCAAGGGGAAACGCCTAAGATGAGCACGACGAAGCTAACGGGCACCTAAACGGTGCGAGAGGAGGTCGGAGCACTCGTCGATGACGAGGTTCGACGGTGAAGAGCTCGGGTGCTCCGCGAACTAGCATCTAGAAGGCGCAAAAGAAGTGGGAAAAGTCACGGGGATAAGTAGAAGCTCACCACGAACACGGTGGTGTGTTCGGCTGGCCGGGAGGAGGACGGAGTCGACGGCGACGTCGATCGAACACTTGCCGTGGCCGGAGTCGAAGACGAGAAGAAGAAGAAGAAGAAGTCGTGGCCTTCAGCTCCGTGTAGCAGGCGTAGAGGACGTAGTCGACGTCGGGGAGGAAGAAGGACACCATTGGCCAGACAGTAGAGGATGAGGAGCACGCCAGCGACGAGCCTGTGTGCTCAGATGCGCGCGGCGGATCTGGTGGCTCTCAGCTCACCTGGTCGCGGGAGGAGGAAGAGGTGAACCCTAGAGGTCTAAAGGGCAAGGAGAGAGGGTTAAAAAAGGGCCAGAACGACGACGGTGCACGACGGCGTGCTCGGCTCGCGGTCCCCATGGCGCGAGCATGAGGAAGAAGAAAAGGTGGGTGCGGGGCTGTGCACGGTCGTTGACCTGCGGGCCCGTCTCGTCCACGTGGAAACACAGCAGAGGGGGCGAGTGTGTGCGTGGGTGCAAACGGGCGCGAGGGACGTCGCGGGCTGGCTGGCGCGGGCTAGCTGGGCCGAGGGGGGAAGGCCGAGGCCCAGGAGGGTGCTGCTGCGCTGCTGGCTGCTGGGCTGCACTTCTGCTGCTGGTTTTTTTCCTCTTTTCTATTTTCTTTAGTTAGAAAACAAAAGGGAAAAGCCCAGGTCAAAACAAAAGGATTTAGGAGGAAAATAAAATATTCCATAGCTCCTAGAATTATGCCCTATTTTATAAAAATGACTTGGACATTTTTAGAGGTAGAAAAATAAAACAAGTTTGAATATGGTTCAAAGTTCTGTCATTTTTTAACCTGACCAAATCATTTCAAAATAAGGTAAGATTTAAAGAATGGAAAAAGAAAGGAGAGGAAGTGGTGCAAGTTGAAATGGGGGGTTTAAGATTGGGCATGAACTTGCATCCACCACCACAACAAGATCAAGAGGAACTCACTTGACATACCAAGGATGAGAACACACACTGACAAATGAAATGCCATGATGATCATGATGCAATGATGATGATGAAGTAATGCATGAATGCAAAAGAAAAGAAAAAATATGACAATGCAAAAGAGAAGGAATAATTGAAAAGAACCCCCAAGGAAAGGACAAGGATCAAAAGGTAATATTTATATTGCCAAAATTGGAAGTATTACACTTGGGGTGTTACAAACTCTCCTCCACTATAAAAAGATCTCGTCTAGGGATCTAGGACTGAAAGAAGGCGGGATACTCGCAACGGAGATGATCTTCTCGTTCCCATGTAGCTTCTCGGTCTGGTGTGACCACTTAACTTTCAAGCATTTGATGGACTTGTTGCGGGTCTTGCGCTCAGTTTCTTCAAGGATAGCAACGGGGTGCTCACGATAAGATAAGTCTTGCTGGAGATCAATCTCTTCGAAAGGAATAGTGCATTCAGGCGTCTTGAAGCACTTGCGAGTTATGACACGTGAAACACATCATGCACATTTGCAAAGTTGGAGGGAAGCTCGAGTTGGTAGGCTAGATCGCCTCTTTTGCCAAGAATCTTGAAAGGGCCCACGTATCTTGGAGCAAGCTTGCCCTTGATACCGAACCTCTGAGTGCCCTTCATGGGAGAAACACAGAGATAGACATGATCACCAATGTCGAAAGCCAAGTCACGATGCTTGCCGTCATAGTAGCTCCTTTGGCGCGATTGTGCGGCCTTGAGATTCTCACGTATGACTTTGCACATTTCTGTTGGGGAACATAGTATTTCAAAAATTTCCTATGATCACGCAAGATCTATCTACAAGATGCATAGCAACGAGAGGGGAGAGTGTGTCTACGTACCCTCGTAGACCGAAAGTGGAAGCGTTTATCAACGCGGTTGATGTAGTCGTACACCTTCATGATCCGTCCCGATCTAGTACCGAACGTACGGCACCTCCGTGTTCAACACACGTTCAGCTCGATGACGTCCTCGCCTTCTTGATCCAGCAAGACGGGCGAAGTAGTAGATGAGTTCCGGCAGCACGACGGCGTGGTGACGGTTGTTGATGAAGAACAATCTCTGCAGGGCTTCGCCAAGCACTACAGAAACAAGACGGAGGATAAACTAGAGGGTCGGGGTTGCCGGCACACGGCTTGGTGTATCTTGATGTGTTCCGGGTGCTAGCCCCGCCCCTCTATTTATATGTTGAGCCCTGGGGTCGAAACTTGGAGCAAAAGCCTCCTCAAAGTCATTTTTGCCTGAAAAGCAAGAGTCCCACTCGGACTCCAGGACCAAACGCCACAATCCTTGGCGTCTGGCCCATACGCCATGGGCCTCGGCGTCTGGCCCAGGGCCAGACTCCAGGGTCTCCGGCGTTTGGCCCCCTGGCCTCCGCAAAACACTTTTTGCACCGACTTAATGCCTTGTGGGATTGACCCCTTGGCCTAACCATATCATCCTATATATCAAATTTTACCTCCGGACCATTCCGGAGCTCCTCGTCATGTGTGTGATCTCATCCGGGACTCCGAACAACATTCGGTCATCAACATACATAACTCATTCAATACTATATCGTCAACGAAACGTTAAGCGTGCGGACCCTACGGGTTCGAGAACTATGTAGACATGACCGAGACACTTCTCTGGTCAATAACCAATAGCAGAACCTGGATGCCCATATTGGCTCCTACATATTCTACGAAGATCTTTATCGGTCGAACCGCATAACAACATACGTTGTTCCCTTTGTCATCAGTATGTTACTTGCCCGAGATTCGATTGTCGGTATCATCATACCTAGTTCAATCTCGTTAGCGGCAAGTCTCTTTACTCGTTCCGTAATACATCATCTCCTGACTAACTCATTAGTCGTTTGCTTGCAAGGCTTATTACGATGTGCATTATCGAGAGGGCCCAGAGATACCTCTCCGACACTCGGAGTGACAAATCCTAATCTTGATCTATGCCAACACCACAAACACCTTCGGAAACACCTGTAGAGCATCTTTATAATCACCCAGTTACGTTGTGACGTTTGATAGCACACAAGGTGTTCCTCTGGTATTCGGGAGTTGCATAATCTCATAGTCATAGAAACATGTATAAGTCATGAAGAAAGCAATAGCAGTAAAACTAAACGATAATAGTGCTAAGCAAACGGATGGGTCTTGTCCATCACATCATTCTCCTAATGATGTGATCCCGTTGATCAAATGACAACTCATGTCTATGGTTAGGAAACATAACCGTCTTTGATCAATGAGCTAGTCTAGTAGAGGCATACTAGGGACACTCTGTTTTGTCTATGTATTCACACATGTACTAAGTTTCTGGTTAATACAATTCTAGCATGAATAATAAACATTTATCATGATATAAGGAAATATAAATAACAACTTTATTATTGCCTCTAGGGCATATTTCCTTCAGTCTCCCACTTGCACTAGAGTCAATAATCTAGCTCACATCGCCATGTGATTTAATACCGATAGTTCACATCGTTATGTGAATAACACCCATAGTTCACATCGCCATGTGACCAACACCCAAACGGTTTACTAGAGTCAATAATCTAGTTCACATCGCTATGTGATTAATACCCAAGAGTAATAAGGTGTGATCATGTTTTTCTTGTGAGAGAAGTTTAGTCAACGGGTCTGTCACATTCAGATCCGTATGTATTTCACAAATTTCTATGTCTACAATGCTCTACATGGAGCTACTCTAGCTAATTGCTCCCACTTTCAATACGCATCCAGATTGATACTTAGAGTCATCTGGATTTAGTGTCAAAGCTTGCATCGGCGTAACCCTTTTATGACGAACTCTTTATCACCTCCATAATCGAGAAACATTTCCTTAGTCATCCAGTTACTAAGGATAATTTTGACCGTTGTACAGTGATCTACTCCTGGATCACTATTGTACCTCCTTGTCAAACTCATGGCAAGGTACACAACATGTTTGGTACACAGCATGGCATACTTTATAGAACCTATGGCTGAGGCATAGGGAATGACTTTCATTCTCTCTATATTTTTCTGCCGTGGTCTGGCTTTGAGTCTTACTCAACTTCACACCTTACAAGTCAGGCAAGAACTCCTTCTTTGACTGATCTATTTTGAACTACTTCAAAATCTTATCAAGGTATGTACTCATCGAAAGTCTTATAAAGCGTCTTGATCTATCTCTATAGATCTTGATGCTCAATATGTAAGCAGCTTTATCGAGGTTTTTCTTTGAAAAAACTCCTTTCAAACACTCCTTTATGCTTTCCAAAAGATTCTACATCATTTCTGATCGACAATATGTCATTCACATATACTTATAAGAAAAACGGTAGTGCTCTCACTCACTTTCTTGTAAATACAGGGTTCACCGCAAGTCTGTATAAAACTATATGCTTCGATCAACTTATCAAAGCATATATTCCAACTCTGAGATGCTTGCACCAGTCCATAGATGGATCGCTGGAGCTTGCACACTTTGTTAGCACCTTTAGGATCGACAAAACCTTCTGGTTGCATCATATACAATTCTTCTTTAATAAATCCATTAAAGAATGCAGTTTTGTTATCCATTTGCCAGATTTCATAAAATGCGGCAATTGCTAACATGATTCGGACAGACTTAAGCATCGCTACGGGTGAGAAAGTCTCATCGTAGTCAACTCCTTGAACTTGTCGAAACCCTTTCGCAACAAGTCGAGCTTTGTAAACAGTAACATTACCGTTTGCGTCGGTCTTCCTCTTGAAGATCCATTTATTTTCGATGGCTTGCCGATCATCGGGCAAGTCAACCAAAGTCCATATTTTGTTCTCATACATGGATCCCATCTCAGATTTCATGGCCTCAAGCCATTTTGCGGAATCTGGGCTCATCATCGCTTCCTCATAGTTTGTAGGTTCATCATGGTCTAGTAACATGACTTCCAGAACTGGGTTGCCGTACCACTCTGGTGCGGAACGTACTCTGGTTATCTATGAAGTTCAGCAGAAACTTGATCTGAAGTTTCATGATCATCATCATTAGCTTCCTCACTAATTGGTGTAGGAATCACTGGAACTAGTTTCTGTGATGTACTACTTTCCAATTCGGGAGAAGGTACAATTACCTCATCAAGTTCCACTTTCCTCCCACTCACTTCTTTCGAGAGAAACTCCTTCTCTAGAAAGGATCCATTCTTAGCAACGAATAACTTGCCTTCGGATCTGTGATAGAAGGTGTACCCAATAGTCTCCTTTGGGTATCCTATGAAGACACATTTCTCCGACTTGGGTTCGAGCTTATCAGGTTGAAGCTTTTTCACATAAGCATCGCATCCCCAAACTTTAAGAAACAACAACTTTGGTTTCTTGCCAAACCACAGTTCATAAGGCGTCGTCTCAACGGATTTAGAT
This sequence comes from Secale cereale, assembly GCA_902687465.1. Taxonomy (NCBI): domain Eukaryota; kingdom Viridiplantae; phylum Streptophyta; class Magnoliopsida; order Poales; family Poaceae; genus Secale; species Secale cereale. The sequence continues at coordinate 289,455,442 of LR738714.1, forward strand.
GGTGCCCTTATTTAACGTGAATGCAGCTGTCTCTAATGCATAACCCAAAATGATAGTGGTAAATCGGTAAGAGACATCATAGATCGCACCATATCTAATAAAATACGATTACGACGTTCGGACACACCATTACGCTGTGGTGTTCTGGGTGGCGTGAGCTGTGAAACGATTCCACATTGTTTTAAATGAAGGCCAAACTCGTAACTTCAAATATTCGCCTCCGTGATCAGATCGTGGAAACTTTTATTTTCTTGTTACGATGATTCTCTACTTCACTCTGAAATTTCTTTGAACTTTTCAAATGTTTCAGACTTGTGTTTTATCAAGTAGATATACCCATATCTGCTCAAATCATCTGTGAAGGTCAGAAAATAATGATACCCGCCGCGAGCCTCAACACTCATCGGTCCACATACATCTGTATGTATGATTTCCAATAAATCTGTTGCTCGCTCCATTGTTCCGGAGAATGGAGTTTTAGTCATCTTGCCCATGAGGCATGGTTCGCAAGCACCAAGTGATTCATAATCAAGTGATCCCAAAAGTCCATCACTATGGAGTTTCTTCATGCGCTTTACACCAATATGACCTAAACGGCAGTGCCACAAGTAAGTTGCACTATCATTATTAACCTTGCATCTTTTGGCTTCAATATTATGAATATGTGTATCACTACGTTCGAGATCCAACAAACTATTTTCATTGGGTGTATGACCGTCGAAGATTTTATTCATGTAAACAGAATAACAATTATTCCATGACTTTAAATGAATAACCGTATTGCAACAAACATGATCAAATCATATTCATGCTCAACGCAAATGTCAAATAACATTTATTTAGGTTCTACACTAATCCCAAAAGTATAGAGAGTGTGCGATGATGATCATATCAATCTTGGAACCACTTCCAACACACATCGTCACTTCACCTTTAACTAGTCTCTGTTCATTATGCAATTCTCATTTCAAGTTACTAATTTTAGCAACTAAACTGGTATCAAATACCTAGGGGTTGCAATGAACACTAGTAAAATACACATCAATAATCTGTATATTAAATATACCTTTGTTCACTTTGCCATCCTTCTTATCCGCCAATTATCTAGGGCATTTCTACTTCTAGTGACCATTTCCTTTGCAGTAGAAGCACTTAGTTCCAGGCTTGAGTTTAGATTTGGGTTTCTTCACGGGAGTGACAACTTGCTTGTCATTCTTCTTGAAGTCCCCCTTCTATCCCTTTGCCCTTTACTTGAAACAAGTGGTCTTGTTAACCATCAACACTTGATGCTCTTTCTTGATTTCTACCTTCGCCGATTTCAGTATCGCGAAGAGCTCGGGAATTACTTTTGTCGTCCCTTGCATATTATAGTTCATCACGAAGTTCTACTAACTTGGTGATAGTGTCTAGAGAACTTTGTCAATTACTATCTTATCTGGAAGATTAACTCCCACTTGATTCGAGCAATTGTAGTACCCAGACAATCTGAGCACATGCTCACTGCTTGAGCTATTCTCCTCCATCTTTTAGCTATAGAACTTGTTGGAGACTTCATATCTCTCAACTCGGGTATTTGCTTGAAATATTAACTTCAACTCCTGGAATATCTCATATGGTCCATGACGTTCAAAATGTCTTTGAAGTCCCGATTCTAAGCCGTTAAGCATGGTGCACTAAACTATCAAGTAGTCATCATATTGAGCTAGCCAAACGTCCATAACGTCTGCATTTGCTCCTGCAATAGGTCTGTCACCTAGCGGTGCATCAAGGACATAATACTTCTGTGCAGCAATGAGGATAATCCTCAGATCAGGGACCTAGTCCGCATCATTGCTACTAACATCTTTCAACTTAGTTTTCTCTAGGAACATATAAAAAATAAACGGGGAGCAACATCGCAAGCTATTGATCTACAACATAGATATGCTAATACTACCACGACTAAGTTCATGATAAATTAAAGTTCAATTTAATCATATTACTTAAGAACTCCCACTTAGATAGACATCCCTCTAGTCATCTAAATGATCACGTGATCCAAATAAACTAAACCATGTCCGATCATCACGTGAGATGGAGTAGTTTCAATGGTGAACATCTTATGTTGATCATATCTACTATATGATTCACGCTCAACCTTTCGGTCTCCAGTGTTCCGAGGCCATATCTGCATATGCTAGGCTCGTCAAGTTTAACCCGAGTATTCTGCATGTGCAAAACTGTCTTACACCCGTTGTATTTGAACGTAGAGCCTATCACACCCGATCATCACGTGGTGTCTCAGCACGAAGAACTTTCGCAACGGTGCATACTCAGGGAGAACACTTATACCTTGAAATTTTGTAAGGGATCATCTTATAATGCTACTGTCGTTCTAAGCAAAATAAGAAGCATAATAAGATAAACATAACATGCAAATCAAAATATGTGATATGATATGGCCATCATCATCTTGTGCTTTTGATCTCCATCTCCAAAGCACCATCATGATCACCTTCGTCACTGGCGCGACACCTTGATCTCCATCGTAGCATCGTTGTCGTCTCGCCAACTATTGCTTCTACGACTATCGCTACTACTTAGTGATAAAGTAAAGCAATTACATGGCGATTGCATTTCATACAATAAAGCGATAACCATATGGCTCCTGCCAGTTGCCGATAACTTTACAAAACATGATCATCTCATACAAAAACATATAACTCATCATGTCTTGACCATATCACATCACAACATGCCCTGCAAAAACAAGTTAAATGTCCTCTACTTTGTTGTTGCAAGTTTTACGTGGCTGCTACGGGCTTTAGCAAAACCGTTCTTACCTACGCATACAAAACCACAGCGATGTTTCGTCAAGTATGTGATGTTTTAACCTTCACAAGGACCGGGCATAGGCACACTCGATTCAGCTAAAGTGAGAGAGACAGACACCCGCCAGTCACCTTTAAGCAACGAGTGCTCATAACGGTGAAACCAGTCTCGCGTAAGCGTACGCGTAATGTCGGTCCGGGCCGCTTCATCTCACAATACCGCCGAAGCAAAGTATGACATGCTGGTAAGCGTATGACTAGTATCGTCCACAACTCACTTGTGTTCTACTCGTGCATATCATCTACGCATAGACCTGGCTCTGATGCCACTGTTGGGGAACATAGTATTTCAAAAATTTCCTACGATCACGCAAGATCTATCTACTAGATGCATAGCAACGAGAGGGGAGAGTGTGTCTACGTACCCTCGTAGACCGAAAGCGGAAGCGTTTATTAACGCGGTTGATGTAGTCGTGCACCTTCACGATCTGTCCCAATCTAGTACCGAATGTACGGCACCTCCGCGTTCAACACACGTTCAGCTCGATGACGTCCTCGCCTTCTTGATCCAGCAAGACGGGCGAAGTAGTAGACGAGTTCCGGCAGCACGACGGCGTGGTGACGGTTGTTGATGAAGAACAATCTCTGCAGGGCTTTGCCAAGCACTACAGACACTAGACGGAGGATAAACTAGAGGGTCGGGGTTGCCGGCACACGGCTTGGTGTATCTTGATGTGTTCCGGGTGCTAGCCCCGCCCCTCTATTTATATGTTGAGCCCTGGGGTCGAAACTTGGAGCAAAAGCCTCCTCAAAGTCGGTTTTGCCCGAAAGGCAAGAGTCCCACTCGGACTCCAGGACCAAATGCCACAATCCTTGGCGTCTGGCCCAGACGCCATGGGCCTCGGCTTCTGGCCCAGGGCCAGACACCAGGGTCTCCGGCGTTTGGCCCCCTGGCCTCCGCAAAACACTTTTTGCACCGACTTAATGCCCTGTGGGCTTGACCCCTTGGCCTAACCATATCATCATATATATCAAATTTTACCTCCGGACCATTCCGGAGCTCCTCGTCATGTCCGTGATCTCATCCGGGACTCCGAACAACATTCGGTCATCAACATACATAACTCATTCAATACTATATCGTCAACGAAACGTTAAGCATGCGGACCCTACGGGTTCGAGAACTATGTAGACATGACCGAGACACTTCTCTGGTCAATAACCAATAGCAGAACCTGGATGCCCATATTGGCTCCTACATATTCTACGAAGATCTTTATCGATCGAACCGCATAACAACATATATTGTTCCCTTTGTCATCGGTATGTTACTTGCCCGAGATTCGATTGTCGGTATCATCATACCTAGTTCAATCTCGTTACCGGCAAGTCTCTTTACTCGTTCTGTAATACATCATCTCCTGACTAACTCATTAGTCGTTTGCTTGCAAGGCTTATTACAATGTGCATTACCGAGAGGGCCCATAGATACCTCTCCGACACTCGGAGTGACAAATCCTAATCTTGATCTATGCCAACACCACAAACACCTTCGGAAACACTTGTAGAGCATCTTTATAATCACCCAGTTACGTTGTGACGTTTGATAGCACACAAGGTGGTCCTCCGGTATTCGGGAGTTGCATAATCTCATAGTCATAGGAACATGTATAAGTCATGAAGAAAGCAATAGAAGTAAAACTAAACGATAATAGTGCTAAGCTAACGGATGGGTCTTGTCCATCACATCATTCTCCTAATGATGTGATCCCGTTGATCAAATGACAACTCATGTCTATGGTTAGGAAACATAACCATCTTTGATCAATGAGCTAGTCTAGTAGAGGCATACTAGGGACACTCTGTTTTGTCTATGTATTCACACATGTACTAAGTTTCCGGTTAATAAAATTCTAGCATGAATAATAAACATTTATCATGATATAAGGAAATATAAATAACAAGTTTATTATTGCCTCTAGGGCATATTTCCTTCAATTTCTTCGGCCTCTGAGATCAAATCATTTCCAAGGAGTTGATGTTCACCAGTCTCGGACCAGTTGAGAGGGGTACGGCACTTTCTACCATAGAGAATTTCAAACGGAGCTTTGCCCGCGCTTGCTTGGAAGCTGTTGTTGTAGGAGAATTCGACAAATGGAAGGCAATCTTCCCATTTCATATCGAAGGTTATTACACAAGCTCTGAGCATATCTTCGAGAATTTGATTCACTCTTTCGACTTGACCACTAGTCTGAGGGTGAAAAGTTGTGCTGAAGCGAATCTTGGTGCCCATGGCTGACTGAAAGGAATCCCAGAACTTGGAAGTGAACAAGCTTCCATGGTCTGAGGAGATCACTTAAGGGATGCCATGCAAAGAGACAATTCTGGAGGTGTACACCTCTGCCAGTTGAGCTACATTGATGGATTTTTTGACTCGAAGAAAATGAGCCACTTTAGTTAGCTTGTCAATCACCACAAAGATAGCATCATTTCCTCTCTTGGACTTGGGAAAACCGGTGACGAAATCCATCTCAATGTGATCGAATTTTCACTCGGGAATAGGTAGTGGTTGAAGGAGTCCGACTGGATGTTGATGCTCTGCCTTCACTCTTCTGCAGACATCACACTCGTTCACGAATTGGGCAATCTCCCTTTTCATGCGAGTCCACCAATAGGATTGCTTGAGGTCATGGTACATCTTGGAGCTTCCTGGATGTATTGAGAGGAGTGACTCATGTGCTTCGTTCATTATGAGCTTCCTGAGATCACCTTTTGGAACCACAATTCTGTCCTCAAAGAACAAAGTGTCTCTGTCATCAATGCGATAACACTTGTACTTGGGAGTGCCCTTAGCGATACTATGTTTCACCTTCTGCACCATAGCATCACTGAGTTGGGCCTCACCGATTTGATCTTCCAAGGTAGGAGCAACTTGAAGATTGGCAAGAAATCCTTGTGGAACAACTTGGAGGTTGAGCTTCCTGAATGATTCACAAAGTTCGGGTTGGAACGGTTTGAGAAGGAGACTGTTGCAATAAGCCTTTCTGCTCAAGGCATCTGCAATGACATTGGCCTTGCCAGGAGTATACTCAATGCTTGGATCGTACTCTTGAATCATTTCAACCCAACGAGTCTGGCGAAGGTTAAGGTTTGGCTGAGTGAAGATGTACTTCAAGCTCTTGTGATCGGTGAAGATGTCCACTTTTCTGCCCAACAGAAGGTGTCTCCACGTGATCAAGGCATGAACAACTGCTGCTAGCTCAAGATCATGTGTGGGGTAATTATTCTCATTTGGTTTAAGCTGACGTGAAGTGTATGCAACGATCTTCTTGTCTTGCATGAGAACACCACCAAGACCTTGCAATGAAGCATCGCAAAAGACTTCATAAGGCTTGGACTCATCCGGAGGAGTAAGAACCGGAGCAGAAATGAGATTCTCTTTGAGTGTCTTGAATGCCACATCACAATCAGGAGTCCACGAGTACTTGACATTCTTATGCAGCAAGTTGGAAAGAGGCTTGGCAATCTTGGAGAAGTTCTCGACGAACCTTCTGCAATAGCTTGCGAGACCGAGGAAACTTCGGAGTTGTTTGACATTCTGAGGAGGTTCCCAGTTGACAATAGCTTCAACCTTCTCGGTGTTAACAGAAATGCCCTCGGCAGAGATAATATGGCCAAGATAGAGGACTTCATCAAGCCAGAATTCACATTTGGAGAACTTCGCATAGAAACGGTGCTCACGGAGCCTATCAAGGACCAAACGGAGGTGCTTGGCATGGTCTTCTTTATTCTTGGAGAATACCAAGATATCATCGAGGTAGACGAGAACGAATTCATTGGTGTAGGGGTTGAATATGAAGTGCATCATCCACGAGAAAGTGGGTGGAGCATTTGCAAGCCCGAAAGACATGATCGTGTATTCATAGGAGCCATAACTTGTTCTGAATGCGATCTTGGGAATATCCTCTTCACGGATACGAATCTGATGGTAGCCCATCCAGAGATCAAGCTTCAAGAAATCCTTGGCTCCTTTGAGCTGCTCGAACAATTCATTGATGTTGGGGAGCGGGTACTTATTCTTTATTGTCTTCTTGTTCAATGGCCGGTAATCAACGCAAAGGCGTTCCATGCCATCCTTCTTCTTGACAAATAGAATACCACAGCCCCAAGGAGAAGTACTTGGTCTGATTAGACCCATACGTTCTTGCTCATCGAGTTGTTTCTTCAGCTCCTTCAACTCTTTAGGAGAAAGCTTGTACGGACGCCGACATGCTGGCTCGGTACCGGGTTCAAGTTCAATGATGAATTCAATTGGACGGTTGGGAGGCATGCCTGGAAGCTCTTCAGGGAATACATCCTCATATTCACAAACCATCGGAATCTGGGAAATGGCATTAATCTCGCCCTTGTCATTGAGAGAGAATAGCCTGATTGTGTTATCTTGAGCTGCGAAGATAATCACGTCTTCGGAAGGATGAGTTAGATTGACCTCTTTGTTTGCACAATCAATAAGAGCATCATGCTTCGAGAGCCAATCCATCCCAAGAATAAGATCAATGTCCGAGTTAATGAGAACAACCGGAGAAACCAGAAAACTATAATCTCCCATGTGGACAAGTGTGATCTCCAACTTGTAATGCCCGGGATGCGACTATGTCTCTCACGTGTCGGGGCACGACTTAAAGACATAATCATGCTTCGAGAGCCAATCCATCCCAAGAATAAGATCAATGTCCGAGTTACCGAGAACAATCGGAGAAACCAGAAAACTATAATCTCCCATGTGGACAAGTGTGATCTCCAACTTGTAATGCCCAGGATGCGACTATGTCTCTCACGTGTCGGGGCACGACTTAAAGACATAAACGCATTCTGGAATGATCGCAAGCGTGGTATCTTTGCACGACTCATGTAAAAGTTCAGGGATGAAAATGTAAAAGATAGTTGGCTTACACTCGCCACGTCACACAATGACTACAATAACATACATTCATCCAAATAACATAGGGTCCGACTACGGACGAAATCCGAACGAGAAAGATACCACGAACACAAGCCCGGATCACTCCTAGTAAGAACCACTAGTGATCGTCGGGATACGATACATAGTAACGACCACGCTCTTCATCGAACTCCCACTGAAGTTCTGATCCATCTCCTGCATTGTTCTCAGCAGTACCTGCATCTGGTGTGTGTTGAATCTGTGAGCCACAAGGACTCAGCAATCCCGTTCCCGGGTATCAAAACTACCAAAGCCTTAGGTGTGGAAAGGTTATTAAAGTGTTTGCAGCAAGCACTAAGCAACTAGCTTATGAGTTTAGAGCGAGATGAGAACAAGTGCCAACAGTCGCCACGTTGATCAAGAAGTGATCCTAGCTACTCACGGCCAAACATAACCCCATCGTGTTCACTTCCCGAAGCCCTTCGGAAACAGACCATCACGGTTACTCACACAGGTAGTGTATTCTTAAGAATATGGTGTCAAGTTATCTACAAACGGATATTAACAAATTCCCGTCTGCTACATAACCGCGGGCATGGATTTTGAAAGATCAAAACCCTGCAGGGGTGTCCCAACTTAGCCCGTCACAAGCTCACGATCTGCGGAGTCGCAACTCCAAAGTGGGAAGACCCGAGTATTCTCGGAATCCCGTGCTCAAGATATTTCGACAAAGGTAAAACTAATCCAGCAAGACCTCCCGGCGTGCCGACACCCTCATAGTAGCCGCGTGTATCTCATCTCAGGCCACGACCGGATAGGTCAGCCTACAGGTATATACCAGACCTCGGGTTTCCCCAAGGTGGCCCCGCAGTCTGCCCAGTTTGGACCAACACTCATGAGGAGCACTGGCCCGGGTTGTTAATTAAGAACTCGGGTTTGCAATGCCCTATGCAAGTTTTAGTTGTTAGGAAAATGTAAAACCAATGTTGGGCCTTGCTGGAAAAGCTTTAAGTAGTGCGAATTATCAAGGGGGCCCATAAACCCCAACCGTGTTAGGAACGCAAAATCAAGGAACATAACACCGGTTTATCGGGTCCTAAGGTGGCATGAGTGGAACAAAACACCAAGCAGAAGGCCAAGCCTTCCACCCATTGCCATATATAGGTGCATTAGTTTATAACAGATGCATATTGTGTTATCCCAATAAAACACGTCCGAACATGGAGCATTCTTCAAACTTCACCTGCAACTAACAATGCTATAAGAGGGGCTGAGCAAAAGCATACTTAGCCAATCAACAATTTGCTAGGAAGGCGGTTAGAGTGTTTCATGGCAACAATAGGAGGCTGACAAACACGAATAGGCATCGAGGCATATCTAAAGAGCGAGACAACTCGCATAGGCAAAGATAGAGGTGATATCAGGGAATGGTCGTCTTGCCTGTTAAGTCCACGGAGGGATCGTAACCTTGCTCCTCAAACTCAGCCTCGATAGGAACCTCGAACTCTGAATCATCACCGGGCTCTAACCAACACAACAATACAAACACCGGAACAACAATCAATCATCATGCAATGCTCAAACACATGATGCAAAATATGATGCATATGAATATGAGCAGGATGTGGTGCGACTCCAAGGCATGATGAGTGCACATGTGACAAGACAACATGCAAGAACACAAAACATGTAGGGGACACATCATGCACAAGATAACAAGAACAAGCATAGTCACAAGTGGTTATGTAGTTGAATTATCCAAACACCCAACAAGTTTTATAAGTTGCTTAACATGGCAAGGGGTGCAACTAGGAACAACAACAACATGCTAGCATTTTAATGGGCCGGAAAGAACAAACAACAATTTCTGAAAACTCCCATGTACATAAAACACATTTATGACAGATCTGTAGCAACCATGTTTTAGAGTTGTTATTAAACATGCAAAGTAACAGCACCATCTTAATCTACACATTTTTCCACCCCAAAAACATATCAAGTTTGTCAAATTTGGAGCTATGGTTATTTAGTTATGAATTTAACAAGTTTGAACATATTTTAAATTCAAAATAATTCAAACAGCAATTTAAATGTTTTTAACATGGCAACAAACTGCATATAAATAATCTACACTAAAAACTAGGCAGTTTTCATATATAGAGTATTTTGAATAGACGCATATATTAAAAGATATGAATTATGCAAAAGAAAATGCAAAAACTGAAATTAAAACAAAAACAGAAAAGAAAAGAGACTATGCAGACCCAGCCTGGATTAGCCATGGCCACTGACTAGTGGGTCCAGGGGGCTGATGTGGCGCTTGTGGGTGTGGAAGTGGATGTGGGTGCGCTGAGAGGCTGCTATGTGGGGCCAGACTGTCAGTGGAACAAAGAATAGCAAAAAGGGGGCTGAATCAACTCGCCTGGCGGGGTTTCGAACCAAGGTCTGCGAGATGCGAGGGAAAGGCTCAGGCCACTGGGCTAGGTGCGTTTGTCTGACAGAGTAGAGGCACATATACTGAAATATAAATCTCAACAACTAGCGGGGCCACTCGCCGCCGGCGAGACAGAGGCAACGGCGAGGGCGTTGGGACAACTTCGGCGACCAAAAGGAGCAGCAGATGTGCTAGATGGATTCGCTGAGGAATCCCGCACCTCTGGGTGCCACTAGAAGAGCCAGAAGATGACAGAGTCGACGCCGGCGAGCTATGACAGAAGTGGCACGGTGAAGATGAACGCAGCGAGGCTAGGGGCTCTACTCGCAACTACGTAGGGGGAAACGCCTAAGATGAGCACGACGAAGCTAACGGGCACCTAAACCGGGCGAGAGGAGGTCGGAGCACTCGTCGGCGACGAGGTCCGACGGCGATGAGCTTGGGTGCTTGGCGAACTAGCATCTAGAAGGCGCAAAAGAAGGGGGAAAAGGCACGGGGAGAAGCAGAAGCTCACCACAAACACGATGGTGTGTTCGGCTGGCCGGGAGGAGGACGGAGTCGACGGCGACGTCGATCGAGCACTTGCGGTGGCCGGAGTCGAAGACGAGGAAGAAGAAGAAGAAGTCGTGGCCTTCAGCTTCGTGTAGCAGGCGTAGAGGACGTCGTCGACGTCGGGGAGGAAGAAGGACACCCTTGGCGAGACAGTAGAGGATGAGGAGCACGCCAGCGACGAGCCCGTGCGCTCAGATGCGCGCGGCGGATCTGGTGGCTCTCAGCTCACCTGGCGGCGGGAGGAGGAAGAGGTGAACCCTAGAGGTCTAAAGGGCAAGGAGAGAGGGTTAAAAAGGGGCCAGAACAACGACAGTGCACGACGGCATGCTCGGCTCGCGGTCCCCATGGCGCGAGCGCGAGGAAGAAGAAAAGGTGGGTGCGGGGTTGTGCCCGGTCGCTGACCTGCGGGCCCGTCTCGTCCACGTGGAAACGCAATAGAGGGGGCGAGTGTGTGCGTGGGTGCAAAACGGGCGCGAGGGACATCGCGGGCTAGCTGGCGCGGGCTAGCTGGGACGAGGGGGGAAGGCCGAGGCCCAGGCGGGTGCTGCTGCGCTGCTGGCTGCTAGGCTGCACTGATGCTGCTGGTTTTTTTCCTCTTTTCTATTTTCTTTAGTCAGAAAACAAAAGGGAAAAGCCCATGTCAAAAGAAAAGGGGTCCTTTGCACTACTTCCTCGGTGTTGAGGTAGTGCGTCGTCCGGATGGCTTCTTTCTTCATTAGCGAAAGTACGCTCATGAACTCCTAGATCGTGCTAGCATGCTTAACTGCAAGCCCACCGCTACGCGTGTTGATACGAAGGCCAAGCTCTCTGCCACGGATGGTTCTCCCGCTTCGGATGTTGCGCTTTACCGGTCTATCATTGGTGCTCTCTAGTACCTCAATCTGACTTGACCAGAGATCCAGTATGCCATGCAACAGGTGTGTCTCCATATGCATGCTCCTCGGGACGTTCACTGGGCCGATGTCAAGCGGATTCTTCGCTATGTCTGTGGCACTATGGACCTTGGCATCACGCTTTCCGCCTCTGCCGACACCGCCCTCACCGCTTACTCCGATGCAGACTGGGCGGCCTGCCCTGATACTCGTCACTCCACCTAGGGCTATTGTGTCTTCCTTGGACCCTCACTCATCTCGTGGTCACCCAAGTGGCATCCTACGGTCTCTCGCTCCAGTGCTGAGGCTGAGTACCGTGCGGTGACCAACGTCGTCGCCGATTGTTCGTGGCTTCGCCAGCTCCTTCAGGAGCTCTCTTGTCATGTGGATCGTGCTACGGTGGTCTACTGCGACAACGTTTGGGCGGTCTACATCTACGCCAACTCGGTACATCATCGTTGGACCAAACATATTGAGTTGGATATTCATTTTGTTCGGGAACATGTGGCTCTTGGCCATATTCGTGTTCTATACGTTCCTATTTCCCAACAATTTGTAGATATCATGACCAAGGGTTTGCCTACGGCGTCATTTGAGGAGTTTCGTGTAATGCCCAGGATGGGACTATACCTCCTACGTGTCGAGGCACGACTTAAAGGTATAAGCCCATCCTAGAATGATCTCAAGTTTGGTATCTTTGCACGACTCGTGTAAAAGAGGGATTAAATTGCAAAAGGAGATAGTTGGCTTACACTCGCCACTTCACACAATACAATACATAAGCAATCATCATTCAAAACATCACAACCCGACTACGGGTGAAGATCCAAAAGAAAGATACCAAAACAACATAAAGCCACAGGTCAGGATCGAATCCTAGTAGAAACCACTACTGATCGTCGAAACGTCACAAACATACGGCCAAACTCTTCATCGAGCTCCCAGTGAAGAACTTGAACCAGCTCCTGCTTCATACTCGGCTGAACCTGCATCTGGTGTTGTAGTAACTGTGAGCCACGAGGACTCAGCAATCCCATAACCATGGGTAACAAGACTAGCAAAGCTTTATGGGTAGGAAGAGGTAAAGTGGTGAGGCTGCAGCAGTGGCTAAGCATAATATGGTGGCTAACTTACGAGTACCAGAATAAGATGAGAAGCTACGCAAACGGTCGCAAAAGAGGTGATCGCTAAAGATCCTAACTACATACGAGTCAAACATAACCCCACCGTGTTCTCTTCTCAAAGTGAAAAGAGACAGTCACGGTTACTCACACAGTTGTGTGTTTTACTTCGGATCCTCTGTCAAGTTTTCTACAACCGGACATTAACAAAATTCCAATCTGCCACATAACCGCGGGCACGGCTTTCGAAAGATTATAACCCTGCAGGGGTGTTCCAACTTAGCCCATCACAAGCTCTCACGATTAGCTGAAGTGATAAATATAATATCATCACCCCTTATCTTAGGGAAAATCCGATCAGGCTCGGCTTCCCGGTAGCACAAGTCATTTCGACAATGGTAAAACAAGTCCAGCAAGACCTCCCGGCGTGCCGACACCCTGATAGTAGCCGCGCGTATCTCGTCTCAGGCCACGTCCGGATGAGCGCTACGTACAGTACCGAAGACCCCAGATAACTGGGTGGTACCGCAAGTGACTCTAGTTTGGGACCAACACCATCAGCACTGGCCCCCCCTGTTATGTAGAATTAAGAATCCTCGGGTAGCGCTAACTCCCTATGCAAATTTAATTAATTAATTAAGTTATTATTATGAGCAAAATAAAACCAATGTTGGGCCTTGCTGGAGGAGTTTTATTCAAAGTCGAACTGTCAAGGGGTCCCCATCCACCCATCGTGTAAGGAACACAAAATCAAGGAACATAATGCCGGTTTATCGGCGCCTAAGGTGGCATGAGTGGAACAAAACACCGAGCAAAAGGCCAAGCCTTCCACCCATGCCCAGTATATAGGTGTGTTAATAATAATTATAGATATTGTGATATATCCAACAACAAGTTCCCTCCTGGAACGAACTTCATCTTCACCTGCAACTAACAACGCTATAAGAAGGACTGAGCAAGCGAGGCTGAGCAAGCGGGTAACATAGCCAAACAGTGGTTTTGCTAGGAAGGTGTCAAGGTTAGAGGTTTCATGGCAACAAGGAGAGGCTGACATAAAAGATGGGTATCGCGACATGTAACGATAGCATCGAGACAACTAAGCATGGCAATGGTAGTAAAGGTATCCAAGGGTATGATCATCTTGCCTGGGATTCCACAAGGGAGAAGAACAGATCCAGGAAGTAGACGGAGCAACAGTCGAGCGGATCCTCACAACTCCGGAACGAAACCGAAGCTAACAAGAGAAGCAACCGGAAAGAAGCAAACAACACGGTAAACACACATATCATAAACATGGCATGATGCACATCCAAATATGATGCATGTCCGGTTTAAATATGCAAGGCATGGCAAAGTGCACAAACAAATCTACAAGTTAAGTGGAGATCAATATGCAACGGGTTGCATATTGATGAAACACCACATTTAATTATTTAGTTGACTCTCATTATTTACAAGACAAGATTAAATGTTTTTAACATGGCACGAGGTGAAGCATAATAAAACTACACTAACTAGCAATTTAAATGAGGCCGGAGAATAACAACAACATATCCGGAAAATCCCCATGAGCATGTTTAATAATTATAAGCAAACAACAATTAAACATATAATGTTGTTAACATGATGCGGATGACATGATCAAGTTTTATGCAATTTTAAAAGGTTGACTTAAAAGAGATATGAAGCATTTGTCACCGTGGTGGAAGAAAAGGGTGCCACGGCAACGATTCCGAAAATGATGCCACGGCAACATATCGGTACCGGTAACTCGTTGAGAGTCCGGTGCAAAAGATAGAATCGACGTGAGCAAGTCGAACAAGATGGAAGTGGGTTGATCCCGTTACCGGGTTCCCACGAGTCGGTGACGAGGCAACCAAGGAACACGACAAAAGGGACGAAACGGACACGGAGCACACACGGGAGACATTTCATACAACACAACATGCATCACACGGGTCATCGTCTCGGGTTATACCTTCGAAGCGTGCGTTTCGGGGCGGTTCGAGATAGTAGAGGAAGAAGGCGTTCACGTCGTAGAGGAAGTAGTTGTTCCGGCGGTGGTAGTGGAAGTAGTTGTTCTCGTAGATGTACTAGCGGTCTCGGCGACGATAGTGGTACACGGCGACGGTAGTCGTTCACGGAGCTCGTAGCCGTAGATGTTCGGGTCGGTGTCGTGGTACTTGGACGTATCGGAGAGGAACTTGAGCCGTAGTGGTACACGGGGCGACGGTAGACGTTCGGGCCGTAGATGTACTCGGTCGTCGTGGTACATGTTTGTAGATGTTCATCCGTCATGTAGTGGTACTTGGCGAGTCATCGTGTAGTCGTGTAGGTGTTCCCGTTCGTAGAGGTACATGCCATCGAAGGGGTACTTGGGGTCTCGGTCTCGAGTCGCACACGGGTCTTCGGACTTGCCGTTCTCGTAGATGGCAGTAAAGGTACTTGAGGTCTTCCGGTCAACATGAACATGAGGCGAAGATGTCGAATCTGCGGTCTCCTGTAGGCAAAACAAAGGCAACAGAAAAGGCGGCAGCAGCGGTTTTGGCGACGAAGCACAGGCCTGGCTGGAGAGGCACATCTCCTGGCCGAAGAAGATGCGGCGGGGCCTTGGCCTCGCTGGAGACGGTCCTTCGCGCGCCGGGACTGGAGACGGAGGGAGCGGCCGGAGGGGATCCTCTCCCTGGCGACGAAGGTCGCGTCAGAGGAGGGAGGAGGCGCGCAGGTGGACGGAAGGGGCGGCCGGAGCTGGATTCCCGCGGCGACCGGCGCTTCTGGAGGCGGGGCGTGGGGCTCCTGGCCGCTGGGCGCTCGCGAAGGCGCTGGCAGAGGCGCAGGCGCCTGAGGCGAGGTGGAGAGCTTGGGCGCGGGAGGCCACGGCGCTGGGAACGGAAGGGCGCCCGACGCCCGGCGCTGGAGGCGCGAGGTCACGGCGGCGCCTTGGCGACGGAGCCTCTGGTGCGGGCTGAGGGAGAGATGGAGAGCGATGGGGTATCGGGGAAAGAGGGAAAAGCGGGATCGGGAGAATAGGGTTCGAGGCCAGAGGGGTTCGGTGGGAGGAGGGGTGCGGCGGACAGAGGGATCGAGGAGGAGCGATGCGAGGCTCGGCTGAGCGCTAGGGTTGCGCTCGCGGGGAGCCTTGGGCCAGAAGAGAATGGGCCGCAGGGAATCGGGTCGGCTAGCCTAGAAGGCTGGCTGGGCTCCTTCTTCTGTTGGTTTCTTAGCAGAACAAAAAAATAAATAAGGAGAGAGCCAAAAATAAAAGAAAAGAGGCAACAACAAGAATAAAATGATGGACATTTTTGTAAGGCTTTATGGAAATATTCCAACCCCACAAAATAGTTCCAACAAAAAGGGAAGTGCAAACTAAAAAAAATAATTAGCTTGCCTCAAGGAGTTTGAAAAGAGTCTAGATAAATGGAGGAGCCTCGAAAAATAACGGAAAAGAATTATAGCAAGGTTTTGAAGTCAAACTTGATATGGAAAAGGCATGGGGAAATATTGCAAGTGTGTTACGGTGATCCCAACCAATTGGAATATTTTTTTAATATAGCTCCCTAAAATATTGAGAGGCTTTTATATGTTATAAAGAGAAGTCACCTTCCCTCGATTTAAATGGACCGAAGGTCCACACGATTTATTAAGGTTGAGATGCAAAAAATAAAATGACATGATGGCATGATGACATGATGCAATGCAAAAATAACAACACAAGCACAAAAGAAACACACGGGCAACCCGGAACATCTGGAATCTTCTGGAATCTTCTGGGGCGTCGGTCTTCGGGCGTCACAACTCTCCCACACTAACAGAGGATCTCGACCCGAGATCCTAGAGATATCACCGGGTAAAACGGAAAAGAAGAGGTAAAACAAAGTTGCTTCTTTGACAGACGAGTGAAACCAAGAACCTTGAGAGGTTAAACAAGTTGAAAGAAAGAAAGCAACGGAGATGAACGAATAAGAAAACACTCCATTGGAAAAGAGGAACAAGGAGCATTATGGGAACCTTGAAGGTTGAAAGACATGAAACAAGAGCTTACGAACCAAAAAGAATATGAAACTGCAATGGTATAGCCAAGGAATAAGAATGACAGAATTTGGACAGCACTCCGTCTGAAAATGGAAGGAATTGAACATGAACTTGAGGAGATGAGATGATACTTGATGAAATCAATAAAACACTGCCTCCGAAACAATTAAAAGAATGGCACAAGGTTAAGAAGGATTCAGACAGCACTCCGGTTGAAAAGAGAGGCAAACTTGATAAGATGAGGGGACTAGAATGAAGAATACAACACTCCGGTTAAATGATAAGCAAGGGAAAGAACATGATCTTGAAAAGAAAACAAGATGATGGTTTGGAGAGAGCAATATCACAAAGCCTCCGGAATGACAGAATAGCATATAACTCAATGAAGAATGAATGGAGAAGAAAAAGACAACTTCTCCCAAAATGAATTGAAGAGCATCCTTACGAAGAAGTGTTGAACAGAGTTGTTGGAATTTAACAACGAAAACGAATAAGCTCGTTGTGGGCTTATGGAAAACATCTCAAAATTAAGAGGTGACAACCAGCCACTAACGAAAACAATTGATTTGATTGAGATCAACAAGGAGACGATAAACTTATATCACCGGAATGATAAATGAAGAACTTGGGTCATTTATAAGCACCATAATTGCAACAATCCTTAGGGAAAACTTTTAGTTGAAATACAACCCAAGATTACTCCAAGAGATAAAAATGAGGGGGTTGAAAGGATCTCCTAAAGAGAAAGAAATGATGGTTTTAAATATCTCATTCTTGACAACTTGTGAATCATGAAACATGAAGGAAGTGTCAATAATGACATAACACCATCTCAAAGATAAGGTAGAAAGGATTGCAATTCAAATGCATGAAGAAGAATGCTTGAGCTCCAACAAGAATCTTGATGAAAAACTTCGAGAATGAATTAATTGATGATGAGCCACCAAGAAGAACTCCGGTAATGAAAGCATGAGAAGTGAAATATGAAAAGAATAAGATTCAAGGCCTGCGATGAATTAGATGGAGCTTTGAAATGATATAATAGAAATAACTTGGAGCTCCGGAAAACAAGATGAACAACTTGAAGGCTAGAATTTATTCCTCATGAATAAACTCTAAACAAAGGAATTAATCCACTTGGAAGGAACAAGAATAAGAATTATGTCATGCATCTCCTTCACCAATTAAATTGATGACAACCAAAGGATTTGGCATACTACTTATTCTCGTTGGGAAGAATTAAAGAGAGATCTAGCACAACCTTGGGTAAATCTTCAACGAACCACCGGTAGGATTATGAAAATAACGAGTGAATTAAAACGATAACAACGGAAGAGTAATCTAGAATGAACCACCGTAAGAATAGGGAGACGAACGAAGAAACATCAATGAAGAATATTTGGAGGACGAAGTTGAAAACTGAGAACAAAGAATCTTCTGAAATGATGGCCTTCGGAGGATCACAAAGAAAAGAATTCATGAAATGCTCCGGACGGTTATAAACAGAATTCCTCACAATCGGAACAATAATGAGGATGGCATGAAGCTAGAACCACAACTCATCAAGAGAACGGGCCAAGATTTAAGAGAAACAATTCTCCGGTCTCCAAATGTTTAGAATGAAGACGAGAAATGCCATAAGAATTGTTGAGCACTCCGGAATGAAGAATTAAAAAGGTTGAACCAACGATGAAAAGAATTTGAAAGCGATCTTGGAGAAGGCATGTGACTGATGGAAATCATTCTTACGTCGCACTTTGAAAAGAATTTGAGTAACTCCGGAAAATAGAAGAGTCAGGTAAGATCCTGGAAAAGACCTGTGGGTTAGGGCCCACTAAAGAAATCACCGTTGGGAAAGATTGCTTAAGAGATATTGCACCGGTTGAATTAAATGGCTTGAATAAGAAGACAATCCTCAAAATAATTTGAACGAGTTAAGAATGGAATTATGAATCTTCAGCACTCCGGATAAGAATAACAAGAGGAGAATGATTAATTGGTGCACCGGAATAAGAAAGCATTGTGAAAAGGATAAGATCAACACCGAAATCTTGAATTACATCCACCGGCAGAATTGAGAACAAAAGAATGATGAACTTGGAGGTCTTGAGCATCTTCACGATAAATCACCGGATAAGAACATAGAAGGAAGAATGAAGAAACATCACATGAATGAAATGGATACTTCATTTGAGAATTTCTGGCTCCAAGAAGAAGAAGGGTGGGAGGGCGGGAAAAACAAGGATAACTTGGGATGATTGAAACATACACCGTCAGATTTCTCAACGGAGTCCGTATGGAATAACTTGAAGAGAAGGCACACCGGTTGGAAAAGAATTTAACATGACCATCTTGATGGTCAAGAAGAATTAGCACTCCCATAGAAATATGAGAACACCGATCAGGAAGGTTATGGAATCAACATTTGACATCGAAGCAACTCGAATACCAGAATCAAAACGAAACAAAGGATAGATATGCAACAGCCTAATCTTCACAACATCATCCGAACAGAGAATTGAACGAATGAATTCCGTAGGTACATCAACTTGACGAGAAGCCACTTGGAGAACAAAAGATAAATAAAAAGGAACAAGGTACAGATAGAACAAATACAAGATAGAAGCTTCGTTCGACATCTTCGTGCTGAAAGCTCATGGAACGTGTTACAAAAGGGTTTTGCAATCCCCGGATCAGCATAGCCAAGGACCCTTTAAGATGCAACTCCCGATCAGAACAAGTCCATAAAACCACTTCACTCAATGTAGAACCCCAAACTTCATATCGAGCATCCGTTGGAAGAATGCCTAGAACTACTAGATGAACCCACCTATAGATTTCCGAAAGTTTCCAGTTATGCAATCAGGTGTTGGGGATACACGGGAAGCACCGCGCAATCAACTCTAAACCTACATCGAGGTGTATCCATCCTTCAACACATAACCAGTCTTTCTCGGAAACTGTTTACCTCGGACCTTCGAAATGTTGGAAATATGCCCTAGAGGCAATAATAAAAGAGTTATTATTATATTTCCTTGTTCATGATAATCGTTTATTATCCATGCTATAATTGTATTGATTGGAAACTCAAATACATGTGTGGATGAATAGACAGACTTTGTGTCCCTAGTGAAGCCTCTACAGGACTAGCTCGTTGATCAAAGATGACCGCGGTTTCCAGGTCATAGACATGAGTTGTCATTTGATAACGGGATCACATCATTAGGAGAATGATGTGATGGACGAGACCCAAACGTTAAACATAGCTTTTGATCGTATCAGTTATCGCTATAGTTTTCTGCATGTCAAGTATAAGTTCCTATGACCATGAGATCATGTAACTCACTGACACCGTAGGAGTGCTTTGTGTGTGCCAAACGTCACAACGTAACTGGGTGACTATAAAGGTACTCTACAGGTATCTCCGAAGGTGTCTGTTGAGTTGACATGGATCGAGACTGGGATTTGTCACTCCGTGTGACGGAGAGGTATCTCCGGGCCCACTCGGTAATACGTCATCTCAATGAGCTCAAAGTGACTAAGTAGTTGGTCACGGGATTATGTATTACGGTAACGAGTAAAGAGACTTGCCGGTAACGAGATTGAACTAGGTATAGAGATACCGACGATCGAATCTCGGGCAAGTAACATACCGACGAGACAAAGGGAACTGTATACGGGATTGCCTGAATCCTTGACATCGTGGTTCATCCGATGAGATCATCGAGAAACGTGTGGGAACCAATATGGATATCCAGATCCCGCTATTGGTTATTGACCTGGGAGTGTCTCGGTCATGTCTACATGGTTTCCGAACCCGCAGGGTCTACACACTTAAGGTTCGGTGACGCTAGGGTTGTTAGTGAGAATAGTGCATGGTTACCGAAGGTTGTTCGGAGTCCCGGATGAGATCCCGGACATGACGAGGGTCTCCGGAATGGTCCGGAGACGAAGATTGATATATAGGATGAAAGGTTTCGGAGTCCGGAAGTGTTCCGGGGAGCATCGGGAAATCGGCGGATTACCGAAAAGGGTTTCGGGGGTCCCGGAAGTAGTTCTGGGCCTAATGGGCCACAAAGGGGGGACACCACAGCCCTCATAGGGCCGTGCGCCCCCCCTGGGCCCTCTCCTCATGCGGCTAAGGGGGCTGGGCCCCCTAGGGCAGCCGCACCCCTTGGAGTGGGGGGCAAGGCACCTAGGGGGGGAAACCCTAGGGCCAGGCGCAGCCCTTGGCCGCCGCCCCCCCCTCTGCCCTGGCCGCCGGCCCCCCTAGGGGAAACCCTAGGGCGCCCCCCTCTCCTCCTTCCCCCTATATATAGAGAGGTAGAGGGAGGGCAGCCAACACACGTTTGTGCCTCGGTGCTGCCCTCCCTCTCCCATAACATCTTCATCTCCCGCGGTGCTTAGGTGAAGCCCTGCTGGAATCCTCCTCCACCATCACCACCACGCCGTCGTGCTGCCGGTCTCTCCATCAACCTCTCCTCCACCCCTTGCTGGATCAAGAAGGAGGAGACGTCCCCGAGTCGTACGTGTGAAGAACGCGGAGGCACCGTTGCTTCGGTGTTAGGATCTTCGGCGATCTGAATCGCGGCGAGTACGACTCCATCAACCGCGTTCTTAACGCTTCCGCTTAGCGATCTACAAGGGTA
The DNA here is from genome assembly GCA_902687465.1 of Secale cereale. Classification (NCBI taxonomy): domain Eukaryota; kingdom Viridiplantae; phylum Streptophyta; class Magnoliopsida; order Poales; family Poaceae; genus Secale; species Secale cereale. The sequence goes on from LR738714.1 coordinate 289,476,854, forward strand.
TGTGGATCCTACTCTCCCCTCGTAGTTGCATCTACTAGATTGATCTTGGTGAACGTAGAGAAAATTTTTTGTTTTCCATGCAACGTTCCCCAACACGAAAAGCATCCACTATAACAAGCTATGGCAATACTCTCGAACTACCTCCCCAGTACTGGGTGATGTCGGGGTTATCTTGCCACTGGCCGTATAGGAGAGATTTTCGATGTCGGCCGTCTTAAGTATTTAGTACTGCCGCGATATGCTTGTTACAATGATACCCCGAAGCTCAACTCCTCGGGAACAGGAGGCATCGAGAACAATATCCTTGTCACAAGAACATCGAAACAATCCCAGAATACTCGCGGGATCCTAAAAAAAATTGTAGTGCAATTTTTGAAAGTAGAAGAGGCAAGAGTAATCGTCAGGAGTCCTCACCAGAGAGAAAGGGGATGAGAAGCAAAGAAATCCTACTCTCCGATATAATATAGGACTCAAAAAGTTTTCAGTGTGTGCCTAGACTCAACCGTCAACGATTCTATCAATCACTGGGGGCTTCTAGGTCGGAGAAGGCTCTGATACCAACTTGTAATGCCCAGGATGGGACTATACCTCCTACGTGTCGAGGCACGACTTAAAGGTATAAGCCCATCCTAGAATGATCTCAAGTTTGGTATCTTTGCACGACTCATGTAAAAGAGGGATTAAATTGCAAAAGGAGATAGTTGGCTTACACTCGCCACTTCACACAATACAATACATAAGCAATCATCATTCAAAACATCACAACCCGACTACGGGTGAAGATCCAAAAGAAAGATACCAAAACAACATAAAGCCACAGGTCAGGATCGAATCCTAGTAGAAACCACTACTGATCGTCGAAACGTCACAAACATACGGCCAAACTCTTCATCGAGCTCCCAGTGAAGAACTTGAACCAGCTCCTGCTTCATACTCGGCTGAACCTGCATCTGGTGTTGTAGTAACTGTGAGCCACGAGGACTCAGCAATCCCATAACCATGGGTAACAAGACTAGCAAAGCTTTATGGGTAGGAAGAGGTAAAGTGGTGAGGCTGCAGCAGCGGCTAAGCATAATATGGTGGCTAACTTACGAGTACCAGAATAAGATGAGAAGCTACGCAAACGGTCGCAAAAGAGGTGATCGCTAAAGATCCTAACTACATACGAGTCAAACATAACCCCACCGTGTTCTCTTCTCAAAGTGAAAAGAGACAGTCACGGTTACTCACACAGTTGTGTGTTTTACTTCGGATCCTCTGTCAAGTTTTCTACAACCGGACATTAACAAAATTCCAATCTGCCACATAACCGCGGGCACGACTTTCGAAAGATTATAACCCTGCAGGGGTGTTCCAACTTAGCCCATCACAAGCTCTCACGATTAGCTGAAGTGATAAATATAATATCATCACCCCTTATCTTAGGGAAAATCCGATCAGGCTCGGCTTCCCGGTAGCACAAGTCATTTCGACAATGGTAAAACAAGTCCAGCAAGACCTCCCGGCGTGCCGACACCCTGATAGTAGCCGCGCGTATCTCGTCTCAGGCCACGTCCGGATGAGCGCTACGTACAGTACCGAAGACCCCAGATAACTGGGTGGTACCGCAAGTGACTCTAGTTTGGGACCAACACCATCAGCACTGGCCCCCCTGTTATGTAGAATTAAGAATCCTCGGGTAGCGCTAACTCCCTATGCAAATTTAATTAATTAATTAAGTTATTATTATGAGCAAAATAAAACCAATGTTGGGCCTTGCTGGAGGAGTTTTATTCAAAGTCGAACTGTCAAGGGGTCCCCATCCACCCATCGTGTAAGGAACGCAAAATCAAGGAACATAATGCCGGTTTATCGGCGCCTAAGGTGGCATGAGTGGAACAAAACACCGAGCAAAAGGCCAAGCCTTCCACCCATGCCCAGTATATAGGTGTGTTAATAATAATTATAGATATTGTGATATATCCAACAACAAGTTCCCTCCTGGAACGAACTTCATCTTCACCTGCAACTAACAACGCTATAAGAAGGACTGAGCAAGCGAGGCTGAGCAAGCGGGTAACATAGCCAAACAGTGGTTTTGCTAGGAAGGTGTCAAGGTTAGAGGTTTCATGGCAACAAGGAGAGGCTGACATAAAAGATGGGTATCGCGACATGTAATGATAGCATCGAGACAACTAAGCATGGCAATGGTAGTAAAGGTATCCAAGGGTATGATCATCTTGCCTGGGATTCCACAAGGGAGAAGAACAGATCCAGGAAGTAGACGGAGCAACAGTCGAGCGGATCCTCACAACTCCGGAACGAAACCGAAGCTAACAAGAGAAGCAACCGGAAAGAAGCAAACAACACGGTAAACACACATATCATAAACATGGCATGATGCACATCCAAATATGATGCATGTCCGGTTTAAATATGCAAGGCATGGCAAAGTGCACAAACAAATCTACAAGTTAAGTGGAGATCAATATGCAACGGGTTGCATATTGACGAAACACCACATTTAATTATTTAGTTGACTCTCATTATTTACAAGACAAGATTAAATGTTTTTAACATGGCACGAGGTGAAGCATAATAAAACTACACTAACTAGCAATTTAAATGAGGCCGGAGAATAACAACAACATATCCGGAAAATCCCCATGAGCATGTTTAATAATTATAAGCAAACAACAATTAAACATATAATGTTGTTAACATGATGCGGATGACATGATCAAGTTTTATGCAATTTTAAAAGGTTGACTTAAAAGAGATATGAAGCATTTGTCACCGTGGTGGAAGAAAAGGGTGCCACTGCAACGATTCCGAAAATGATGCCACGGCAACATATCGGTGCCGGTAACTCGTTGAGAGTCCGGTGCAAAAGATAGAATCGATGTGAGCAAGTCGAACAAGATGGAAGTGGGTTGATCCCGTTACCGGGTTCCCACGAGTCGGTGACGAGGCAACCGAGGAACACGACAAAAGGGACGAAACGGACACGGAGCACACATGGGAGACATTTCATACAACACAACATGCATCACACGGGTCATCGTCTCGGGTTATACCTTCGAAGCGTGCGTTTCGGGGCGGTTCGAGATAGTAGAGGAAGAAGGCGTTCACGTCGTAGAGGAAGTAGTTGTTCCGGCGGTGGTAGTGGAAGTAGTTGTTCTCGTAGATGTACTAGCGGTCTCGGCGACGATAGTGGTACACGGCGACGGTAGTCGTTCACGGAGCTCGTAGCCGTAGATGTTCGGGTCGGTGTCGTGGTACTTGGACGTATCGGAGAGGAACTTGAGCCGTAGTGGTACACGGGGCGACGGTAGACGTTCGGGCCGTAGATGTACTCGGTCGTCGTGGTACACGTTTGTAGATGTTCATCCGTCATGTCGTGGTACTTGGCGAGTCATCGTGTAGTCGTGTAGGTGTTCCCGTTCGTAGAGGTACATGCCATCGAAGGGGTACTTGGGGTCTCGGTCTCGAGTCGCACACGGGTCTTCGGACTTGCCGTTCTCGTAGATGGCAGTAAAGGTACTTGAGGTCTTCCGGTCAACATGAACATGAGGCGAAGATGTCGAATCTGCGGTCTCCTGTAGGCAAAACAAAGGCAACAGAAAAGGCGGCAGCAGCGGTTTTGGCGACGAAGCAGAGGCCTGGCTGGAGAGGCACATCTCCTGGCCGAAGAAGATGCGGCGGGGCGTTGGCCTCGCTGGAGACGGTCCTTCGCGCGCCGGGACTGGAGACGGAGGGAGCGGCCGGAGGGGATCCTCTCCCTGGCGACGAAGGTCGCGTCGGAGGAGGGAGGAGGCGCGCAGGTGGACGGAAGGGGCGGCCGGAGCTGGATTCCCGCGGCGACCGGCGCTTCTGGAGGCAGGGCGTGGGGCTCCTGGCCGCTGGGCGCTCGCGAAGGCGCTGGCAGAGGCGCAGGCGCCTGAGGCGAGGTGGAGAGCTTGGGCGCGGGAGGCCACGGCGCTGGGAACGGAAGGGCGCCCGACGCCCGGCGCTGGAGGCGCGAGGTCGCGGCGGCGCCTTGGCGACGGAGCCTCTGGTGCGGGCTGAGGGAGAGATGGAGAGCGATGGGGGATCGGGGAAAGAGGGAAAAGCGGGATCGGGAGAATAGGGTTCGAGGCCAGAGGGGTTCGGTGGGAGGAGGGGTGCGGCGGACAGAGGGATCGAGGAGGAGCGATGCGAGGCTCGGCTGAGCGCTAGGGTTGCGCTCGCGGGGAGCCTTGGGCCAGAAGAGAATGGGCCGCAGGGAATCGGGCCGGCTGGCCTAGAAGGCTGGCTGGGCTCCTTCTTCTGTTGGTTTCTTAGCAGAACAAAAAAATAAATAAGGAGAGAGCCAAAAATAAAAGAAAAGAGGCAACAACAAGAATAAAATGATGGACATTTTTGTAAGGCTTTATGGAAATATTCCAACCCCACAAAATAGTTCCAACAAAAAGGGAAGTGCAAACTAAAAAAAAAATTAGCTTGCCTCAAGGAGTTTGAAAAGAGTCTAGATAAATGGAGGAGCTTCGAAAAATAACGGAAAAGAATTATAGCAAGGTTTTGAAGTCAAACTTGATATGGAAAAGGCATGGGGAAATATTGCAAGTGTGTTACGGTGATCCCAACCAATTGGAATATTTTTTTAATATAGCTCCCTAAAATATTGAGAGGCTTTTATATGTTATAAAGAGAAGTCACCTTCCCTCGATTTAAATGGACCAAAGGTCCACACGATTTATTAAGGTTGAGATGCAAAAAATAAAATGACATGATGGCATGATGACATGATGCAATGCAAAAATAACAACACAAGCACAAAAGAAACACACGGGCAACCCGGAACATCTGGAATCTTCTGGAATCTTCTGGGACGTCGGTCTTCGGGCGTCACATTTCGATCCAGTCTTTGCATCAGTCATGGTGCCACTTCAACTACGGGGAGTGTTGAGTATATAGTGTTGCATATCTGTGTATTGGGCCCACCTCCTAGTACCTTATATAGTTGAGGTCGTGACCCATCTTTATACATCATATATACGTGCTTTTGCACATTAGCAATACATCGTGCAATTACCACATCAAACAAGGCGCACGCGCGGGGCGCACGCTAAGGCGGATTGTCACGCCGGCTTATCTTCAGTTCGGGGTGTCACAATCTTCAGTTAAGAGACGGACAAGATTGGCCTGGTCCGGCGGCTCGCACGGCTTGCCTTCGTTTACCGTTACTGTACCGTTTCATTAGCTGTAATTGTTCACAGTCATTTGTCGTTGGGCTATATATGCCAGCTTGCTCTCAGTCTGTAAGGCATCGACATTTGATGAATTCTATCACTTTACTTTGTAGCAATATAGCATATTCCTCCTTGGATACCAAATACCCTTGCAACCCACGAACCCTGGCTCGATTTCCCCCCAAATTCGATCTCGATCTGAACTTGGGGCATGACAAATTGGTATTATGAGCCAGTCTGATCCTCGGCATTGCATGGAGAGACGTCAAAATTCTTCTCCCATCCTTCCCTCCATTCTTCCTGGTGGCGTGTGGTGTGGGGGTTGGCGTACGGCGGCAGCGCGGTGGTGCTAGCGATGGTAGACTTGTTCGGCGATAGCTCAGGGCTGGAACTGGTTACACGGACACATCGTTCCTGTGGTAAAATCCCAGGTTCCTACTAGGTGGTGTTGCAGGAGGCGGATCGCCTTGGCGGCGGCAGGAGCTCCAGATCCGATCGGGTTTCCAGTTTTCGCTGGTTGTAAAATTCCTCTCGGATACTTGGGGTCTCGATGGAGCGTTCGAAGGCAAGCATGGATGACAACGATATTGCCGAACTGATGGCACTCAAGGGAGAAGTCATTCAGAACCGCGAGGACACATCGGACATGCGCGGAGAGCTGGATGATTTACGTAAGGATGTCCACGCAATCGACCTCAAGCACGACGCAGTGACCAAGGTACTGACAGACGTTCAAGATGCAGTTACGAATCTCAACACTCAGCTGTCCACCATGGCTGATGTGCTTAAGAGTTTTTGAACAACCAGAGCACCTTCACCTATGCAGCCAGCAGCTATTCAACGAGTTCCCACAGCAGAGGCACCCTTGGCTATCCCAGATCTGACAGACCAAGAACCACCTTGACTAAAGAACTCCGCAAGCGCCTAGCAGCAGAGCAGAAAAAACCAAACAGTTATCGTTGCAAATCCCACCCAATTTGGCACCCCTCGGAGTACCAAATGGATCACCTCCTCCTGGCTATGCAGAAACAGTTCGCCGTGAGGCGTACTCGGGTAATGCAACTCCATCTGCAGCCTACAGAACGGCTCACACCCCTGCCTTTCACAATTTTCAGCCTCCTGTCATGTGTACATCTTGGGAGGACTACTACAAGCAATATGAACAGGAAATGCACACACAGTTCCTCAAGTCCATCACAAAAGGGCCCCGCCTGGAATTTCCCAATTTCGATGGCATTAACCTTGGGGCCTGGATCCGTCATAGTGACAAATTTTTTCAAATGGCAGGTACACCATCAGAATACAAGGTGGACATGGCACAAATGCACATCATTGGCAAGGCTGATATCTGGTTAAGACGCTTGGGCCTGCTAAAGAAAAAGCCAAACTGGGAACAATTCTGCACTGAGTTACTTCACAGGTTTTCTGCTTCTAGTTCTTATGATCTCACTGAAAAATTCAACTCCTTGCAGAAGATAAATTCTACTGTGGCTGAATACACTGAACAATTTGAAGAACTAATGGTAGAGGTCCAGCAAGACAACCCAGCACTCACTGAAAGTTGGTTTGTAAGATGTTATGTTAACGGGCTGCGATCACAGCCCAAGTTTCAGTTAAGACCCCCGCGTCCGGTCTCTTTAACAGATGCATATTGGATGGCCGTTGATTTGGAAAAGGGAGCACCAGTGAAAAGGCAATTTCCACAATACACAGCATTTTCCAAACCTTCACCAGCTTACTCCAAACAAAATGTGATCAGTCAGGACAAACCCACTGACTAGTGACTATAAAGCTCCCACTGTTACACAACGGCCTCGAGAGCCAGGTAAATGTTGGAGATGTGGGGATAACTGGGTGCATGGTCACAAATGCAAGCAAGCTCCTGCTATTCACTTACTAACTGGTGAGCAGCCAGAAGAAAACAGCATGGAACAAGAAGAGATAGAAAAAACTAATCAGGAAGTGCAGAAGAGTGGAGAGGAGGAGTGCATGAAAATTTCACTACAAACAATGTAGGCTGACAGTGTCAACATGATTTCCATACTAGTAAACATTGGGGGCAAACAAGCCCTTGCCCTAGTAGACTCTGGCAGCAATTCCACATTCATGAGCCTGCAGTTCGCCCTCCAAACCTCTTGCACCATCCTGAAAGATAAAAGCAGAGTTGTAACAGTTGCTGGTGGGGGAAAACTTTGGTCTGGTTCTTACATCCCGGAGACCACCTTCACTGCTGGTTCTCATCAATTCCAGCAACAATTCAAAGTGTTGGACTTACCTGGGCATGACATTGTGTTAGGATCTGACTGGATGGCCAAACACAGTCCGGTGGCATTTTGTTATGATCCTAGGCAGTTAATAATCAATTATCAGGGCCATAACTCTATCACAATACCTGCATGTGAAACCCTCTCTGCTACCAATGAAATAGATGCACTGGAGTTGAACAGACTACTGCTAAGTGGAGCTCCTGGGTTTGCTATCCAGCTAGCAGAAGATACTACAATTCACATCAGTAAATCTCAGCCCACTCCCCCTGAAATTGAAGAAATACTGCACTCCTTTCTTGAAGTTTTCAGAGAACCTGAGGGTCTGCCACCTCCTAGAGAATTAGATCATGAAATCCCTCTCAAACCAGAGTCAAAACCACCCAATGCCAGACCTTATCGAGTGCCCCACATGCAAAGAGATGAGATGGAAAAACAAGTTCAAAAACTCTTGCAGTCCAAAATCATTCGAGAGAGTCAAAGCCCCTATTCATCCCCAGCAATATTAGTAATGAAAAAAGATGGGACTTGGAGACTTTACATTGACTATAGAAAGTTAAATGCAGCAACAGTCAAAAATAAGTTTCCTATACCTGTTATTAAGGACCTCTTGGATGAATTGCATGGAGCAAAAATCTTTTCCAAACTTGACTTGATATCTGGCTACCATCAGGTCAGAATGAAGGAACAAGACATACCCAAAACTGCCTTCAGAACATATTTTGAGCATTATGAGTTCCTAGTTATGCCATTTGGGCTAACAAATGCCCCAGGGACATTTCAAGCTCTGATGAACAACATCTTTGGTCCATACCTCAGAAAGTTCATTCTGGTATTCTTCAATGACATCCTCATATTTAGTAAAACACCAGAAGAACCTAAGGAACACTTAAGGATTGTGATGGAGCTGCTTCAGCAACACCAACTACATGTCAACTTATCCAAGTGTGTCTTTGCTGTGGACCACATCTCTTACTTGGGCCACATTATTTCTGGAGAAGGAGTGTCAACAGATCACTCCAAAATTGCTGCAGTGGCTGACTGGCCTGTTCCCACCACTCCCACTCAACTCAGAGGATTTCTAGGATTATGTGGTTACTATAGAAGATTTGTCCATAGTTTTGGCGCCATTGCTAGACCATTGTATGATGTCTTGAGAAAAGATAACTTCACTTGGACAACTGCTCAAACAGAGGCCTTCCAAGCTCTCAAACAAGCTCTAATTTCTGCCCCTGTTCTGGCCCTCCCAGATTTTGCCTCTCCCTTTGTGTTGGAAACGGATGCATCAGGCACTGGTTTGGGGGCAGTAATGATGCAGTAGGGCAGGCCCATAGCATACTATAGTTCCACTCTATGCCCTAAAAATGCTGCTCTCTCCACATATGAAAAGGAGGCACTAGCAATAATTGAAGCACTTAAGAGGTGGATACACTATTTCTTGGGAAATGATCTCATTATTAGAAATGATCATCAAAGCTTATAGTTTATGACTGATCAGAGAGTGGCTACTAGCATTCAACACAAATTGATGCTCAAGCTTCTGGAATTCAACTTTGTCCTATAATATAAGAAAGGGAAAGAAAACATTGCGGCTGATGCCTTGTCCAGGAAACATTCCTGCATGGCCATATCCATGGCAACTCCTGAGTGGATATCTGAAGTGGAAAACTCCTACAATGCAGACCCCCATTGCCACAAACTCTTGGAACAGCTGCTCCTATCTCCTACTCACACAGTCTATCACAACAAGCTGCGGGATGGAGTGATCAGACACAAAGGGAAAATATATGTGGGGAAGGATTTATCATTGAGGAATAGAATTCCGCAGGTACATCAACTGTCGAGAAGCCACTAGGGAGAACAAAAGATAAATAAAACAAGAAGGAGCAGAAGAACAAATACAAGATAGAAGCTTCGTTCGACATATTCGTGTTGAAAGCTCATGGAACGTGTTACAAAAGGGTTTTGCAATCCCCGGATCAGCATAGCCAAGGACCCTTTAAGATGCAACTCCCGATCGGAACAACGCCCATAAAAACCACTTCACTCAATGTAGAACCCCGAACTTCATATCATGCATTCGTTGGAAGAATGCCTAGAACTACTAGATGAACCCACCTATTAATTTCCGAAAGTTTCCAGTTATGCAATCAAGTGTTGGGGATACAGGGGAAGCACCGCAGACTCAACTCTAATCCTACATCCAGCTGTATCCATCCTTCAACACATAACCAGTTATTTCCGGAAACCGTTTACCTCGGACCTTCGAAACGCATCTACTATACAAGCTATGGCAATACTCCCGAACTACCTCCCCAGTACTGGGTGATGTCGGGGTTATCTTGCCACTAACCGCATAGGAGAGTTTTCGATGTCGGCCGTCTTAAGTATTCTAGAACTGATGCGATATATTTGTGATGACAACACCTCGGAGCTCAACTCCCCGAGACACTACCACAACCCCTAAATGACAGGAGGCATCGAGAACAATGTTCTCGTCACAAAGACATCGGAACAATCCAAACAATACTCGCGTGATCCTAAAAAAAAATTGGTGCATTTTTAGAGTAGAAGAGATAAGAGTAATCGTCAGGAGTCCTCACCAGAGTGAAAAGAGATGAGGAGCAAAAGAAATCCTACTCTCCAATATATATAAGACTCAAAACATTTTCAAGTGTGTGCCTAGACTCAACCGTCAACGATTCGATCAATCAGTGGGGGCTTCTAGGTCACAGAAGGCTCTGAATACCAACTTGTAATGCCCAGGATGGGACTATACCTCCTACGTGTCGAGGCACGACTTAAAGGTATAAGCCCATTCCGGAATGATCTCAAGTTTGGTATCTTTGCACGACTCATGTAAAAAGAGGGATGAAATTGCAAAAGGAGATAGTTGGCTTACACTCGCCACTTCACACAATACATTACATAAGCAAAACATCATTCAAAAACAACACAACCCGACTACGGGCGAAGATCCAAAAGAAAGATACCAAAACATAAAGCCACAGGTCAGAATCGCCCCTAGTAGAAACCACTACCGATCGTCGAAAACGTCACAAGCATACGACCACGCTCTTCATCGAACTCCCGGTGGAGTTCTGATCCAACTCCTGCATCATTCTCGGCTGAACCTGCATCTGGTGTTGTAGTATCTGTGAGCCACGAGGACTCAGCAATCCCATAACCATGGGTATCAAGACTAGCAAAGCTTTATGGGTAGGAAGAGGTAAAGTGGTGAGGTTGCAGCAGCGGCTAAGCAAAATATATGGTGGCTAACTTACGAGTACAAGAATAAGATGAGCATCTACGCAAACGGTCGCAACTAGTAGTGATCGCTAAAGATCCTAAACTACATACGAGTCAAACATAACCCCACCGTGTTCTCTTCTCAAAGTGAAAAGAGACAGTCACGGTTACTCACACAGTTGTGTGTTTTACTTTGGATCCTCTGTCAAGTTTTCTACAACCGGACATTAACAAATTCCAATCTGCCACATAACCGCGGGCACGGCTTTCGAAAGATCATAACCCTGCAGGGGTGTCCCAACTTAGCCCATCACAAGCTCTCACGATTAGCTGAAGTGATAAATATAATATCATCACTCCTTATCTTAGGGAAAACCAATCAGGCTCGGCATCCCGGTGCACAAGACATTTCGACAATGGTAAAACAAGTCCAGCAAGACCTCCCGGCGTTCCGACACCCTGATAGTAGCCGCGCGCATCTCGTCTCAGGCCACGACCGGATGAGCACAACGTACAGCGGCCAAACCCCAAGTTTCCAAGGGGGGGCGCCGCACACGACTCTATTTGGGACCAACACCATCAACACTGGCCCCCCTGTTATGTAGAATTAAGAACCCAGGGACATGACCCCCTATGCAATTAATTAATTAATTAAGTTGTTGTTATGAGCAAATTAAAACCAATGTTGGGCCCTGCTGGAGGAGTTTTATTCAAAGTCGAACTGTCAAGGGGTCCCCATCCACCCATCGTGTAAGGAACGCAAAATCAAGGAACATAATGCCGGTTTATCGGCGCCTAAGGTGGCATAAGTGGAACAAAACACTGAGCAAAAGGCCAAGCCTTCCACCCATGCCCAGTATATAGGTGTGTTAATAATAATAATAGATATTGTGATATTCCAACAACAACAAGTTCCCTCCTGGAACGAATCTTCATCTTCACCTGCAACCAACAACACTATAAGAGGGGCTGAGCAAGCGGGTAACATAGCCAAACAATGGTTTTGCTAGGAAGGTTTCAAATGTTAGAGGTTTCATGGCAACAAGGAGAGGCTGACATAAAAGATGGGTAGCGCGACATGTAACGATAGCATCGAGACAACTAAGCATGGCAATGGTAGTAAAGGTATCCAAGGGTATGATCATCTTGCCTGGAATTCCGCAAGGAAGAAGAACGGATCCATGAAGTAGACAGAGCAACATAGTCGAGCGAATCCTCACAACTCCGGAACGAAACCGAAGCTGACAATAGAAGCAACCGGAAAGAAGCAAACAACACGGTAAACACACAAGCATAAACATGGCATACGATACACATCCAAGTATGATGCATGTCCGGCTTAATTATGCATGGCAATGGCAAAGTGCACAAACAAGTACTACAAGTTAAGTGGAGCTCGATATGCAACGAGTTGCATATTGACGAAACACCACATTTTATTTATTTAGTTGACTCTCGTTTATTTACAAGACAAGGTTAAATGTTTGTTAACATGGCAAGAGGTGAAGCAAAAACAAACTACCTATCTAGGCAAGTTTAAATGGAGCCGGAACAACAAACAACAATTCCGGAAAAAAACCATGCATACTATGAATTTGGTACTGTTCTGCCTATTACCACATTTAAAGTTGTTAAACAACAAAACAAAGTGCATCATGTTATTCTACACATTTTTCTACCCCATATACATATAAAGTTTATTAAAAACCGAGCTACGGTTATTTAGTTATGAAATAAATCATTTTAGCATGCATTTGAGCAAATTTAAATAAACAGCAAGTTAAACATTTTAACTGGGGTGAAAGTGGCATATTATGATTCTACACAAAATTCTAAGCATTTTACATATATAACTTGTTTAATTCCGATGCATGGTTTGTGAGTTATAATATGCATGAAGCTTGAGGACTTCTCTGCAAAACTGCTGTTCTGCGGATAAAAGAAAAAAACCTTAGACAGAAAAAAAAACAACGCGGGCTGAATCTGGACCTGGCCCAACAGAGGGGGCGCTCACATTGGCCCTCTCGCGCCTTGCACCGCACGCAGCTGGGCCGGGCGATCGGGGAATGGGTCGAGCGGGTCCGGTCGATCTGGAATCGGTCAATGCGAGCTCCTAGCTCGTTTTGGAAGCAGATGAGGTCCAGGACGAGGCCAACGGCGGCGCTGGTGCCTCCGGCGGCGAGGCGGCGGCACCATCCGGCAGGGGCCCGACCGAACTCCGGCATATCTGGTCGGGGCGGTTCCATTCCCGACCGAGAGGGGGCTTGAGGTGGCGCGGGCGTGGAGATCCGGTGAGGTTGGCGGCGACTCCATGCGGCGGCGGGGCTTCTTCTGCTCATACCTGGAACAGAGACGAGGAAGGGGAGTTGAGAGATGAGGAAGGCAGGAGAAGGGAGAGGAAGGAAAGGGCGGCCCGGCTTGGGAGGAGGGGGCGCTCGAGCTAGAAGCTTCTCGGGGACGGCTCGAGCTCTGCGTAGGGACGACGAGAAGGTGTTGCGGGCGCACGAGGATCTACCATCCAAGGCGGCGAGGCCCATCGGAGCAGAAGAGGGCGGCGGGGACGAGCGTGAGGAGGAGGCGCTCGATGGGATAGCCTCTGGAGGCTGCTGCTTGGAGGATCGGGGAGGAGAGGTGGTTGGCCAGCTGGGGAAAACGAGGGAGATGCGGCCCAATTTGAGTGGGGAGGCACGATCCCGAGGATGGAGGAGACTGGCGGCGGCGACGGAAGTGATGGGACAAACCCCTAGGATCTAGGGTTGGGCTCTCTATATATAGCATGGATTTTTTTAGTAGGGGAAAACGGTCCTTCGGATCAAAATTGGATGGTCAAGATAAAAAGGTTAGAGAGTCCAATTAAGAAAACGGTGATGTTTTAGGGATGTTTGGGGATGATCCGGATCCAACGGTAATGAGAGACCGGTTCGGGTCCGGGGAAGTTTCGGGCGTGCAGTCGAGGGGGTAAAACTGGGCTGTGTAGAAAGTGAGGCTGAGAAGAGAGAGAGAGAGAGATGGCAGCCCGGCAACACGTCTCAGAGCACTGAAACGTCCGACGTTTATCCGGCTATAGTGCCGCTATAAGTTTAACGGTTGGGCTAACAAACGAACTCCGAATGCGATGAAATTTGACAGGCGGTCTACCTATGCTATAATAAGACCGCACGCCAAGTTTCAACCCATTCCGAGAACATTTTCCGGCCACTTATAAAATAAATATTCGGAGGTGCCGCGGGCGCGTGTGAGTGTGTCTGGGCTCAGAACGGGCAACGGAGAGAACTGGGGAACCCGAACGAATGCAAGTTTTGAAAACATGCTAATGAAATGCACATGATGACATGACAAAGCAAAATAAATAACACAAGCACAAATGAAACACACGGGAGAACCCGGAACCTTTGGAATCTTCTGGAATCTTCTGGGACGTCGGTCTTCGGGCGTCACAACTCTCCCACACTAACAGAGGATCTCGACTCGAGATCCTGGAGATGGCACCGGATAAAACGGAAAAAGTAAGAGGTAAAACAAAGTTGCTTCTTCGACAAACGAGTGAAACCACGAACCTGAGAGGTTGACCAATTGAAAGAAGAATACAACGGAGACGAACAAAGATGAAACACTCCGTTAGAAAAGAGGAACAAGGAGCACTAAGAGAACCTTGTAGGTTGAAAGACATGAAACAAGAGCTTACGAATCACAAGAATATGAAACCGCAACGGTATAGCCAAGGAATAAGAATGACATAATTTGGGCAGCACTCCATCTGAAAATGGAAGGAATTAACAAGAACTTGCCAAGTTGGGATGATACTTGATGAAAACAACAACACACAACCTCCGGAACATTGAAAGAATGGCACAAGGGGTAAGAAGGATTCAGACAGCACTCCGGTTGAAAAGATAGGAAAAAACTTGATAAGATGAGGGAACTTGAATGAAGAATACAACACTCCGGTTAATGATAAGCAAGGGAAAGAACATGATCTCGATAAAACGATATGATGGGACGAAGAGAGCAATATCACAAAGCCTCCGGAACGAAAGAATAGATGCAAGATCGTTGGGAAGAAAGAACGGAGAAGAAAATGACAACTGCTCCCATGAATGAATTAGAAAATCCTCCTTACGGAGAAGGGTTGAACAGAGTTGATTTAAAAAAAATCAACAACGAAAACAAATAAGCTTGATGTGGGCTTATGGAAAACATCTCAAAATTAAGAGGTGACAACCAGCCACTAACGTAAACAATTGATTTGGTTGAGATCAACAAGGAGATGAAAAACTTATTTCACTGGAATGACAAATGAAGAACTTGGGTCATTTATAAGCACCATAATAGCAACAATCCTTGGGGAAAGCTTTTGGTGAATTATAACCCAAGATAACTCCAACGAATAATTGAAGGGTTGAAAAGATCTCCTGGACAAGGAAAATGACGGTTTTAAATATCTCATTCTTGATAACTCGTGAATCATGAAACATGAAGGAATTGTCAAGAATGACATAACACCATCTGAAAAGATAAGGTAGAAAGGATTGTAATTGGAAAGCATGATGAAGAATGCTTGAGCTCCAACAAGAATCTTGATGAAGACTTCGAGGATGAATTAAATCTTGAAGAACCACCAAGAGAACTCCGGTAATGAAAGCATGAGAAGTGAAAGATGAAAAGAATAAGATTCAAGGCCTGCGATGAATTAGATGGAGCTTTGAAATGATAAAATTGAAATAACTTGGAACTCCGGAAAACAAGATGAACAACTTAGAACCGAGAATATGATATGATGAACAAGCTCCAGACAAAAGAGTTAAATCACCTTGAAGGAATAAGAATAAGAATTATGTCATGCATATCCTTCACCAATTACATTGATGACAAGCAAACGGATTTGGCATACTACTTATTCTCGTTGCAAGGAATTAAGAGAGATCTCGCACAAGCTTGGGTAAAACTTCAACGAAGCACCTGTAGGATTATGAAAAGAACGATTGAATTAATACGATAACACGAAAGAGTAATCTTGAACGAACCACCGTAAGAATAGGGAGACGAACGAAGAGGCATCAATGAAGAATATTTGGAGGACGAAGTTGAAAACTGAGAACGAAGAAATTTTCTGAAATGATGGCCTTCGGAGGATCACAAAGAAAAGAATTCATGAAATGCTTCGGATGGGTATAAAAAGAATTCCTCACAATCAAAATGATAATGAGGATGGCATGAAGCTAGAACCACGAATCTCCAATAGAACGGGCCAGGATTTAAGAGAAACTCGTCTTCGGTCTCCAAATGTTGAGAATGAAGACGAGAAATGCCATAAGAATTGTTGAGCACTCCGGAATGAAGCATTAAAAAGGTTGAACCAATGATGAAAAAGAATTTGAAAGCGATCTTGGAGAAGGCATGTGACTGATGGAAATCATTCTTACGTCACACTTTGGAAGGAATTTGAGAATAACTCCGGAAAAAATTGGAAGAGTCAGGTAAGATCCTGGAAAAGACCTGTGGGTTAGGGCCCACTAAAGAAATCACCGCTGAAAAAGATTGCTTAAGATATATTGCACAGGTTGAATTAAACGGCTTGAATAAGATGATAATCCTCAGAATAGCTTGAACGGATTAAGAATGGAAACACGAATCTTCTGAGATACCTTCACCTCTCCGGATATGAATAGCAAGAGGAGAATGATTAATTGGTGCCCCGGAATAAAAAAGCATTGTGAAATGAGGAAAAGGATAAGATCGACACGGAAATCTTGAATTAGATTCACCGAAGAAGAAACGGGAACGGAGAATGAAAAACTTGAAGCTCTTGAGCATCTTCACGATAAAACACCGGATAAGAACATTGAAGGAAAAGAATGAAGAAATATCACATGAATAAAATGGATATTTCATCTGAGAATTTCTTGCTCCGAGAAGAAGAAGGGAGGGAGGGTGGGAAAAACAAAGACAACTTGGGATGAATGAAACAGACAAATCGTCAGATTTCTCAACGGCGTCCATATGGAATAACTTGAAGAGAAGGCACACCGGGTGAAAAGGATTAACAAGACAAGCTCGATGATCAAGAAGGACTAGCACTCCCATAGAAATATGAGAATACCGATTAGGAAAGGTATGGAATCAACATTTGACATCGAAGCAACTCGAATACCAGAATCAAAACAAAAACAAAGGATAGATATGTTGCAACATGATCTTCACAATATCATTCGAACTGAGGATTGAACGAATGAATTCCGCAGGTACATCAACTGTCGAGAACCACTAGGGAGAACAAAAGATAAATAAAACAAGAAGGAGCAGAAGAACAAATACAAGATAGAAGCTCCGTTCGACATATTCGTGCTGAAAGCTCATGGAACGTGTTACAAAAGGGTTTTGCAATCCCCGGATCAGCATAGCCAAGGACCCTTTAAGATGCAACTCCCGATCGGAACAACGCCCATAAAACCACTTCACTCAATGTAGAACCACGAACTTCATATCATGCATTCGTCGGAAGAATGCCTAGAACTACTAGATGAACCCACCTATTAATTTCCGAAAGTTTCCAGTTATGCAATCAAGTGTTGGGGATACAGGGGAAGCACCGCGCACTCAACTCTAATCCTACATCCAGTTGTATCCATCCTTCAACACATAACCAGTTATTTCCGGAAACCGTTTACCTCGGACCTTCGAAACGCATCTACTATACAAGCTATGGCAATACTCCCGAACTACCTCCCTAGTACTGGGTGATGTCGGGGTTATCTTGGCACTAACCGCATAGGAGAGTTTTCGATGTCGGCCGTCTTAAGTATTCTATAACTGATGCGATATATTTGTGATGACAACACCACGGAGCTCAACTCCCCGGGACACTGCCACAACCCCTAAATGACAGGAGGCATCGAGAACAATGTTCTCGTCACAAAGACATCGGAACAATCCAAACAATACTCGCGTGATCCTAAAAAAAATTGGTGCATTTTTGAGAGTAGAAGAGATAAGAGTAATCGTCAGGAGTCCTCACCAGAGTGAAAAGAGATGAGGAGCAAAAGAAATCCTACTCTCCAATATATATAAGACTCAAAACATTTTCAAGTGTGTGCCTAGACTCAACCGTCAACGATTCGATCAATCAGTGGGGGCTTCTAGGTCGGAGAAGGCTCTGAATACCAACTTGTAATGCCCATGATGGGACTATACCTCCTACGTGTCGAGGCACGACTTAAAGGTATAAGCCCATTCTGGAATGATCTCAAGTTTGGTATCTTTGCACGACTCATGTAAAAAGAGGGATGAAATTGCAAAAGGAGATAGTTGGCTTACACTCGCCACTTCACACAATACATTACATAAGCAAAACATCATTCAAAAACAACACAACCCGACTACGGGCGAAGATCCAAAAGAAAGATACCAAAACATAAAGCCACAGGTCAGAATCGCCCCTAGTAGAAACCACTACTGATCGTCGAAAACGTCACAAGCATACGACCACGCTCTTCATCGAACTCCCGGTGGAGTTCTGATCCAACTCCTGCATCATTCTCGACTGAACCTGCATCTGGTGTTGTAGTATCTGTGAGCCACGAGGACTCAACAATCCCATAACCATGGGTATCAAGACTAGCAAAGCTTTATGGGTAGGAAGAGGTAAAGTGGTGAGGTTGCAGCAGTGGCTAAGCAAAATATATGGTGGCTAACTTACGAGTACAAGAATAAGATGAGCATCTACGCAAACGGTCGCAACTAGTAGTGATCGCTAAAGATCCTAAACTACATACGAGTCAAACATAACCCCACCGTGTTCTCTTCTCAAAGTGAAAAGAGACAGTCACGGTTACTCACACAGTTGTGTGTTTTACTTCGGATCCTCTGTCAAGTTTTCTACAACCGGACATTAACAAATTCCAATCTGCCACATACGCGGGCACGACTTTCGAAAGATCATAACCCTGCAGGGGTGTCCCAACTTAGCCCATCACAAGCTCTCACGATTAGCTGAAGTGATAAATATAATATCATCACTCCTTAGGGAAAAC
Organism: Secale cereale; assembly: GCA_902687465.1. Lineage (NCBI taxonomy): Eukaryota > Viridiplantae > Streptophyta > Magnoliopsida > Poales > Poaceae > Secale > Secale cereale. The sequence continues at coordinate 289,495,607 of LR738714.1, forward strand.
CGATCAATCTCGGCATCCCGGTGCACAAGACATTTCGACAATGGTAAAACAAGTCCAGCAAGACCTCCCGGCGTGCCGACACCCTGATAGTAGCCGCGCGTATCTCGTCTCAGGCCATGACCGGATGAGCACAGCGTACAGCGGCCAAACCCCAAGTTTTCAAGGGGGGCGCCGCACACGACTCTATTTGGGACCAACACCATCAGCACTGGCCCCCCCAGTTATGTAGAATTAAGAACCCGGGGACATGACCCCCTATGCAATTAATTAATTAATTAAGGTGTTGTTATGAGCAAATTAAAAACAATGTTGGGCCTGCTGGAGGAGTTTTATTCAAAGTCGAACTGTCAAGGGGTCCCCATCCACCCATCGTGTAAGGAACGCAAAATCAAGGAACATAATGCCGGTTTATCAGCGCCTAAGGTGGCATGAGTGGAACAAAACACCGAGCAAAAGGCCAAGCCTTCCACCCATGCCCAGTATATAGGTGTGTTAATTATAATAATAGATATTGTGATATTCCAACAACAACAAGTTCCCTCCTGGAACGAATCTTCATCTTCACCTGCAACTAACAACGCTATAAGAGGGGCTGAGCAAGCGGGTAACATAGCCAAACAGTGGTTTTGCTAGGAAGGTTTCAAATGTTAGAGGTTTCATGGCAACAAGGAGAGGCTGACATAAAAGATGGGTAGCGCGACATGTAACGATAGCATCGAGACAACTAAACATGACAATGGTAGTAAAGGTATCCAAGGGTATGATCATCTTGCCTGGAATTCCGCAAGGAAGAAGAACAGATCCATGAAGTAGACAGAGCAACATAGTCGAGCGAATCCTCACAACTCCGGAACGAAACCGAAGCTGACAAGAGAAGCAACCGGAAAGAAGCAAACAACACGGTAAACACACAAGCATAAACATGGCATACGATACACATCCAAGTATGATGCATGTCCGGTTTAATTATGCATGGCAATGGCAAAGTGCACAAACAAGTATTACAAGTTAAGTGGAGCTCAATATGCAACGAGTTGCATATTGACGAAACACCACATTTTATTTATTTAGTTGACTCTCGTTTATTTACAAGACAAGGTTAAATGTTTGTTAACATGGCAAGAGGTGAAGCAAAAACAAACTACCTATCTAGGCAAGTTTAAATGGAGCCGGAACAACAAACAACAATTCCGGAAAAAACCCCATGCATACTATGAATTTGGTACTGTTCTGCCTATTACCACACTTTAAAGTTGTTAAACAGCAAAACAAAGTGCATCATGTTATTCTACACATTTTTCTATCCCATATACATATAAAGTTTATTAAAAACCGAGCTACGGTTATTTAGTTATGAAATAAATCATTTTAGCATGGCATTTGAGCAAATTTAAATAAACAGCAAGTTAAACATTTCAACTGGGGTGAAAGTGGCATATTATGATTCTACACAAAATTCTAAGCATTTTACATATATAACTTGTTTAATTCCGATGCATGGTTTGTGAGTTATAATATGCATGAAGCTTGAGGACTTCTCTGCAAAACTGTTGTTCTGCGGATAAAAGAAAAAAACCTTAGACAGAAAAAGAACAACAACGCGGGCTGAATCTGGACCTGGCCCAACAGAGGGGGCGCTCACATTGGGCCTGTCGCGCCTCGCACCGCACGCAGCTGGGCCGGGCGATCGGGGAATGGGTCGGGCGGGTGCGGTCGATCTGGAATCGGTCAATGCGAGCTCCTGGCTCGTTTTGGAAGCAGAGGAGGTCCAGGACGAGGCCAACGGCGGCGCTGGTGCCTCCGGCGGCGAGGCGGCGGCACCATCCGGCGGGGGCCCGACCGAACTCCGGCAGATCTGGTCGGGGCGGTTCCATTCCCGACCGAGAGGGGGCTTGAGGTGGCGCGAACGTGGAGATCCGGTGAGGCTGGCGGCGACTCCATGCGGCGGCGGGGCTTCTTCTGCTCATACCTGGAACAGAGACGGGGAAGGGGAGTTGAGAGATGAGGAAGGCAGGAGAAGGGAGAGGAAAGAAAGCGCGGCCAGGCCTGGGAGGAGGGGGCGCTCGAGCGAGAAGCTTCTCGGGGACGGCTCGAGCTCTGCGTAGGGACGACGAGAAGGTGTTGCGGGCGCACGAGGATCTGCCATCCAAGGCGGCGAGGCCCATCGGAGCAGAAGAGGGCGGCGGGGACGAGTGTGAGGAGGAGGCGCTCGATGGGATAGCCTCTGGAGGCTGCTGCTTGGAGGATCGGGGAGGAGAGGTGGTTGGCCAGCTGGGGAAAACGAGGGAGATGCGGCCCAATTTGAGTGGGGAGGCACGATCCCGAGGATGGAGGAGACAGGCGGCGGCGACGGAAGTGATGGGACAAACCCCTAGGATCTAGGGTTGGGCTCTATATATATAGCATGGATTTTTTTTAGTAGGGGAAAACGGTCCTTCGGATCAAAATTGGATGGTCAAGATAAAAAGGTTAGAGAGTCCAATTAAGAAAATGGTGATGTTTTAGGGATGTTTGGGGATGATCCGGATCCAACGGTAATGAGAGACTGGTTCGGGTCCGGGGAAGTTTCGGGCGTGCAGTCGAGGGGGTAAAACTGGGCTGTGTAGAAAGTGAGGCTGAGAAGAGAGAGAGAGAGAGAGATAGAGAGAGAGAGAGAGAGAGAGAGAGAGATGACAGCCCGGCAACAGGTCTCACAGCACTGAAACGTCCGACGTTTATCCGGCTATAATGCCGCTATAAGTTTAACGGTTGGGCTAACAAACGAACTCCGAATGCGATGAAATTTGACAGGCGGTCTACCTATGCTATAATAAGACCGCACGCCAAGTTTCAACCCATTCCGAGAACATTTTCCAGCCACTTATAAAATAAATATTCGGAGGTGCCGCGGGCGCGTGTGAGTGTGTCTGGGCTCAGAACGGGCAACGGAGAGAACTGGGGAACCCGAACGAATGCAAGTTTTGAAAACATGCTAATGAAATGCACATGATGACATGACAAAGTAAAATAAATAACACAAGCACAAATGAAACACACGGGAGAACCCGGAACCTCTGGAATCTTCTGGAATCTTCTGGGACGTCGGTCTTCGGGCGTCACACAATGTGCTGAAACTGCACGGTCCACCCCTGGCAATTGTATCTGACAGAGATAAAATCTTCACGAGCAAAATTTGGCAAGATATATTTGCTGATATGGGCATGGAATTACGCTACAGTTCTGCCTACCACCCACAATCAGACGGTCAAACTGAATGAGTAAACCTTATCGGCTCAACGCGTTTGGCGCTCGTTCCCACATCAAACTACAGAGCAAGTACTATGGCCCCTTTCGTGTCATCGCCAAAATAGGCAATGTGGCATACAAGCTTCTGTTACCAGCAGGTGTGGGCATTCATCCAGTTTTCCATGTGAGCCAACTTAAAAAGCACCTGGGGCCAACAACAGTTTCTTGTTCTCATCTTCCCTTGATCGGCCCTGACGGCAAAATTCACACTGAACCAGCCCTAGTGTTGGAAACAAGACAGATACCGCGGCACAACCTTCCTATCGTTCAATGGCTGGTACAATGGGAGAACCTACCTCCAGACGACGCTTCTTGGGAAGATGCAAATTTCATCAAGAAGAGTTTCCTAGCTTTCTTCAAAAGCATCGTTCAAGGGTGGTTCAACAGAGCACCTCCTTGAGGACAAGTTCGCTTTCAGGAGGGGGTATTGTTAGGCCGGCTTATCTTCAGTTTGGGGTGTCGCAATCTTCAGTTAACGGACGGACAGGATTGGCCTGATTCGACGGCTCGTAGGGCTCGCCTTCGTTTACCGTTACTGTACCGTTTCATTAGCTGTAACTGTTCACAGTCATTTGTCGCTCGGCTATATATGCCAGCTCGCTCTCAGTCTGTAAGGCATCGACCATTTGATGAATTCTACCACTTTACTTTATAGCAATATAGCATATTCCTCCTTGATACCAAATACCCTTGCAACCCACGAACCCTTACCAAAATTGGGGCATGACACGGATCCGTGTTCCACATCCATCGTAGAACATCGCATGCACAACAATTTCAAAGGGGGCATCTCTGCTCCGAGTAACACCCCCATGTCAGCGAAACACGTAGGGTGGATTTGAAAAGAAATACATAGGGTAGTCGGATAGATGAACGCGTAATTTAGTTTGAGTACCTTCATTTTTTTTGTTTTCGAGGGGAAGACCTTCAGGCTGGACGCTTTGCCGCTTTGGAGGTTTAATGAGGACGGAAGTGAATTGTGCCAACAAGTTTGAGGGTATATGCGTGCACTTCACTCAGAGAACGAACTTGGTATCGATCGTCCTACAGATTTGAGTGGAAGATTTGATCATCGCGTTCCAGGAGAGCAGAGCGGGCTGAGCGATACGGATCGCTCTCCACCTTCCGCCGCCGCCCCCTTCCTCCCCCCGATCCCCAATCCAATGGTGCTGGTCCTAGCGCTGGGGGATCTGCACATCCCACACCGTGCGCCCGACCTGCCCGCCAAGTTCAAGTCCATGCTCGTCCCGGGCAAGATCCAGCACATCATCTGCACCGGGAACCTCTGCATCAAGGTCAGTTTTCTTTCATCCCCGCGATACATGCTCGATGCAGCGTGCGCGTGATTGCTGCTGGATCGCCGTGCCTCTGGTCTGTGAAATCTGGTTGACCGACTAGTTCGTGAAGCCAGGCTTATCGTTTGTTAGACAAATTTCCTTGTTCAGTTATTATTGGGTGTCGCCGTGTTGATTTTCGGACCAGCGGCACCCGTCCTGGGCATGGGGACTGCTTATCGATCAGCATAAGCTTGCAATTGCTTGATGCGGTTTTACCCAAAAAGGCTTCCGCGCCGCTTTATATATAAAGCACAGATCAACATCACTTGGTATAAACGCACACCACCACAACACACACTAAAGGCAGGATACATAGGCGCTGAGCGCAGCAACACCACCCCTAGCATTATCGTAAAGAGAGAAAGCCGCATACGACGAACCGTGGGCTCCAAGACGGCGCCTTCAGGAAGGATACGACAACAGAGCGCCGCCACCGCCCGATCCAAGGATCAGAGTTTCCCCTGGAGCCGCACGAAGGGCAGTGAGAGCCGCGACGACGCCTTCAAGAAGGGAACAAGCTTCGCCGCCGCCGGTCCGTCCGAAGATAGAACAGGTTTTCACACCGGACAACACTCACTGCCACCGATCGCCACACTCCGGCTACCACGCCGCCCATACGGCCATGGCCACCGGCAGCACCAAGCCACGGGCTCGGCCCAAGAGCACCGCGCAACCACCACCCCTAAGGCCACTGCCCCGGCATCCAAGACCTAGACACCATCTCACCCGAGATCCGCCGCTACGCCAACCAAAGAGACAAGCGGAAAGATACCGATTTTCCCACCCCTGGACATCCCCCAGCGCCGAGACCCAATAGGCCGGCCAAAACGGGCCTCCATAGACTCGTCCTGCCGCACCGGGCGTGGGACGAGCTCGGTCCTGCTGCACCATGTGTGAGACGAGGTCGGTCCTGCTGCACCGTGCGCGAGACGAGCTCGGTCTCGCCGCACCGGGCGCGAGATGACCGATGGACCGCAGTTGGGAGAGGGCCAGCCCTTCGACAGAAGTAGAGCCCAGACGACGAGGAGATGAAGCGAAGGTCGACACGGTCCGACCGCAGACGAGCCGGCGCCGGAGTAGAGCCAGCCATCGTCGCGGGCAGAGCCGCCGATCCACCATGTAGCCGCCGCGCCGCCGGACGGCCGCCGCATGGACCATACAGCACCACGGCCACCCACGGCTGGAGAAGCAACCACGTCGGGCCACTGCCCCAACCCGCGTCGCCCGCCAGATTCCAGCCGTGAGACCCGGCCGGGCAGCAACCACCCGAAGCCCCTGCTCTGTCGCCACCATCCGCCCAGCCGGGACTCCACCCGCTCCCCCGCGCCGCAGGCCGGCCCCCAGGCCGCAGATCCGGCCGGATCTGGACAGAGGCCGAGCCCCGCGCTGCCACCAGCCTGCCGGCGGCGCCCCTGTCGGCCGCACCAGAGCCGCCGCCACGGAGACCACACCACGCAGCCCCCCGCGCCGGAACTCGACGTCTATGACCCCGCCGCCGACGTCCGCCGTCACGCCACCGCGCCCCGCTCCAGCACGTCGCCGCCACCCTGCACCAGATCCCACGCACACCGGTGTCGAGCGAGGGGGGGAAAGCCCTGCTGCCGCCCACGCCGGTCGGGCTTTGCCCGGCGGCGCACCCAGGCGGCGGCGAGGAGAGAGGGAGGAGTGGGGGGCTTAGGCCGGCGGCGGCTAGGGTTTGCCCTCCCGGTCGCATGCGGGGAGCGACGCGGGAGGGAGCCCTAGGTTTGATCTAGGTTTCTTGATGCGGTTTTGCAGTAGACGAGTGGGGAATTTGAGCTTTCGGAGGGAAGTAGGCATGAGACAATAGTTTCCTCTCTTGGTTCGTTATCTTGTCATTTTTTTCATTCTGTATAAATATCACGTCTATCTCTCAGAACTATACAGGTGGTGGTAGAAATTTGTATGATCATCATGTACCTTCCCATTCTGAAAAGTACCACGCTTACTCACAGAACGATGCATGTGCTTATATAAGTTCTTACTTTTCAAGTCATGTAATGCAGGCTATATTACGCCCTGGACTGGTATTGAGAAATGCAAGCATTAAACATAAAACAGAAAAGGGAGGGTTCTTCTCCACAGCCCTATCTTTCCTTAACATCACGGCAGGCAAACGCAACCTTCCATGGCCCCGACCTCCCACCAGCCACCACTATCCCCTCAGGAACTTAGGCCATGACATAATCTCTAAATTTAAATACAAGGAATCATATTTTTAAGAAACTACAAAATTTTTTCTTTCTCTGTAGTAGAATAGTAGTTCGGTGGTCATGTTTTATTTGATCAAAACATACATGGTATCTAAAGGGTGCTGATTACTTCTTCTATTGGAGCAGCTATATTAAATTTTAGTTCCACCAATCCTGAATGTACCTTTGGCTCCAAATAATTAACTGAAGTATTATTAAATCATCGTTTCTCTTTGTTCTTATTGCTCAATTATCATGAGTTTATATATTGTCTGATTGCTTAGAGCAACTTATTTTACAAAAAAGTATCTAAACTTATTCCCACCATGCCCAGTTTATGAAATTTTGCTGAAACTTATTGAAAGGGTGATCACAATCTCTGTTCCTTTGAAAATATGTATCAGAAAGAAGAAAGATAACATTAGTGCCCGCCTAGTCTTTGAATGCGCCTGCGTGAAGATATTTTTTTACCAACCTGCTGACAATAGTACATCTATCTCATGGAGTTTTGTTATTGTTTTGCAAATTTTAATTTTCTGATGATTATTTCTGATTGAATGATTGTTGCGGTTCGCTTTTTTTGTGATGGTTCATTAACATGAAGTTTTATCTACTTGCACCTGCTTTTGCAAGCTGAAACGGTTTCCAGTTTTTCCCCAATGAATACTTAAGGTATAGTACACCATGTTTAGGTTTTAACCAATTTTACCATCATCTTATTTTTCATACGATATGCTTTCTACATGTCAATCCCAAACACATCAATTTCAAAAGCTGTATGGTATTTATGTTAGTCTTGTTGCACTGTCAATGCTATATTGACATGCAAACTGAAATGAACCAACACTTTTGTCATGATGGGTTGCATCCTGAGGCTAATCTTGTGAATCAGACACTAATATTTTGGCTTGCCAAAAACACTAGAGTGCCACATTGTAGAAATGTTAATGCCTTAATGCAACCTAGGTGTTTGGTAAGCATGTGATGCTATATCTTAATGCCTTATTAATTCATGATGAAGCAACAGGAAGTTGGATGGTTGCGTGTCTAATTGAAAGCCATGGGAAAAAGTAACAACGAGAAGTCCATGTATTATTCTATAGGATTATGGATGTGAACCTGTGAAGTGTTGGGTCATGATGCTCAACATCGCAGACTATTTGTCGCTTTTCAACTATTTTGTATGATGACAGGCTAAGCCATCTTTGTGAAGAAATAGTTGACTTTGTACCATTTCATGTAGTAAATTTTGTTTTCTTGAGGCTGGGTATTGCACCTATTAATAGGGTGCTAGTAATGTTTTCTTGTATGGATTGTAATTTTTTGCTTTGCTAAAATATTAACTCATAAATTTGTCAACATTCTTCTAGGAAGTTCACGACTACCTTAAAAGCCTCTGTCCTGATCTCCACATTACCAGAGGTGAATATGATGAGGATGGTTGCTACCCGGAGACCAAAACAGTTACTATTGGTCAGTTCAAGCTAGGGCTATGCCATGGCCATCAGGTTCGCTCTAAATTGATAATTTTGTTTTGCTCTTTTAATTTCTGTCATGCTCATTGTTGGAGAAAAAATATTCACGGCCTTTCTTTGTTGTTGAAAGTCAACAGTTAATACCTTCAATTGGAGTTCTTGTTGTTGACAAATTATAAACACACACTTTTTTTATGCCATACACCTCAGAAATGTGGTCGAGTTTTTATCACTAGCATGTTTGTCATTTTCTCTTGTTGGCATGGTCTATCGCTGTAATAATTGTTAGGTGATGTTTTGTTCAAGAGCTGTAGTGTTCTTTTTTTTTTCTACTTCAAGAGCTGTAGTGTTAATTTAATTGTAGTAGGATTACAGGGAGGTTGGTAATGCCGGTTGATGCAGTGGTTCAATCAGGGAAATGGTTTTAGATCCCATGTGTTATGTTGAGGAAGTGGTATAATAAGAGTTACCGGAATCACATACCAATGTAGTGCGATTCTGCTGGGGTATTGCTGAACCAATAGCTTCTTAATGTATTGTAGTGTGGGCATTTTTATGGGATTAATAAATAGTTAATTTAATATGAGTTCACTTCACGTATCAGAAAGATAAACGCTAGACGCAATTTGCTTTACTTCTGCCTCTCTATTATGGCAGTATAATTTGCTCTTAGTATTTTCAGTGAGATATGTTTACTAACTACTAGGATCAGATCCTTATAACAATTAAACGTACATATCTATGCCATATGATCATAGTTGTCACTTGGAAGGTCAACTGTCTTGCTGTTCTCCTACTTTGTCGCACAAATGGTAACCAACGACGATTGCTGTTACCGGGCGAATTGGTTGAGATGTTGCAATCTAGATGCCGTCATGTGTTCTAATGATCCAGGGTTCATTAAAGGACCAAAGATGCCTTTCAAAGTTTGACGAGTGATGGACCTCATGTGGTTTAGCACTGACTTGAGTAATGGAGTGAATGAGGGTGCACACAATTTTCTTTCCACATATTTCTGCATCCCATATTTACATCCAAGCAATAGATTCATAAACCATGTCCATGAAGTGATCTGATACTTCGTCCTTAGGATATCAAGCGCGCTCAGTACATTGAACTTTCACCTTTGTAGAGTCATGCATGATGCATGATACTCCCTCCGTCCGGAAATACTTGTCATCAAAATGAATAAAAGGGGATGTATCTAGATGTATTTTAGTTCTAGATACATCCCTTTTTGTCCATTTTGATGACAAGTATTTTCGGACGGAGGGAGTAGTTCATAGTTGGTTTGTTGTGTCTACTTTATTCACCAGCACCATATCATGCACACCGTTGACAATTGTGAGTATGCCAATGCCTCTTCTGTTCTACTAAAAGTCATCTTTGTAACTTGCCAACAACCTTTTTTTCTCCCAAGAAATCACAAAAGCCTTGTTTCATTGCATTGATAGAAAGGAGAGTTTGTACAAGCCCGAAGATGGGCAACACCTAGAGAATACTGCCCGACGGTCGTAGTTGCTAGGCAAGGTAAATGCCGGAAGCAAAGTGTTCGCACACGAACACGTCACCGTGTACCTTCGACGCCGGGGGTGATGCACCGCAGCTCACGTCGAAGGAGACCCGTCCGGAAGCGCGGTACGCAAGCAATCCAGCGGGCACTTTTGTAGACCCGAAACCCCACACGCCCGGGAGGGACCCCGTCTGGACGCACGGCGGCTATGGGCTGCCCTAGGTCGGCCTGACCGCCCCTAGGGCCTCGAGGTTCGCCGCCCTGCAACAAGAAGAACAGACGAAGAACGAGGAAGAAGAAGAACTAGGGCTGAGGAGAAAAGATAAAAGATAAAAAGTGATAGATGAATTGATCGATTGTGTGTTGTTCAATCGGCCGTCACCCCTTAGGTATATAAGAGACGGCTGGACTTCCCGTGCAAGGAAAAGGCTTGGATTCACGTCCAAAACCCTAGCCAAATTCGGATTGGTTTTGTCCGAACTTTCCAAAACGATTCGGTTTAAACTGGCTGTACCTTGCGGGTAATTTTTGAGGTGGTAAACGACCTCGGATGGAAAAGAGCCCAAAAGCAATCTTGACCGTTTCGACGAGACGAACAACTTTCATGTTGAACGTTTTTCGAATTGAAGCCATCTTCTAGGCCAAAACGGTCACACAAAACAGGTTGTTATTCGCGCTACCCATCAGACACGTGGCTGGTGGGGCGCGCCACTTATGGCTCTGTGACAGGGCTGCGTTCGGATGGCTGTAACTTTTGCATACGAACTCGGATTGGGACGATTTTTATATCAAAATCGACCATTTCGACGAGACGCACAACTTTCATGTTGAAACTTTTTCCATTTGAAGTCATCTTAATTGGGTTTCAAGCCATTCTTTAATCTGGTGTCACCATGAGCATCTCTGAACTTGTCATAACTTTTGCATCCGGACTCCGTTTTAGACCACTTTCATATCCATCTTGATCTTCTCAAAGAAAGCCATCTCATGGTGACTTCCAATCATAAGTTTGAAGTAATCTTGACATAGATTAAAGCAACTTTTACGATTGTGCCACTTTTGAGCGTCAACACATGCCCCCCTGTTTTTCGGCAAAGCAAGCGTGCCGAAAAATAATTTGTACCATGTTGGTTCTAAGGACGATGTCAACACCCCATCGACCATTTATATGCTTAGGACGATAATTATATATCGGCCATTATTGTTCTTGAACCCTTGATGCAAACTTGGGCGAAACCTTCTCAACTTCATTAACAATCCGATGATAAAGTTCCATAGATATGTATCTCAAGGTCATCCTCCGAACCATATTGTTCCCCCTTTTGCTAGGATTTTGTAGATAATCAACAATAAACTCTCTCCAATCCTTACTATCACCTGCATCAAAATTCATTAGTGGCCGAAGCTGTGAACTTCGGTTCGGCCTTACCTATGTTGACGAGACGAAGCATCGGCTATTGAGAGAAATGCAATACACCATGATTAACGTAGTAGCCGGATGCTTGCTGTGCCAACTCTTTTGAATTGTCATGTCTAAATATAAGAACAATCTTAATGCAACCCAAGGTAAATTTTGCATCTAGACATACCCCAAGATAAACTATAAGCGATTCGTCAAAACATTGATAACCCTTGGATATTTGTTGCACTACTCATAACCAATCACCGAAAGCCTCAATATGCATAGCACCTATAGCAAGTAAAAGAGTCAATCCGAATAACAATGCATATTCGGCTTTGATTAATCGTGCATAAAAATATTCTAAGCGGCATGAGGCTTCAAAAAATAGCACCACAAGGAGATATATAAACAACACCAACACTTTGGCCATTGCTACGAATTGAACCATCAAAACATAGTCTCCATAGTACTAGAGAGACAAGGCTAACATCAATATTATGCATGTCATTAATCCGATGTTCAGTAATAAAATCAACTATGCTTTGGCCTCTTATAGATCTCAAAGATGCATAAGCCAAATCATATCCAAACAAAGTATAAGCCCACTAGCCAATTCTGCAACTATGAATTGGTCTATGCAACATATATTCAATGATGTCTCAACTCCATTCAATCATAATATAGGCATACATATGAATTTTCATGAGCACATACCTTGTCTCGCTCTCTATTCGAACTAAGGACGATGCTAGAATACTACACGGGCCATGCATTGACATATTCTTAGGACGATAGATAAATATCGGCCATTACCATGTAAACTTCATTCAAAGCACATATAGCCGAAACAAACAAATGAAATGACAAACTAAGTATTTCGGCCCTTTGGATCAGCAACAAACTTGTAGCTAATCAAATGTATAGTGACTTGGTAATACCCTTTCATGATGTAAGAAATTATATGTCATCCATGGATTAAAATAAGCCCATTGAGGGTTACCAATCATACCTGATGACGAATTCCATGACATGGGCGTTAATGGCATAGTTGAAGAATGTGGATAATGTGTAGACCGAAGATGCTGAAACCTTCGGCTTCGTCCTTCATAGTTTTCACTCTTTTCCATCTTCACCTTTGCCGCACTTCTTGTAATGGAAGCTTGCACATAATTCTTATTTTGAGCACTTCCTTTGGGAACCCATGCCATGTTTCTTTCTTCAAGTTCTTGTGCACTAAGTTTTTATAATTTCTTCTTTTGCCAATATGATAAGCCGAGTGGGCACCCCGGCTGCGATTTTGTCTTGGCCAATGGCAATCCTTTTTTGGCCTTGTGCACTCTCAACTTCTTTTCTTCAGATTTGACACTTTGACTCTCAATAATTGGTTGCTTCATCTCATTGCCTTTAGTAGCCAATGTCAACACTTTAATTGGCTCTTTTTCATTTGAGATCAAATCTGAAGTTGCACTCTTACGACCATCTCTTTTAACACGGTAAACTTGCTTGACCACCTCTTTCTTCTTCCTTGAGCTCCGGACCGATTCCTTATGATTGAAACGGTCTTTAACATGTGATTGTTCAAATGTTGATCTTCTCGGAGCTGCATAATATTGGTGAGATGGTCTAAAATAAGATGGAGAATGCGCCCTTGTATCATACCTGTCCCATGATGGATATGGATCTACTTGTGCATAGGGAGGCATCCACGACATTGGCATTGGCGGCCCAAAATAAGGATATGAATATGTTGCATAAAAATTATCACTTTGCCAATACCGATCCTCATACTTGCGCCTTGAGGGTGATCTTGGTTTCTTTGCATGATTTGGCCGATAAGCATTCTTCTTTTCACTCTTCTTTTGATACTTATCCAATAGTTCAGCGAAAGTGATTTTTGATCTCTTACACTTGCGCTTATTTTGGCCTTTGCTTTCTTTTGGTTTGCTTTCATCGATCATTGGATTTGCTTGTTGCCCCCCAGTCCTTGGCGTCTCCATTGTAGCTTCGATGGAATTCTCGCCCTCAAGATTATGTTCATTATGCTCTTCAACAACTTCTTTACTTGAAAGCTTGATCCCATCACATGCAGTTTTTATCTTCTCTTTAAATGGATCGGCTTGAAGCAGCCGATGCAAAAACTTTCTGCCATCGGGACCAATCGGAATAGACTGGTCATCTCTTGGTGTTTCAGCAAATTTCAGTCGTCCTTTTTCAATGGCCGATTTAACTATTTGACGAAACATATTGCAATCCTCAAAATTATGTTTGAACGAATGATGCAACCTACAATACATTCGTCCTTGAACTGATAGATTGACATGGTGATCAAGAATTCTTATGCAATTATTTTTCAGCAACAAATCAAATATTTGATCACACATGCTTGAATTGAAGGTAAACTTTTTATTCTCTAGCCGATCTTGCTGTTTGAACGGCTTTGGAGATAAGCAAACGAATGGTTCAGATTTGTAGTCTCCCCATTCGGCTATGCATTGTTTTTTCCACTCTATCTCCGATGTCTTTGGATAAGATATTATATTAGCATCAGTTTTCTCAATAGAATTTAACCTTGGCTTTAAATTTCTGAAACGAAGATATTTAGAACATACATGTCTCAGTTGAGACCAAGTGCAAGCCAAGTACGAAATAAGCAAAGCTACCCAACTAGATATGAACTTTACATAAAGCAACGGGGAAAGCTTTGGCTGTAACAATAAGTCAATATCGGTCTTTATAAATGGCGTAATGGGTTGACCGATATGTTCCATAACAAGTTTATTGCTAACAAGTAAATTACCCTTCTTCATTGGTCTTTCAAAATTACTTATGAGAATATTTCTTATAGATGCATCAATAATGAAGTCGCGACCAAATCTGAAAATAGGTAAATTACTCTCTATGCATACCTCTTCAAATATGTTGGGAGAACATGATGGTGGTGTCACTTGAAGAACATCTTGCTCCGTCTTTGGATGGCTCCCCAACACCTTTTCATCATCTTTTTCTTGATTCCGTGCATCATTGCTTTGAAGATCCATGTCAGCCGAACTTTGTTCGGCTACTTGTTCTTGTCCTTGAGGCTTTTCAATTTCTATGGCACGGAACTCATAGGGCAGGAAGTAGGTTCCATTGACTTCGGAAAAATTAAGTATGACTGTTTTGCTATGCTTTCCATGTCCTTTCTCAATAATGCTTGCCTCTTTGGATTTGATGGACTCAGAATATATACTACTTGATTCGGCTTTTCTAATAACCGAATTTTCTTTGTTACCTGAATCAACAACTTTATCTTTTTGAATTTGCAAGGCTTCTCGCTCTCGTCTAATTTTAGCCCACATCTCAGCTTGGCGAGCTTCAAACTTTTTCATCTCAATTTCCATCCACTCGTCATGAGATTGCCCCCCAATACTTTGAGACTCTTTCGGCAATGAGGTGCCGAAACTTTGCGATTGTTTAGGTGGTACACTGGATGGTACTACACTGGGCAACTGCATCATTTGCACAACTCTAGCTTTTACAGCAGCAAAATCATGAGGCTTCCCGCCTTCTATTAGTTCCTGGCGAATAGAGTTGCACAAATCCCAAGAGAATGTAAGCTTGTTCTCAATTACCCAGTCTGGATATGGTTGCCCCCCAATGCTTTGAGACTCTTTCGGCAATGAGATGTTGCCGAAATTCTGTAATTGTGTAGGGGGGACATGATATGCCACGGTAGTAGGTGAAGGCATTTGTGCTCCTGCAGAAGTTTCACTTATTCGGCCATGACCATTAAGGTGCGGAGCCGAATTATGGACATCAACAGTTGCGTATGTGCCAAAAAACTAGTAGCATGAGGTGTAGCATATGATGTTTGAGGGTAATTGGCCGAATAACTAGTAGTAGCATGGCCAATTCCCCTATCCACCAGCATGTTTGGATTAACATGTTGCAAATTAGTTGCCGATGAATAAAAAGATGAAACACTATGTTGCATGCCATTGAAAGATCCTACATGGGGTGTTTCAACTTGATTAACCGAACTCATCATGTTGTTCATCGGCATATGGATTTGTGGGGTTGCCGATGCATGGGGGTTGGGATACATATGTTGCATGTTGCTAAAATTATATGAAGTAGAATCATGGAGATTTTGTTGCATCGGCCCTTGCACATAATTAGATGCATGATTGATAAAGCTAGGGCTAGCCGATACATTATGCTCATTAGATGATCTAGCAACAACATATGTATTATTTGCATCTACATATGTGAATTGGGTATTCATATTACCTTTGTAGATTGCAAACCCTAGATGACGATCTCTTCGTAGCAAGAACGGGCCGGAGACCGTTCAAAGCTTCGTCCCCAGCGGAGTCGCCAAAAAGTGTGTTCGCACACGAACACGTCACCGTGTACCTTCGACACCGGGGGTGATGCACCGCAGCTCACGTCTAAGGAGACCCGTCCGGAAGCGCGGTACGCAAGCAATCCAGCGGGCACTTTTGTAGACCCGAAACCCCACACGCCCGGGAGGGACCCCGTCTGGACGCACGGCGGCTATGGGCTGCCCTAGGTCGGCCTGACCGCCACTAGGTCCTCGAGGTTCGCCGCCCTGCAACAGGAAGAACAGACGAAGAACGAGGAAGAAGAAGAACTAGGGCTGAGGAGAAAAGATAAAAGATAAAAAGTGATAGATGAATTGATCGATTGCGTGTTGTTCAATCAGCCGTCACCCCTTAGGTATATAAGAGACGGCTGGACTTCCCGTGCAAGGAAAAGGCTTGGATTCACGTCCAAAACCCTAGCCAAATTCGGATTGGTTTTGTCCGAACTTTCCAAAACGGTTTGGTTTAAACTGGCTGTACCTTGCGGGTAATTTTTGAGGTGGTAAACGACCTCGGATGGAAAAGAGCCCAAAAGCAATCTTGACCGTTTCGACGAGACGAACAACTTTCATGTTGAACGTTTTTCGAATTGAAGCCATCTTCTAGGCCAAAACGGTCACACAAAACAGGCTGTTATTCGCGCTACCCATCAGACACGTGGCTGGTGGGGCGCGTCACTTATGGCTCTGTGACAGGGCTGCGTTCGGATGGCTGTAACTTTTGCATACGAACTCGGATTGGGACGATTTTTATATCAAAATCGACCGCTTCGACGAGACGCACAACTTTCATGTTGAAACTTTTTCCATTTGAAGTCATCTTAATTGGGTTTCAAGCCATTCTTTAATCTGGTGTCACCATGAGCATCTCTGAACTTGTCATAACTTTTGCATCCGGACTCCGTTTTAGACCACTTTCATATCCATCTTGATCTTCTCAAAGAAAGCCATCTCATGGTGACTTCCAATCATAAGTTTGAAGTAATCTTGACATAGATTAAAGCAACTTTTACGATTGTGCCACTTTTGAGCGTCAACACAAAGCCACCAGACCCCTCGCACTTGTCGGTGGCCATTGCCTGGCCTCTGTTTTGAATGTGTCAAGCAGGTGTGTCAAGTTGAGCCACGCCTTGTCGAACATGATCGCGTTTTGATGCTTCCAGATGCACCAAGCTGCTAGCATTATAGCTGAGAACGGACTCTTCTGGACTGAGGTGTGGATTGAATGGCAACTTAGTTGCCATCAATCCACAAAATCAACACTCACAACACGTGAGCGGTGGGGGTGGGGGAGGGGTCAGTCGGATCCAGGAGAGCAACTCATGCCACACCATGCGTGAGAAAGAACAACCGGTTAGGAGATGAGCCATTGTCTCCAATTGGTCGCAAAGCATGCAATGAGGGGCATGATGGAGACCCCGCCGCGGAAGCTGCTGGGCCAACGGAAGAACTTGACCCAAGGAGGAGGCCAGTACCAAATCAGCTCGAAGAGCTTGAACTCATTGCTCCCTGAAAGAGTGTCGCAACAACTCTTGGAAGTGTACTGGTCGTCCGTTGTCCAATGCCAAAGGACGTCTCGGGTGGTGGTTAGCTGCATCATGCACAACTACTGCCAGATTTTGACAGGCCTGGGGCGTCAAGGCCCCCTGATGTCCAAGATCCATCGGTGGTCGGTTAGGGCCTCCCGAATGGTTCGTCGCTTCTTGGTGCAGCCAGAGACCAGGAGCACTAACTCGGGAGTCATCTCCCCAATGCCTCGACGGTCGAGCGAGCGATCCTCCCAGAATAGGAGCAACCCCATCAACCATCTTGGTGGAGACGTTAACACCCATCACTTGTCTCAGGAGAATTGGAGGTCCAGACCTCTCCAATGACGGAGGGGGTCTGTGTGTATCCTCCACAACCAGCAAACCCCGAGACCAATTGTCGTGCGGCCATGGTCCGGAACACCCAAGCTCCCCAAGCGAAGGGACCTACACACCCGCAACCAGTTGACATGACAATGGTCGCCGTCGTGCCCACCTAGAGGAAACCGCAGGATCTTGTCAATTTTCTTTCGGGTCTTCTTGTGCATGCCCAGGACTACTAACTGGTGCAAAGGCATGGTGGCCAGGATCAACTTGACCAAGGTGAGGCGCCCCGCCTTTGCCATCATGGATGCCCAGGCGGTTTGCGATCATGTCTTCCAAAGGTTGGAAAGCCTCACACGAGGACTTTCTGAGCCTGAGTAGGATCCTAAGGCACTTGATCAGGGAAGGAGCTAACCGACGCTCCATCACCGATGTCTCTTCCAGGGCCTCCTCCTAACACCTAACGGGGGACACCGAGCATTTGGCAAAGTTGGTGTGCAACATCGAAGCGTGCACATGCAAGCTGCGTACAATGGACAACTTCGCCCTATCCGTGTGGTAGAAGATGACAACATCGTACGCGTACAGTGAGACGGAGTTGTCAGGTCGCGTGTGGCTAGGCGATGGAGCAATTCGAACTCTCTTAACCTAGCAAAAAACCTGTTGAGAGTGTCTATCACCCACACAAACAACATAGGGGAGAGCGGGTTCCTCTGCTGCATGCCCCTATGATGCCAGACCAGAGGCCTTGGTTCACCACTGAGCATCACTCCTGTGCTACCAGTGGACAGGAGTATGGCAATCCACTCAGTGAAGCGTGGGCCAAAGCCTACCCGCTGAAGTACCTAAAATAAAGCCCACGACACCGAGTTGAGTGCATGAGCAATATCCATCTTGAGCATGGCACGCTACTCACTCATCTGGTGCAGATATCTTGCCGTCTGCTGAACCAGCATGAAATTATCACGGATGCAACGTTTCTTGATGACCGTGCATTGGTTCTCCTCAAGCAAGCCCCCCAATCTGGGAGACAACCTGCTAGCCAACGTCTTGGCCACCACCTTGGCAAAGATGTGTATGAAGTTGATGGGGTGGTATTCCCGAAGGGTCGATGGATTTGATGTCTTGGGCAACAGGATTAGTGGGGTTTGGTTTAGACCATGGAAACCCTGCCCACACAAGTGCAACTTGGTGAAGGCTACCATGCCATCATCCTTCACGGTTCCCCCAACAAGATTGCAGGACCTCCGCCCTGAATCTGTCGGGCCCTGACGCCTACCCCCGTGACAGCTGACAAACCACCTCCTAAACTTCCTCGTTATTGGGGTCGTCGAGGCTGGCCAAGTCCTCCGAGCGTGACCTTGATAATTCTAGGTTCAGCGAGAACTCGCAGCCCTCATCTGTGCCAAGAAGCATGTTGAAGTGATCGAAGTTAGCCTTGGCCATAGTCGCGTGGTCAGAAACCACCGCTCCGTCGGCTACAAGGCCATGGATCACTTGCTTTTGCTTTTTGTAGGAGGTTGGCGTCACCCTTAGCCAACCAGGCAATCTTCAAACGTTGCTTAGCCATGGTGCAAAGCGAGTCCTAGGTAGGCGTGCTTCAGCCTAGCACGCAACTGGCGCTTAAGCTCCGAGAGCTGCCTCAATTCCATGGCAACATCGAAGCGGAATATGAGCTCCCTGGCCAGCACAAGTGGTAATTTGACACTACCCACCCGCTTGTCGTTCCAACTCGATGACGAGGCGTCAAAAGGGGTCGGGCTCATCGATCACGGCCGCCCAACCATCAGCAACCGTCTTATTGAATTCAGGCTCATTGGCCCAAAAACTCTCGAACTAGAAACGTCCTCTACAGGCAGGCCATGGTGTGCAATCTAGGAGAAGGGGCAGTGGTCGGAGATAAAGGTGTAGAGGCAGCGAGGCGAACAATTTGGGTAGAGCTCCTCCCAGTTCACCGTGCAGCTTGACCACCGCGGGAGCGCCACACTCGTTAGACCACGTGTAGTGTCGACCATGAAGGTACGACTCTTTGAGCTCGCAGTCATTTAGGTAGCAGCGCCCCCCGTGCGGTGGTGGAGGTTGTCGTTGCTCTTGTCCTTGTCGTGGTGGGTCATATTGAAGTCACTTCAAAGTACCCAAGGGCCCGGACGGATAGCTCTCACCTCTCGCATTTTGTCGAGGAAGGCGATCTTGTCGGCGTGCCCTTGTGGTCCTTAAGACGCAAGTCAACCACCAATAATCCACTACGGCGCGAGACACAAGAGCCGTAATGCAATTCGTGAACCAACCGTGTGACCTGTCCAAGCCACCAAGATGCCGCCCCTCGTTTCGACAGCTGGCAAGAAGAAATAATCATCAAAATCCACGCCCAAGGCTTCTATTAGCAAATTATGGACGTGGGGTGCGGAAATGAGAGGTGGCCGCCGGAGTTAGAGTGGACGCTGGTGCCGGAGTTGCAGTCAGCGTGGAGAGTGGGAGCGGGAGGGGAGGAGGTCGCTACCTAGCAGGAGGGCTCCTCTATCTTGGAACAAGTAGCTCTTGAATTTCGATAGACCAATGTGATATTATTCTAGTAAAATTGTCTTTCATGTTGTCGGTACCAATACTTACTTCCATCTTGGGATTGTGCGGTTTGTTCATGATTGTCACCGGAATATTTCTCCTAACCATTTTAACTCTGATGACCATCGTCAGGTTGTTCCATGGGGCGACCTGGACTCCCTAGCGATGCTCCAGAGGCAGCTGGATGTGGACATCCTCGTCACCGGGCACACCCATCAGTTCAAGGCCTACAAGCACGAGGGGGGTGTCGTCATCAACCCTGGCTCAGCCACGGGCGCCCACAGCAGCATCACATATGACGTCAACCCGAGCTTTGTGCTCATGGACATCGATGGCCTCCGTGTTGTTGTCTACGTGTACGAGCTCATTGACGGCGAGGTGAAGGTTGACAAGATTGACTTCAAGAAGACAGCCACAATGCATGGCTGATGGTGCTTACGCATGACAGAAATCTGATCCTGT